>CM031376.1:64652101-64984089 GCA_018208015.1 Medicago ruthenica | reverse complement strand
ATCTCCTATTCTCTCTCTCCCCATGACTAAGGTTCACACTCTATGGTATACAGTGTCTAGATATAGTGTCAAAATCGTGTGTGTAAATGGGGAACCACTTGTGTGACATTGTGGTGGGAAATGTCACATGACATTGCCCAACGACAATGTGATATGTGACTTTCTCATTTAAAATAAAACAAAAAAAAAACCTTGTGAAAGAGAAAGAAGAAACAAAAAAACAACTATATGTCATACTTGTGATTGGGCAATGTCATGTGACACTCTCCTACAATGTCACTACAAGTGGTTCCCGTGTAAATGACACGAATGTTTTATAATGGAATCAACATATCACGTAAGAGCATCTCACTCAAGCATTAAATATTATGGAATTCACTTTATGCTTATAAGTAGGCCTACTTCAAACTTATAATATTAACTCAACTTTTACAATTTTATGAAATATTTCCTCTTGCTTAACTTGCAAATATTACTTTATCTTCAATATCTCATCTTCTCTTTCTTAATTTTACAGCATATAAATATTATTTCAATACCATAAAACTTACTTTTAGAGTATGTTTGGTTTTGAAGAGAAAGTAAGAGAGACCGAAATAAGAAAGAGTGTGAAAAAAAGATAAATAAGTGAGAAATATAGTTAATTGCGCGTGTTGATTTGTTAAGGAATACTCATCCTACTTTATACTAACTCATCTTGATCTTTTGTAATTTATTTTCACTATTGAGTGAATTAAATTTATGATATATGTAAATTTCAAAAAATTAAACTTCATGGTTAGATCAAGATTAGCTCCAAATACAATATATACTGTATTCACTCCAATACTAATAAAAAATTTCCTTCAGTTTTTTAACCATACTTTGAAGCCACATATCTTCACTTGGTAAGTTTGAGTCCCAAAGTAGAAATTTAAAGTAGGGTAAGAAGATCTAGAGGTCAAGTATAATGGCTTCAAAAATACATTATTTCAGCTCTTCTATATACTCAAAATCAACAATCAAAATTTCATATATTTTTCTTATGAAATACATCTTTCACATGATTAATTTCTTCTTCTCTAAGTAATAAAAAAAAGCTTAAATATGTGTTTAGTCCCTGCAAATAGGGCTCCGTTGAAATTTCGTCCCTGTACTTACTAATCCTTCCAAACTTGCCTTGCAATTACTAATCATTTGAGTTTTGGTCATAATCTCATTTTATTACTTATGTGGCACATGATTAGTGACATGGCTGATGACGTGGCAGAATCTGACTGGGAGAGGACATGGATGACTCAGCAAATTACATTTGAAATGACCATTTACCCCTTCTTTCTTCTTCATTCTCTTCCACCACCACTAACACCATCGTGTCCTCCAGCGACTCTTTCTCACCAAAAATCAGCTCCAATTCACCAGAATCACTTTCAACCTCCGACGAAGCAATTTCCACCGCCGTCGTATATATAAAGGCTTTTTTTGACCTAGCTGCCGACGGAGAGATCCACTTAGCAAGCATGTAATCGCACTTTCTCCACGGAGGAACATGCATTCCTTTCTTCATCAAGCTCTGCTTCGCCGCCTCCGAAGCGAATGATTGTGGTGGTGCAAGACTCCTTTTGCATCCCCTTGAGCCCTAACTAGGGTTGTTCAAGTGGTCGTTGGCGCGCTGTTTTGTCCCTGCACTCTGGTTTGTTTATAGCTTAGCCACCGCGAGTCAAGGCTTTGTTCGTTGATCTTGTGAGGTGTTCTAGAGGATCTACATTATAGCTCGTTTGGGGACGTGTGCTGGATCTATTATCGTTGTATGGGTTTTGGTTCTAAATCATGATTGGTTTTGTGGTCTGGTTGTTTCGCTACGAGATTCCTCCACCAATCGTCGGATTGGAGTATGTCGCCGCCTTCGTATGGTTGTGTGTTGGTTTGGTTGAAATCCGAAAGAGTCTGGTTTGGCCACAAAATGTCCGTCAATGTTATTGTTGTTGGTGGTGATGGAAGACACGATGGTGCTGGCAGTGGTGATGGAAGACGCGGTGGTGATGGAAGACACGATGGTGTTAGTGGTGGTGGTGGAAGAGAATGAAGAAGAAAGAAGGGGTAAATGGTCATTTCGCCTTTGCCTAGTTTCATTAAAGGCAAAATGGTCATTTCAAATGTAATAAAATGAGATTAAGACCAAAACTCAAATGATTAGTAATTGCAAGGCAAGTTTGGAAGGATTAGTAAGTACAGGGACGGAATTTCAACTGAGCCCTATTTGCAGGGACTAAACACATATTTAAGCCTAAAAAAAACTATGACTATATATGACCTATATATAAACCATAAACATTTTGCATTTTCTGTACAATGATTACATATACCACTAATGAAGTGGCAATATTTTCTTTGGCTTTGGATACAAATAGGATCCACATGCATGGTGTGATTTTTTCCTTAATGAGATAGGCTTGTATAATTAAGCAATAAGGCTTGTGGGGGTGTAATCAGTATCATCAACTTGAGCAGCCTTCAAATAAACTGCATCTTTTAGAGAGCTATGGGTTCGACCATAGAACACATAAACAATAACTCCTAAAGCTAGCCATACAGAAACTCGCAACCAAGTAGCACCCCTTCAAAAAATAAAACACAAATGATAAGTTAGATATTTTTTAAGCTAAATTCAACTTCACAAAATCGACTTAGAATGTAAAAATTGTCAAAGTTTTATAAAACATAGTCTTGGTAATGCAATAATTGTCTACGCTTTATAAACTATATTTAGACCATATCCCTATTTTAACTATTTTTCTTTATCTAGTACCGAACGATATTTCAAATCTATTTTTTTTCTCTCTTCTCACTTTCTTCTCAAAACAAAACATGGTCTTGTTTACTCAATCGACAAGTGACATCAAAATCATTCTCATGTGCACAAATCAAAAAGGTTAAGGTGGTTAAATTAATGTCATTTTATATGACTGAAGACTAAATTATTGTCAACTTACAATAACTAAGGAACTGAACTGTTGGACTAAATTTATGTTACTCTAACTTTTAATATTAATAAACTAATGTCACTTGATCTTTTAAAGATTAAAATATTGGATTTCTTTTAAAAAAAATTGAAAAGAAAGTTATATTTAGTTTCAAAATTGAATAGGATGCTTACCCAAGACTAATAAGCAAATATGAATTGATAAGAATGCAAATTATAGGCAGCAGAGGCACCAGTGGACATGTGAAACCTGAAAACAAATAAATATGAGTTACTTTTAATTCAAAACCAAAAGCAAGTATGAAACCTGAAAATTAATTAGTTTGTAGCAATTGATCCAATCCTACAAATTATCATGATGTAGAAATTCAAAGCAAAATGTGTAAAAATGTAAACCATACCTACTGAGTGTCCAAAGCTATGTCTTTCATCATCTTGATCTATACATGTTAGGAAGACAAAGCCAGACAAAAGAATAATGCCACCAACTCCACATAATGTAAATCTAACAGAACTGAAAATAACAAACATAAAATGTGATTTTAGTTATTCTTCTAGAAATACTCAAATGGTATGCAACATTGATAAAGTATAGAATGTAGATGCTACCCTCTAAACTAACCTGAGAAGATATGTAGAAGAAGCAGCAAATGTCAGGACAAATACACCTAAACATATGGATGCTATTACACAGCCAACAATTGTTCTCCTATTTCCATTATGTACATCTGCATCCATAAAAAGAATAGGAGTGAGGATGAAATTCTGTATAATATTAACAGTAAATTGATGTAACTTAAGGAACATTAATTGCATATATGGAGCAATAAATGTTGCATTTTGCACTAGCACAGACACTGGACACGACACTGACACATCCACACTAATAAAATTTTAGAAAACTATATAATTAAATGTAACCATATATGTTTGTGTCTTGTCGATGTCGGACATTATCACGTGTTGAACACCCCGACACGTGTCAGAAACCATATACGCCTTCAATATGAAGTGTTACATAGATTTTGCATGATACAACAACTAAATAGAATGAGAATCATAACTCACAGTTGTCTATTGCAAGGTGTTTAGCAAGAAGGGGGAAATCAGTTGATACATCCTCTTTAACAAGTAAAGGTTTCTTGTTTTCATCTTTTACATTTGTCACCAAATGGCTCCAACCACACTCCATTGATTCTGAATCAATTGGTTCTTGTAGAGAAGGGGGGATATATCTGACTATCAACACAGATATTGATGCTATGGTGAATGCAAGAAGAGTGCCTACACTAACCTGTAGAACACAAGCAAAATAAACATTAGTACTATAGATTAGTAACATTCTTTTACATTTGGCAATCACAGATGTTAAGTTTTAACAATTGTGAATATAGATATATTCGACTTACCATCCCAGCAAGTTGAGAGACATCCATGAAAAATGCCAAGGATGCAGAAACAAGGCCAGTAACTATGGTACTCTTTACAGGAACTTGGCTGATCTTGTTTATGTCAGAAAAAAATGGTGGCAGAAGTCCATCCCTTGCCATAGCCATCAAAATTCTTGGCTGAGTCATTAAACAAGCCACATCAATAATCTTTCCTAGAAAATAGAAGACTTTTATAGGGAAAGGAAACCTTTTATATTGAACAAATTGTGAGCATAGAGTACCTGGGGCAACATTCCACCAAGCAGTGATGAGCATAGTGCTGTAATAGCCCCAGCATTTATAATGTATCTGTAATCACAATCATGAAAAATCACTTAGAAAATGGTATTTTAGGGATATTTATACACAAAATGGACATATTTAAATATTTAATACACTAAGTATATATTCAAATCAATGTGCCTAAGCTTGATGAACAATCATAATAGAGTTGCAAATTTATAAAACTTACGCAGCCCATTGCATTCCATTGGCAGCAAACGCAGAAGATATGGGGGTGTTAGGATTGATATCATAGTAAGGTACTAAACCAACAACAACAATGGATACTATCATATACAATCCACAACACAGAGACAAGTGAAGCTGCAATTCCTATTGGCAAATCTCTTTGAGGATTTTTCACCTGTTAATCACACAGTAAAACACTATTAGAAAGTTTGAACTTACTCTCAAGGTTTAAAAAAATAAAAGGTCTGCGATTGCAATGGCAATCGCGTTATCAAGGTTTTTGATGTGTCTGCGAGCACTTCGCGGCAGCACCATCTGTATCTGTGTTTTCAGAATCAGTCCAACCGATTGAACTGGAAACTAGTCATTATGTCGGTTGGTTCAACCTATTGGTTCTCAGTTTCTAAGAATCAAGTCGTACTGGGTTGAACCGTGTTTGGTTCAACTAGTTAGTTTTTTTTCTTCATTTACAAAACAGCTTTTGTAATACTTATTTACTTATTAGTCATCTGATTCACCAGTTCAACTTCCAGTCCGGTTTTGAAAACATTGATCCTTATTTAACTGCAATTTTCTACGAAATTAAGATTTTTGACACGAATGCGAAGTGGTGATTACAAATTTTTGCATCAATCGTATTTGACCTAAAAGGGTAAGTTGCACGAAGCATGATATATTATCATGATCCATACCTCTTCAGCAGCGCTGGCAACTGCATCAAAACCTATGTATGCAAAAAAGGCTGTTGCAGAACCAGCAACCATTCCATCTACCCCAAATGCAAAATACCTATTATCAAAACAAGAGAGAAATTCAGTACCTAGAAGAGACCAAACATAGATGGATTAAAGGTAGTGTAGAAGAAAGATATATGTAAATTACCCTGTAGGGAGTTTATATCCAATCCATCCAGTTTTGAATCCCAAATAACCACCAGCTACTATGATAAACATCAAAGCACATATATTCACTGATGTCACTATACTTTGTATCCTTGTACTCTGCATACAAAGTAGTAACAATTCAAGTCAATAAAGAACATATACAGACAATACCTTCGAAAAGCGGTGAAGCAGACTTGAGGTAAAAACATCAATAAAATTTACCTCTTTGATGCCAGTACACAGGATCCAAGTAACAATCAATACCATAAAGGCTGCAAGTGGGTCTACATCAATATCAATCCCAGGAATATGTTGATAGGATAAAAATCTTGGCAAGTTGTCCACACCTCCAATAAGTGCAGCCTAATCAGAGAAATATCAATCTTATATCAACACTTGCATCAGATACTTGCAATTCAAACAAACTAATCTGCCAGAGTTTTATTCCCGGTGTTGTCAATTGCAGACTGTGGAAAATAGTGATTTATTCAAATTATGTTGCGCAACACTGCTATAGTACCGTTATAGCCGCTATTTTGTTCAATTCTGCTATGCAATAGCGTCGCTATTTAACAAATGAAAAGAACATTTGAAAAGAAAGCATTTCTGATTTTAAGAAAGTAAAGAACATTGAAAACACAACATTAGATTAACAGTATACCAAATTAGGGGTTATGCCACGAGCAACAGCAGCACCACCGATTCCATATTCCAATATTAAGGACCAGCCAATCAACCAAGAAACCCTGCAAACATAGTACACGAAATATATCAACTCACAATTGATATATAATAAGCTAAGAAGTCTAAACAAGCGCTTCAATCTTTCAATAAGCAAATTCAACAACATAATTAAAATCGCAATCTTCAATATTAAGGTAGTAACAGTGTCTGCAATCGCAATTTAAACCCAGTTCAAAAAGTATCAACATTACATTAGTCCGAGTGGAACTGGACTTTAATATCTTAAGCAATGTCTCAGGTTCGAGCCTTGTGAATTAAAAAGACATGGTTGTGTGTGGAGACCTCATTAAAGGCGACCATTCAGGTTCACTTGCGAAGATTAATCATTTACAAAATCAATGAATACTTTGTACTCCAATAACATGGTTACAGAAAGAAAGAAAAAACCATTGTTTAATGTAAGAATTAAGAAGAATAAATACCCTTCACCAAGACATATGTAAGCATAATGATAAGCACTTCCAGCAGAAGGAAAACGACTGGCCAACTCAGCATAACAAAGAGCTGAAAGAGCTGCTGCTATTCCAGCAACCATAAATGAAAGTGGTAAAGCTGGTCCAGCATGTTCCCTTGCCACAGTTCCAACCAAAACATACACACCAGCACCAATTGTTGCACCAACACCTGAACCAAAATTAAATAAATTAAATCTTATCAACATAGTTATAACCAAATATAATATCATACAAAGCATAAATTTCAAATATTCAAGTCAAAGGGTCACTTCAGTTTTCTTGGGGGGTCTGGAAAACCAAAATTCAAATAAGAAAGCAACCTTAAACCAGCCAAATAACATTATTAAAAAATGAGTGTAATTTTTTTTTTACCATGTGAGTTAAAAATATTTAACACTTATCATTACATCTAAAGTTACACATGTAACTGATTCTAATTTAATGATAGTGATAATTTTTTTACACTGACAATGTATAACAATTGTTTGTCAAACTTTATTGACTTTCTAGCCAAACCCTGTATTACCATAGTCTCCTTCCCCTAGAAACCAGTAGAGTTAACACTTAAAAAAAATTAACAAAACAACAGTCTGAAAAGTGAAACTGAAATTGATCAGATCCATTCCACACCCTGACTGACCCAGATGAAAAACATGGTTGAAAATGATCTGAACCACACAACATCAAGAGATAGGAAAAGTGAAAATGAATTACCAATTGCCATGAGATGAGGAACAGTTAACTCCTTAGCAAGTTGCACTCCATGAGAGTTGTTGTTCCCAACATGAGAATCAACCTTCTTTCTTCTAGTCAAAAACCTCCATGAACATGATGAACCTGTCCTCCATAATCACTACCCTCTTGTGAATCAACAAACCCCATCACAAAAATCTTCTCTGTGTTTCTTTCTTACTGAACAAGCAATTATTATTTTAGTGACAATGTGTGTGGATTGAAGCTGCAAGAGGAGTGAAACAAAGAAACAGTACACTCCTTGTAGTGTTGTTTTTATGTCACTTTGTTTCTTCACTTGTTAAAAGTGTTTGTGTCTTTTTGTGTATTTATAGTGTCTTCTTAATGGTTTCTACCACATTTCTCAAGAAAAAACAAAGTTTTCATAAATAATGGATTGACCAATGATTTTGGCCATGACATGGCGGCTATGTTTTCAAATATAGAGGTGGCGGCTGAATTATATTTGTTTGTAAAATGCTAAGGAAAATGTTTTTTTGTTTGTTTGTGTAAACAGAGTATAATCTCATGTTCAAAACTTAAAAATTTGATTAAACTAAAAGAGATTCGTGTTCTTGGATAAGGAAATGTTTTTTTTTTTGTCACAACTTGTGTACCCGTCAATAAAAGGTGGGTAACACAACCAGCACCAATCAAAATTATTTTGTTGTTTTTCTATATTTTTCATATTATATAAATACTTGTTTTGGATTGGTCCAACTCAACATGGTATATTACCCACCTTTTATTGATGGGTAAACAAGAATTTTCCTTTTTTTATATTGTAAATAATATAGATGAGATAGGTTGACGATGTGATAGGAAGAGAGATAGAGAGAAAATGAGGTGGCACGAGTCTATGTATGAGTTCGAATTCGAGCCTCAACATTAATATATGCTATTGTGTGCAGGAGATATCCTATTTACACAAAAAAAATATTGACCAATGGATAAATTAGATAACACTTTACTCTCTCAAGTTGTGTTTGAAATCGAAAATAAAGAGCTTAGACATGTATTTTTTTTTTTTTTTGTAATCATGTTATTGGTGCAAAGTATTTACCAATTTTTTTTAATGATTAATCTTTGGAGAATCTGAATTGCTAGGTCTTCCCTCTTAATCATAGTTTTTATCTACATGAGACATTGTTCAAAAGATCTTAATCAAGTTCTACACGAAGTAATGTATTGTTTGTCATCGATATGTAATTAATAAAAGTTTCAAATTAAATTATTATTGTTTTATTTCAAGAATTTTTTTTATGCTGGATAACACTGATTAATATTTGAAAGATGTTTCTTAAAAAAAATATTTGAAAGATGTCTCGTAAATACAACTTGCTTAGAAAAAGACTAAAAACATTTGATATTGATGGATGGTGTTTCAGACTTGCACTTTTTCACTTCACTATATTTAGTGTATGTGAATTTCGCAACTAAACTTCATATATTAAATATTGCAATTTGTTTTATGGTACATGGATCCAATATCGAACTTTTCTCATGAGGACCACAAGTCAATTCATGTAATTAAAAATAAGATAACCAATCCAATATGATTACATGATCATAAATTTGGAGACTAAACATAAACGAGGTTTCTTTGGCTAGAGACAATGAATAAGGAACAACACGGTTGACTTGTGGTTTTATAAACATCGTGTTAAACTACAATACTAAAATAATAATACTCTATTTTCTTTTAATGAGTATCATCTGTGTGAAACCGTAATTTTTATCTCACAAGTTGGTTTGATAGACCTATAATAAATGACAAAGTTTTAGAGCTTACAAACTTCACAAACCTTAAAAAAAATAATTAGCGTTATTTAATTTTCTCAAAATATAAATGTAAACATAAATATATTTTATAAATTATCCATCATGAGAACTTGTTCTATTCTATGAAAATAAAAGCTTTATTAAAAAGAAAGCTTACTATTGATTCATGGTCTGATTGAATTTCTTGGTCAAAATTGACGTTATCAAGTCAAAGTTGGGGAATTCAAGGGAGTGAGCTCTGCTACTGCATGTGCTTGGGCACGTGTGTGTTTTTTGTGCACCATTATCTGGTAAAAATTTATGTGATCAATTATTTGGTCAAGATTCTAAATTTTTTTTAAAGACAATAAAAAATATTATTTGGTCAAAATTGACGATATTGTGTTGCAAAAACTTTCTTTACCGAAGATGGATGTTATAAAAGGTGAAACCTCAACGAGAATTAGGTATTGTTTGACCTAACTTTTTTACAAGCTAAAAACTATTTTAAAACAAAGTTAAAATTAAAGACTTTAACAAAGAAGTTAAAGTTGTTTTGTTACTTTATTATTTTTTTTAGTTTTAAAGCTATTTTTAAGTTAAAAGTTGTTTGACAAAATATTGTACAAATATATAATAAATAAAAAAATGTTAAAATAATTTTTTAAAGGAAAAAATGTTTAAAATATTTTTTAGTAAGTACTTAATAGATATTGTGTTTGGCCTACCTTCTCCTTAAAATTGTAGAGAAGTAGAAAAAAAAAATCGGGTTAAACGGTACCTTAATAAAGAAGTTAAAGTTGTTTGGTTTCTTTATTTTTTTAGTTTTAAAGCTATTTTTAAGTTAAAAGTTGTTTGACAAAATATATTATTGTACAAAGCTTTAAATTTATTATGAATTAACATAATAAATAAAAAAATGTTTAAAATATTTTTTATGGAACTGGAGAATATATATATATATATATATAGTGTATGTATGTATGTATGTATGTATGATGTGTGTGTGTATATATTGCACTTTTATATTGTAACAAACTATAAAAAAAATTTCAATGATATCTACAATGTAACAAATAATATAATATAAATTCTTATATTTTTGAATGACACCAACAATATAACATTCTTATAACCAAATATTATCTTTATATATATATATATATATATATATATTGAAATTCTGGAATGCAGTGGACAGATGTCGTATACGATGTCAAGACATTGTGACAACACAAATAACAAGGCAAAATTACACAAATAGTCTCTTAACTTAATTTTAGGTAACGTTTTCGTCCTTTATCTTTTTTTTTTCCGTTTTCGTCCTTTATCATTTTTAAATGTTGCACAATCACCCTTCAGTTAACTCTGTTAACTATTCTGTTAAAAAAAAATCTATTGTTTTATTCTTCTTCTCCAATGTTCACACCCACACAAGCTTCTTCTTCCTCCAGTCACCCTTCAAGCTGCAACAAAAAAACCCTAAAAAATCAAATCTTGAAATTCATGGCATCCTCATGCACACAAGGTTCACACACACAATCATTTTCTGGTTCCTTCATTTATGGTGGAACACGCCTACGACGGGAATGTTTCTGCAAGATGGAACCTATTATACGAACAGTTACGAAAATGGGTCCTAATAGAGGACGAAAATTTTGGGGTTGTAGAAACTTTGTGGTGAGTATCCATACATATGATTATGTACATACCTTGTTCTCTCTTGGTCATCCTTTCTAATGGGTTTTTTTCTCAGATCTGTTATCACTAGTTAATTTATAATTGGTTTTTTTTCTCTTCATAACTTGTAGGCTAGTAATATTAAATCTGGATGTGAATATTTTGATTGGGTATCAGATTATCACCCTCAAGCACAACAAGCACAACAACCATGCATTAAATGTCTTCAAAAAGAATTGGAATCAAGGACACTTAGGAATGTTATCTTGAAGATGCAAATGGACCACAACTCAACAAAAAATTGGATGAAGATTTTGATTATCATCTGTCTTTTATTTGGTGTAACTTGTGTTATTATGATGTTTAAGTTGATCAATTGAGGTTGTTCGATTGTTAAGAAATTATGTATTGAATGTACTCGATAGTTCATCAATTGATCAGTTTAGGATGTCCAATTATTAAGAAAATATGTATGTACTCGATGAATGTACTCAACAATTATGTTAATTTGATGTATTTCGACTGAATGGGTTTGGTCAACAATTTGTGTCTTGATCTGCTTTAAAAAAATTAGTGTCTTGATCCCAATTAATTTTGCAAGAGTTAGTTTCAATATCTAACAATTTGTGTCCTATAATTGATGTCTTGTTTCAATTAACAGGTTCATACACAACAATATCAATTGGTATCAATAGCATACTATGAGGTTCAATCTTTCAAATTCTTCCATAATAACATAATGCAACTTTTGTATTTGTTACAAAATCAGCCATGACTAATTAATTGCAGAAATACATACTGCCACGAATTCTATCTTAAAGGCAGTACAAAAGTTGCTTACAAAAAGACATAAGGTTCCAAAGTAATAAAATTCCAACATAAAGGCAGTACAAAAGCTGCATACAAAAAGACATAGGGTTCCAAAGTAAGAAATCACATAAGTTGCCCAAAAAATACATTAAATAAACTGCCATCCAATATCATGGCCTCCATATTTTCATCTTTTGTCTAGCAATGTGAGTTGTTGTTGAATCTCTTGAGCTTGCAGCAGGTTGAGAACTTGCACCAGATGTATTTGTTGCCACATTTGATGTTGCAGAGACACTATTAGTAACATGTTGAGTACTTGCAACAACATTGACTTTTCGAGGTCTTCCTCTAGGCTTTTTCTGAGATGTTGTAGCAACAGGAACAACAGGCGCAGGTTGGGTCTGTGTTGCATTCTGACCAACAGGAACAACAGCAGGCGCAAGTTGGATTTGTGTTGCGTTCTGATCAACATGAACAGCAGGCGCAGTCTCATTTTGTGCAGTTTGATTCTGAGTTAGCTCCAGTATCATCTGAAAGGCACTTTTTAACACCATCAACCTCATACCACATGCTATTTACATCCTTGTACCCCATTTTGCCAACATATTCCTCGATATCAAAGAAACACCAGTAGTCACTGTCACAAATCCAGTTTGACACTTTCCCTTCATACACATTCTTTGCTTGGTCCAGAAAATAGCCACAATGATGAATATCAACAGATATTGTAGACATCTGAATAATGACAAAAGCACAATCAATGGAAAACTATTAAACAAATAGGTGGGGACCACAACAAAAAGGATCGAACCATACAACATGCATAAATAAATAAATAAATAAGAAAAACAGCAATAGAAACACATGTGTTTGTGTTAATCCCCTACAAGAGCATATTCCACTTAGGGTTTTTGAAATTCATAAATCAAAACAACTTTAGAAACACATGAATCATTCAGAATAACACAAATAATTTCATTAAATCGCAGACAACATACTTTCAGCTTGCAAATCGCAAATATAGGGCACAAAAATCGCAAATCACAGTTTGAGAAATCAGAAATCGCAAATCAAAACAGCTCAGAAATTGAGAATCGCAGATAGATTGAGAATCGCAGACAACAGCTTTTCATCTTCTTGTTTCCTTCTTTGCGTTTCACGTTTTCCAGTTTTCCTTCTTTCTGTGTTTCACGTTTTCATCTTCTGGGTTTATACGCGTTTCCTTCTTTCCAGTTTCCAGTTTACTGTGTTTCTTTTTTTGAAAATAACAAAAGGGCTCAAGGGTAAAAGAGTAATTAGCAAAAAACGAAATAGTGTTTTTTTTAACCGATGGTTAACGGAAGGGTAACTGTGCAACATTTAAAAAAGAAAAAGGACGAAAACGGGAAAAAAAAGATAAAGGACGAAAATGTTACCTAAATTTAAGTTAAGGGACTATTTGTGTAATTTTGCCTAAAGTAAAGTGCAGGAATGAAAGAACACAAAACATTTAGTAACCCAGTTCGGTGCAACGTCACCTACATCTGGAGGCCTCCAAGCCAGGAAGGAAATCCACTAAAATAGTATCAATTCAAAGTCCTATGTGAACAGCCTCCGGTTCACCATCTTCTCATTTAATCACTACTCGTGGTATTTCTACCTAGGAACTCTTAGATATGAGACCTCTCTCACTTCCCCTCAATCAATCACTGCCCTAGTGATTTAAACAAAGATAACAATTACAACTCAACTAAAACAAACCATCTTTGTGCTTTGATAATCAATGGCAGCACACAGAGAGGTATACAAAATAGAGTACACGACTCAACAAAACCCTAAAAGACGAAACACTAAAAAAGACTCAATTCAATAATATTTCTTTATATAGCTAGAGAAAAGCATGGGCTTGATGAGCAGATCAGGCTTAACACACAGCTGATCCAATACAGTCTTCAGCACAGAATTCCGGAAGCATATATATTGTTTCCTTAAATGTCTTGACATCATTTTAGGAAACACCATTAAAGCTTGAATCAATATTTGCTGCTTTAGGAAAACACATGCCTCTTAGAACATAAATCACATGAATAAATTCTTCAATCAAATCTTCAGAGATATCACATGAAAATAAAACATCCAAGAATGCGAAACAAGATACGCTACGATGTGGTACCAACATGTCAGGACATCTTGTCCAACATCTTGCTAGAACACTTGTTTTAACAAAATGCGGTCAATTACGAAAACCTAACATATATATATTAGACGTAAATGGAGTAAAGATGTCTAACATGAATGAAATTAAATGGAATAAAAAATAAAATATAATATTAAAAAATAAAAGAAATGGTGCTAGTGTGAATCGAAGAGGGTATATGAATGGAGAAGAATTCAAGCTTGCCGTGTTAAGTAGTTCTAAAGTTTCTTTAAACAATTTTTTATCAAAGCTTCTTCCATTCAATTTTATGCATTCTAAAAAAAGTACTTTTTGAGTAAGTACTTAATAGATATTGTGTTTGGCCTACCTTCTCCTTAAAATTGTAGAGAAGTAGAAAAAAAGTCAGGTCAAACGGTACATTAATATCTTGTGTGAATCTTCTTAGCAAATTGTTTTTCATCATGCTAACATGTGTATCGGAGAATATGTTAAGGATCTTATAAATATCCTGTATTTATTAAGAAAAATTATTTTTTTAAATATTATTTCAAATATCATGCTAAGTGTGTAGTGTAGTGACATTTGAAATAATATTTAAAAAAATAATTTGTTCCCTTTATCGTTGGAAGTAGCGATGGCAATTGGACCCAGGCCAGATGGGCACCCGCAAAAATACCCACAATGGATAGGGTAAAACCCCGCTTTCATGGGTCCGGGTAATTACCCGCTAATTTAAATGGGTATGAGTTCGGGTATGGACACTATACTACCCAATTCCGCAACCCGCATATACGTATTTATATAATATGATAAATAATTTATTTATTTTTTACTGTACAATTAATTAATTTATTTAGCTATTTAAGCCTAAATCTTATCCTAAAAACTGCTTAATTTATTTGATTTTTTTTGGATCATAGTTTTATTTAAATTGTGATGTTTTTTATTGTCTTTTCATAGTTAAAGTGCGGGATGATGAGTGCGGCTATGAGCACTTAGGTGCCCAGAGGGTATGGGGAAGAGCACTAAAGTTGTTGCCTCACGAGGGTACGGGCTCAAGTACGAGCATTTTTTTATAAACCAGAGTATGAGGAGGGGTATTATAATACTCTACCCATGGAGTATCCATTGTCCGTCCCTAGTTGGCAGAAGAAACAACGTTTATGTGGCATTCCTCTCTCTCACCAAACTCAATACAAACTTGACATGACATGACAGATTATATTGGACTCGGCCTGAAATTAGAGAAGTCGATCTAATGAATTTCTCCCCTCTTTAAAACATTTCATAAAAAACTCATTATAGTGAGTTTTTAAATCTTAATATTAATTATACATGTGTGTATATATACATATATATATTAACAAATTGTTGATGGAAAAATCAACAGTTTCTTGTAAAATTCATATTTTACATGATCAATTTCTTCTTCTCTAAGTAAAAAAAAAAAAAAAAGATGCTATGACTATGAACTATAAACCATAAATATTTTTTGCATTTCCTGTACAATGATTGCATATACCACTAATGAAGTGGCAATATTTTCTTTATCGTGGGATTCAAATAATCTCCACATGGTGTGATATTTGCCCTAATGAGACAGGCTTTGCATAATTAAGCAATAAAGCTTGTGGAGGTGTAATTAGTAATATCATCATCATCAACTTGAATAGCCTTCAAATAAACTGTATCTTTTAGAGAGCTATGAGTTCGACCATAGAACACATAAACAATAACTCCTAATACCAACCACACAGAAACTCGCACCCAATGTACCGCCCCTTCAAAAATATAAAACACAGATGATAGAATTAGTTAATAAAGTTGTGCAATTAAAGGGACAAAAAAAGTGCTTGTGAGAGCAAAATGCTATAGCAAATAAAATACATCAGTGATATGATATGTTAGATATTTTAGTAGAGTAATTCAACCTCACAAAATTGAATTGTTATATATCGTCTTGTAATGTGAGAATTGTCGAAGTTTTCTAAATTTAATTTAGGCCATATCACAGGACTGACATGTAATGTGAGAATTTTTTAAACTCTCTTTTTTCTCTTAATAAACAATATTTCGTACTTTAAATCAACTCTACTTTCTTATCTTTCTCTTCTTACAATCTTTCTCGATTCTCACTTTCTTCTCAAAACAAAACATAACTTTGGTTAGTCAATTGATGAGCGAATTTAACGTCAACTTATAGGGGAGACTCTACTTACTATCATTTTATATGACTGAGAGACGAAATTAAAGTCAACTTACAATAATTAAGAACTTTTTGAAAAACATTTTCTACTTTTATATTTCAAAATTTGTGTTAATTTTATATGTCAACAAGGAGATAATAGACCCTTCAAGTGAACAATTGTGTTCACTTTTTGAAGACAACAAAAATGCCAAAAACTTGTTTTCATTATTTTCATTTCCTAGCTAGGCATTTCATCTTTTCTCTATTACAATTGTTCATTTCAAGAGTCTTACATCTTCCTATTAGTAAGTTAAAGAGTCTTACGTCCTCTTATTAGTCAGTTAAAATGAACATATATTTTAGAAAATGAAAATAGAAAACGTCTTAACAAAGTAAACGTGGCCTAAGGAACTAAACCAAAATGTCATTTATTGGTTATTTAAAATATGAACTTATGATAAAAAAAATTTGTTAAGCATGTTGTTTATTAAGAGAAAATTGTTAACCGATTTTGCTGATAACTAATCTTTGTCGAGGAATATAGCCGGTCACCTTTAATGAGGTTTCTCCTCTCAACCACATTTTGTTTCATCAACAAGATTCGAACTCAAGATTTTGCTTAAGAAATCTGAGTTCAATTCCACTTGAACAAATGAAATGTTTCTCTTGTGATAATTTATTTAAAGAGAAATTAGTGTTACTCCAACTTTTAGGATCAATAAATTATTGTCCTTAAAGACTGATTTAATGTCACTTTACCTTTTAGAGATTAAAAATATTGGAAAGAAAGTCATATATACTTTCAAAATTGAATATGGATACTTACCCAAGACTAATAAGTAAATAGGAATTGATAAGAATGCAAGTTATAGGAAGCAAAGGCACCAATGGACATGTGAAACCTGAAAACAAATTGCATAGAAACGTGACATTAACTCACATTGATTGCATAAAAGTATTACCATAAATAAATTCTAAACCATACCTCCTGAGTTTCCAAAGTTGTGTCTTGCCTCATCTTGATCTATACATGTTAGGAAGACAAAGCCAGACAAAAGAACAATGCCACCAACTCCACATAATGTAAATCTAACAGAACTGAAAATAACAAACATAAAATGTGATTTTAGTTATTTTTTTAGAAATACTAAAATGGCATGCAACATTAATAAAGTATATAACTTCAATGTAGCTGCTACCCTCTAAAATAGTGACCCAAGTAGCCCGATAGTGGGTGGTTCAAAGGATCATGATAGACTAGATAGTATTTTAGACTCTGGATCAAGTCTAATTAATCCCTACAAAAACAACTTGTAAGGCGAGGGATGCTTCCCATATATAAACTCATTTCCCGGCCTTTTTTTTTTACAAACACATTTTTAGACCATATCTCATGTGATGTACAACTCTCGGCAAATGATATATATCTATTATTTGTGAATTACCAATGTTTATGAAACTTGAAAATGAAATATATGCCACTAAACCAACCTGAGAAGATATGTAGAAGAAGCTGCAAATGTAAGGACAAATACACCTGAGCATATGACTGCTATTACACAGCCAACAATTTTTCTCCTATTACCCCTATGTACATCTGCATCCATAAACAAATAGGAGTGGGGGAAAAAGTAAGATATGTCAAATAATATAAGGAAATACCTAAAAAGAAATTATTTATAATAACAGTAAATTGGTGAAACTTAAGGAACATTAATTGCATATCTGGAGAAATGTTACGTTTTACTCTGACACTGACACAGACACTAGGCACGACTGACAAGTCGACACAAATACAATTTTAGAAAATTGTGTAATTTAATGTAACCAGATGCGTTCGTGTCATGTTGGTTTCAGACCTGACATACATGTCCGGCACCAGGCAAAACACCTTCAATGTGAAGAGTGTCGGTGTTACATATTTTTTCATGATAGAACAACTAAATAGAAATTAAAAATCCAGACTTACAGTTATCTATTGCAAGATTTTTAACAACTAAGGGTGTTTGGATTGCTTCTTTTTCATTTGTCTCCAAATGGCTCCAACCATACTCCATTGACTCAGAATCAAGTGGTTCTTTTAGAGAAGGGGGCAATGGAACATCAATTGGTGGGATATATCTTACTATCAACACAGATATTGATGCTATGGTGAATGCAAGAAGAGTACCTACACTAACCTGTAGAAAACAAGCAAAATAAACATTAGTACTATAATCAATTATTATAAAAACCGAACTGAACTGGCCGGATTTAATATGTTGAACATGAAACCAGTGGTTTGGTTGAACCGCTATCCAACTGCAGTTAGTTCAACCGGTTGGACCGCAATTCAACTGCAGTTGAATCCTAACAACTGCAAATATAGATTAGACTTACCATGCCAGCAAGTTGAGAGACATCCATGAAAAATGCCAAGGCTGCAGCAACAAAGCCAGTAACTATGGTACTCTTAACAGGAACATGGCTGTTCTTATTTATATCAGAAAAAAATGGTGGCAGCAATCCGTCCCTTGCCATAGCCATCAAGATTCTTGGCTGAGAGGCATTAAACAGAAAACACATCAATAATTCAGATTTAATTTTGTTTTAGTGGATCATTCATTTGCTTGGTGATAATTTTTATTAGGCTGATTATTATATACTTATAGTAGGAATTTTCTTTTTTAAATTTAACACATGAAAATGTTCAAATAAAGAGAAGGAATACCAAAAAAAAACTTTATTGAGTTTGTTTTATTACAGTTTAGTACTCTTTGTTTATGTGTTTAGTTTTCTTTCTTTATGACTGTGTTAGTGTACATATTATTTGATTTAAATTAATCCTTTTCAAGTTAGGTTGGTATTAGGAGGTTGGAGCAAATGAATGAAGCTTGTTTGATCAAGCTAGGTTGGAAATTGAAGAATGGAGATAATGCACTTTGGTGTAGTGTGCTAAAAGGCAAGTATGATAGAAGTAAAATTTCTTTGAATATGGTGATAGCTAAACCAAGTGTTCTTTGGTGTGATGGGTTGTCCGAAATGGTGATAAAGTTCATGCTTGAGAGGATTTCAGGGTAAATCACGGGTTGTGGATTTCAGATATGGACAGTAGCATCGTGTCTGATATGGATTAAACCGGGATTGAGTTGATTATAGAGAAGCAAATGCTTGTACTTATGCATTAGCAAACTATGCGTGCGAAGAGGGTTCTACGTTGATCATCTGTAAACAGTGTCATGTTCAATTAAGCTCTTTTTAGCAGATGTTGTTAGTGTTGCTACACCTCGCTTAATTACTCGTTAGTTTCTTTTCTGGACTTCGGCCCTCTTGTAATCCAAAAAAGTTAAACTGAAACAGCTGATAAATATTGCATGAACATGAAATTTCACAGAAACTGCAAAACAAATTTTGAGGGGAAGAATCAACTATAAACAATTCTAGAGGGAAGAGGGTTCCGATTAGTTTTACCTGAGGCAACATTGCACCAAGCAATGCTGAACATAGTGCAGTAATAGCCCCAGCATTTATAATGTAACTGCAATCACAATTAAGAAAAATAACTTACTTTTTTCAAAATTTTCAACTGAATTAATTTTTTTTTTCCAAATTATCCCTATTATGTTACATTTTATTTCTGCAACTTGTAATAAATACCATAATGAAGACATAAACTAATTTTATCTCCTAAAGGGTAAACTTGTAAAACAATACTAATTGTCAAAAAAAACTAATATTATATCAACTTTCTTAATTCCTGTGATTTCGTCAATGAGTCTTTGACGGACATAAAAATACTTGTGTCTTGCAAGATGAAAAGTTAAGAGTTAAATACATCCCTATAGAAAAAGGTACTCCCTCAGTAACAAACTATATGCAAAAACGTACATGTATTTAGTCTAATTTGTTATGGAACGAGTATTTTAGGAACAATTATACACAAAATCGACAAATTAAATACACTACTTAGTATTCTTTAATCATGTCATGATGTTGAAATTCAAAGCAATGTGTCCAAGCTTTATGAAGAATCAAAAACAGAATAAAGTTGAAAATTTATAAAACTTACGCTGCCCATTGCATTCCATTGTCAGCAAATGCAGAGGATATAGGGGTGTTAGGATTGATATCATAGTAAGGTACTAAACCAACCACAACAATGGATACTATCATATACAATCCACAACACAGAGACAATGAAGCTGCAATTCCTATTGGCAAATCTCTTTGAGGATTTTTCACCTGTTAATCACACAGTAAAACACTATTAGAAAGTTTGAACTTACTCTCAAGGTTTAAAAAAATAAAAGGTCTGCGATTGCAATGGCAATCGCGCTATCAAGGTTTTTGATGTGTCTGCGAGCACTTCGCGGCAGCACCATCTGTATCTGTGTTTTCAGAATCAGTCCAACCGATTGAACTGGAAACTAGTCATTCTGTCGGTTGGTTCAACCTATTGGTTCTCAGTTTCTAAGAATCAAGTCGTACTGGGTTGAACCGTGTTTGGTTCAACTAGTTAGTTTTTTTTCTTCATTTACAAAACAGCTTTTGTAATACTTATTTACTTATTAGTCCTCCGATTCACCAGTTCAACTTCCAGTCCGGTTTTGAAAACATTGATCCTTATTTAACTGCAATTTTCTACGAAATTAAGATTTTTGACACGAATGCGAAGTGGTGATTACAAATTTTTGCATCAATCGTATTTGACCTAAAAGGGTAAGTTGCACGAAGCATGATATATTATCATGATCCATACCTCTTCAGCAGCGCTGGCAACTGCATCAAAACCTATGTATGCAAAAAAGGCTGTTGCAGAACCAGCAACCATTCCATCTACCCCAAATGCAAAATACCTATTATCAAAAAAGAGAGAAATTCAGTAACTAGAAGAGACCAAACATAGATGGATTAAGGGTAGTGTAGAAGAAAGATATATGTAAATTACCCTGTAGGGAGTTTATATCCAATCCATCCAGTTTTGAATCCCAAATAACCACCAGCTACTATGATAAACATCAAAGCACATATATTCACTGATGTCACTATACTTTGTATCCTTGTACTCTGCATACAAAGTAGTAACAATTCAAATCATAATGAATAAAGAAAATATATTTGGATATTTGAATGGATTAGTCATAATTCATTTATAAAAAGGATACATTAGATAATAATATATTAATGTTCCGATACACCAGAAAGTCTTGCATTACTTGAAAATCGAGAAAAGCAGTGCAGCAGACTTAAATTCGATACATTGACGCGGATTTGAGGTCACGGTGCTAGAAGGAGGGCGTAAGTCACACACCCTTTAGCCTATTAGCCTTGATAGGAGGCTATTCTTCTAGTATAACAAAAAGCATCACATTGCTTGAGAAACGAGACTAAGTATAGTTTATAAACAAGCATTCTCCTCAACCCACTGAGACGCCTTAGACAAATCCGTGAGAGTTTACAAAAGAAACTCTAGCTCATAAAGTTTAGAAAGATAAGTTGAAAATCATATATAAATAAGAAAACATTAAAAAAAACAAAAAAAAGATTTACCTCTTTGATCCCAGTACACAGAATCCAAGTAACAATGAATACCATAATAGCTGAAAGTGGGTCTACAACAATATCAATCCCAGGAATGTGTTGATTGGATAAAAATCCTGGCAAGTTGTCCACACCTCCAATAAGTGCAGCCTAATCACAGAAATATCAATCACATATCAACACTTGCATCAATTAATTTTTACTTGCAATTCAAACAAACCGATCTAGATCAAACCCTTAAATGCATCTCGATTACCTCAAGAGATTAATATATGCTGTTGCGAAGAAAAGATACATTGGTTTACCGCAAAAAAAACTAAATAATAGAGTAAAAATCACTATACCAAATTGGGAGTTATGCCACGAGCAACAGCAGCTCCACCAATACCATATTCCAATATTAAGGACCAACCAATCAACCAAGCAACCCTGCAAACATTGTACACAAAATATATCAACTCTCAATTGACATGTAATAACCTATGCAGTCTACACAAGCACTTCACTCTTTCAATAAGCAAATTCAACATGAATACCAATCTTCAATATTAAGATTTTAACTGTGTCTGCCATCGCAATTTAAAACCTTGTTTAGAAGTCAAAACAAAGCATGGATAACAAAAAAAATTCAACCACAATGGAAAAGAAAATAATCATTAAACCACTATCAAATGTATCAATGGTACGTCAGAGTGGAACTGAACTTAGATCCCTTAAATTAGATCTTTAATTCGAGCTTCGTAGATGAAAAAACGGGGTTGGGAGGGAAGACCCCACCAAAGGTGGTCAACCAGATTCTCCAACAGAGATTAATCATTGACAAAACTAGTAAATACTTCGCACCAATAATAAGGTTATCAGAAAAAAAATAATTATCTTTTATGAATTCGGATTCCCTACAGTCAGGGTCCTGTATTCACACATTTGAAACATTGGTACTATTCCAATCAAGATAAGACGGTCTAAAACAATATAGATTCTAAATTTAATTCTAATTTATGTAATGTAAGTGGACCGTAGATCTCACCATTTAGGACTTGAAATCCTAAAGACAAGGGTGTGAACCCTTTGAATAAGGCTGGGCGCCCTCCAGGAGGGCGCAGGACCCACTTAACAGCCATAAATAACCCTAGGTGACCTTCCTAAAGAGCACCCTCCGGGGGCGCCCTCAGCAGCTTACGAGGGCGCCCTAGTCATGGTTTTGGCCCTTTACGATTTGGGCCCAAAACCATGACCGGATAGGCCCAAGAGAGGCTACAAATAGTAACCATGGGATCATTCCCAAGGCATGACCTAAACAGAACTCAGAAACCCTAGTTTCCATACATTGTACTCACAGCCAGTACAGTAAGAAATTATGAGTGTCAATAAGGTGAATAGATAAATACCCTTCACCAAGACATATGTAAGCATAATGATAAGCACTTCCAGCAGAAGGAAAACGACTGGCCAACTCAGCATAACAAAGAGCTGAAAGAGCTGCTGCTATTCCAGCAACCATAAATGAAAGTGGTAAAGCTGGTCCAGCATGTTCCCTTGCCACTGTTCCAACCAAAACATATACACCAGCACCAATTGTTGCACCAACACCTGAATCAAATCACCTCCAAATTGAAATAATTAAATAACATCAACATAGTTTACAACCAAATTTAATACAAAACATGAAGTTCAATTATTCATATCAAAGGGTCACTACACTTTTTTCTTGGGGGGTCTGAAAAATCAAAATTCAAACAAGACAGGAACCTTAAACTAGTTCAATAACGTATTAAAAAACGATTTAAATTATATCATCGTCAAAAGTAAAGATTTTGTACAATATCAATCAATCATAATCGTTAGATCATTAAAAGTATTTTACTTTTATCATAACTACCTCTAAAGTCACACATGTGATTGATTTTGATATGTTGATAGTGTAAATACTTTTTATACTGACAGTGTATATACTTTAAAACAACCTTAACAAGATGAAAAACATGTTTCAAAGTTTGAATTATGAAAAGTGAAAACAAAAGTTAGAACTGAAAAAGATCAGATCAATACAAAACCTTAACAAGATGAAAAACATGTTTGAAAGGACCAAAATTTCAAGAGATAGGAAATTGAATTACCAATTGCCATGAGATGAGGAATAGTTAACTCCTTAGCAAGTTGCACTCCATGATGAGAATTGTTGCTATTCTCAACATTAGAATTATCAACCTTTTTCCTTCTAGTTAAAAACCTCCATGAACATGATGAACCTTGTCCTCCATCATAATTACTACCACTACCCTCTTGTGAATCATCAACAACAAAACCCATCAAAAAAATTCCTCCTTGTTTCCTTTTCTTACTGAACAAGTAATATACCAAAAAATGGTTTCAGACTTCAAAGTGAAGTGAATAATAGATTATAGAAAGCAAGAAAATCATAGTGGAGTGTGATAAGGGGAATAACTATTCATTTTAAAGTTTATTTATTATTATTATAGTGACGTGTGAATAATTTGTGGATCTGAAGGTGTAAACGAAATGAAACAAAGAAAATGTTGTCTTTTTGAGTGGTCCTGGTGATGTTGGTCCCTCTTTTCTTATCAATGTGTTTCTTATGTGTCCTTTTGTCACTCTGTGATGATCTTTCTTTCCTTTTGGTTTCTTTGTATTTACAGTGACATTTTATGCTGATAAAGAAAATCCTAAAGAGTGTCTTAAGCATGTTTGTTAAAAAGTTTTAAAAAAAATCTTGAAAACGATGCATTAAATACTTTAAAACTTTAGAAATTGATTTTTTTCTATGTAGAATTCTTCATTTATTTGTAGCTTAGTGGCTAAATTTAAATGTGAAGAAGTGGGGTGTCCGTGTTCGAACCTCGGCCCCTGCATATATTATGCATTGTCCTACCAACTAAGGTAAGTTCAGGGTATAGTTGTAAGTCAAAAGCTACAACCGTAGAAATACAAGGAGTTTCTTCAACCTAAACGAAATCAGTATCAACTTTAAAAGAAAATCTAGCTAGAAAATGAGTTGTTTGGTTAGCTAGACGACAAATATGATGAAAAACTAAGCTATTAAAACTAGAAGAAAATCTTATATAGTCATATGTTGTGTGTGTATATATATATATATATATATATATATATAATATATATATATATATATATATATAGAATGTTGTATATATTATTATTAATTTTTTGCAGTGAATCATGTGTTGCATATTTTTCTTTTGATAATAGTTAAAAGGTTGAGTTAAATCATGTGATGTATATTTAAGTTAAAATGAATTATAAAACTATATTCTTTGAAGTTAAGTTTAACACATTATTCACTGTCAAAATAAAAATTAAACTTTAATTCGTTGCGAATCATGTGATGTACTACATACTACATACTAAATATTTCTCATCAATTTTCCTTAAAAAAAATTATTTCTCATCAATTTATTTTTAATTTTTGCATATTATAGTCAGGATTTGACCCACTTTTAAGATTGGAATGCATTTCTCTCGATTTAAATTAAGCTCACATGGTAAAAATAAATATATTAAGTGATATTATTATATTAGCTATTGATTTTTGACCAAGGAAAACTTATTCATGGTTGGGACTTGGAATGGATTTATCTCTATTTAAAGTAAGCTCACATAGTAAAGAATAAACAAATTGAGTGATATTAGCTTTACCAAGGTATACTTATATACAGAGTTTCTACAGCCATTTAACAATAATTTGTCTTTGTTATATAATTTGTGGGACACACAAGATGGATTCTTCTATCCTAACGAATTTTATCTACACTCAAGAATCAGAAATGAAACCATAACAATTTTTTTAAGAAGACAAAATCTCTTATCACTTAAACAAATTCATTGTTTGTTAATTTAATAGAAGGGAGATAGTTTGTTAACAATTTAGATCCAACTTCGAAACTCCTTCTCGATTGTTCTTCGACGCTGAGGACATTAGCTCAACCTTTTTCTTTTGAATTTCTGTAATTAAATATAGATGTATTTATATTTTTCTTTAAATGTTGAATTTTTGTAATATATATATATATATAGAAAAGGAAGATATCAACAACTTAAGCATTTCTATCCCCTCAAAAAAAAAACTTAAGCATTTTTATGTTGAAACTTACATTTCTAAATATACCATTAGTAAGAAAAAGAAAAAAAAAAGCCTAAAACATAAATATATAGCTCAACCTTTTTAAAGAAAAAGGTTGAGTTAAAAACATAAATCATTTTTAGAGAATCTTTTTCTATATATATAGAGAATCATTTTTCAAGGTTTGTTTGTTTTAGATTTTCTAATTTTTTTTTTTTTAAGTTTTAGTTTTTTTTTCTTACTAATGCTATAGACTTCGTTCTAGTCATGTTTATGTGTAAGATGATCTCAAAAATCATTTTCTTGAAAAATGATTTTTATGTTGAAAATGAAATAGTTATTTTGACTAACTTATAAATACCTTTTCATACCCTATAGTTTTTTAGGTATATCCAACATCCAACTATTTGACTCCACGTCATTTTTAAGATTTAATTTTTTTGAAGTGGACTCAAAATTTTAATTAATTGTCCTACGGGTATCAGTATTTACCTTTTGTTAGGGATGCCGTAGAATTGTAAAAAAAATATTTTAAAAAATTACATTGACAATCAGTTATAATTATCTTATTATTGAAAATATTTGACTTGAACAATAATTATTTCTATGATCACATGTATGAGTGACTGTGATTTATACAGATTGTATATGAAAAATAATCTTTTTTTCAAAATAAGAAAATTAAACTTATAAAACATTTTAAAATAAGAAAATTAAACTTATAAAAATAAAGTCAATTTATGTCATTAAAATAAGAGAAAACCAATACAATGTCATACATGATCATGAATTTGAGGATTAAACATAGGCAAATGTTAACTTATGTCATCAAAGACACGTAGTTAACGAACTCATTATAAAAATATATGTATCAAAATAAGGTGTTTCTTTGGCTCGGCAATGAACATTGAACAACAAAGTTGACATGTGTTCTACTATAAACATCATTAAGGCTTAAAATGATAAGGCAAAATATTCTTAATGACAACACCTAATTTAGAGATGCATGTCATGTGTGCAATAGTATCATAGTCGGTGCTTATAATGGCACTTTGTAAACTCAATCCATTATAAAATTCAATGGAAACCTTATACTAATACGAACATAACCCAAGTTTCTAGAAAGGATAATTTTATTAACCAATAAAATAGATATAGTAGTACATTGTAATATATTGAGATTTGAAAATTGAACAATATCTAGGTAAAGATAAAATGTTAACCTTAAATCAAATACACCAACTTATTTCGATAAAAGAATACATTAAGTTATACTCAAGAGCACTTGAGATAATAAGTGGTTTCTTTCCGTTTAAATAAAGATTTCGAGTCGAATCCATGGAGCTTTAGAAATGTTTGCAATATTTAATTTATTGAGAATTACTTTGTCGTCTATTGTGGTTCTACTCGAATTGACGGATTATTCCTTATGGTTGAGCTTATGAATAAAAAGAATAGAAAAATACACCATGTTATTGTTTATTTAAATTCGTTAATTAACTTTTCTTATAGGAATGTTCGTTAATTAACTTATTCAAAAAACCTTCTTTCCTCAACAACAATGTTGAAAATTAAAAATTGGAAGAACACAGTGATTGATTATTATTTACCCCACCTGGACAGAGACTGCTGGATGACATGTGATTGGCTTGATTGAATTATATAATATTTGAAAATTAGCTTTTCAGAAACGTGACTCTACGTATCGATGCCGAATTATTACACCAATAATTAATGTTTATGTTTCGTACTCCGTTCGATACTTATTATAAAAAGAAAAACCCAAAAACATCAAAATTAATACAATCATTAATTAATATAATTTTTTTAATATTTTTACAACTATACTCTCATAAAAAATTGTGAAGTATTAAATACATTCACAAATATTAAAAAGAAAAACATTAAATTAGGGGTAGAAAAGTCTTTTAAACAATAACTACACCTTAAAAGTTGTGACATTTTCTTATATATAAGACCGGAGGGAGTATTTTTTTTTATTGGATCCGGCTAACAAAATACTCCCGAATCAATCTTTACAAAATAATTCATAAAAAATTCAACAATGCTAAAATTGACAAGGTTGAATGTCTAAATAAACTCAAATCACTCAAGTTAATAGAATAAAAAGCAAAATGCCTACAATTGTCTCAAAATCAAAGTGACCGAAATTATGCGGATGGAATTTCATTTGGTTTAGCTAATGAATTAAAGGAGGTAAGGAGTAAATTAGTGTCCAGGGTTCCATTCCTCGCAAAGGAGAAAAATATTAATGTGCTAACATTTGTTATTCTAAACAAAATGTGACTGGAATACTCACGTCTCTAGATTTTGTAACGTTGACATTCAAATTATTGATTGAATTTATAATACATTGAAGTTGATGATCAATAAACCTGAATCAAACGAAAACATGTAACAATACAAAAAGTCAAACAAGGATGCAACAAGACATTTAACAAAACATCATCACTCACATAGACAAAATCACATAAAATCACAATATGAAATTCCATCTAGTGAAATTATTCTTTCCTTGACTTGGTGGCCACTAAAAATTTCAAGTATTTTTTTGTGTTAATCTTAGGTTCTTAAGGAAAAGGGGCCTTAGTAATCCTGAGTTTAATTGGGAGGTAAGTAAAGTCGGACCAATAATTATTTCACCCGTAAATCAAACTCTAGTTCAACAATTCATTCTTTAGTAAAATCCATTAAACACTTGAATTCAATTGATTGTTTTTTTTAAGGAATTCAATTGATTGGTTAAATAAATTTCTAGCATTTTCTTGTACATTCTCCCGTTAACATTTACATATTCTTAAATTTTGTGCTGATCTTATGCAGCTTTCAATAAAGGTTCACATTTAAACAATTTTTAGAGGTTCATCTTATATGTACCCTGAAATTTTATTAGTCTTTTATTATGAATTTTAGCATAAAATCGTATACTTAAGAAGCATTCTATTGCAACCATATAAATTGAAATTGGATTCCATGTGGTTAGCAATTTTCTACAGTCGTGACATAGTGGTCGTCCGATCAATAGCTCGGAAAAAGTAGACTAAATTTTTATTTATAATAAATGCGAGTTCAAATCAAGATAGTGTGATATTGATCGAACGATTGCCGATGTGTGACTGCAGATATTTGTTGACGACGTAAATCTGACTCCAATGTTTTCATAACAGTAAGCAATATCATAGAGACAAGGTGGCAAAACAATATTAATGGAATGTTATACCCAAAATCAGTTCAAAATTATTAGACAAAAACAATAATGTGATTTCATATGATGGGCAACTTTTGCCTTATTTGATATTTCACGTGAATGATTCAGTGGCTCAACGACAGAATATTTCTAGAACCGACATTTCAAAATATAAAATGGAACTGTGAAATTTACCGATGTATAACAAAAGTTGTTTCAGTTGGTAAATTTATAGTCTTAAGGTCCGTCATAACTCATAACTCTCGTGAGCACTGAGTCCGCTAATTCACAATAGACTTATTTGGTTTTTTGGTCCCCTAATTAATTTTCAGTTTTCATTTTGATTTTATAATTAATAAAATCTACGTTTTGGTCCCTTATATTTGAAAAAAACTTAGCATTTTTATGTTGAAACTTACATTTCTAAATAAACCATTAGTAAGAAAAAGAAAAAAAAAAGCCTAAAACATAAATATATAGCTCAACCTTTTTAAAGAAAAAGGTTAAGTTAAAAACATAAATCATTTTTAGAGAATCTTTTTCTATATATATAGAGAGAGAGAATCATTTTTCAAGGTTTGTTTGTTTTAGATTTTCTAATTTTTTTTTAAGTTTTAGTTTTTTTTTCTTACTAATGCTATAGACTTCGTTCTAGTTATGTTTATGTGTAAGATGATCTCAAAAATCATTTTCTTGAAAAATGATTTTTATGTTGAAAATGAAATAGTTATTTTGACTAACTTATAAATACCTTTTCATACCCTATAGTTTTATAAATACCTTTTCATACCCTATAGTTTTTTAGGTATATCCAACATCCAACTATTTGACTCCACGTCATTTTTAAGATTTAATTTTTTTGAAGTGGACTCAAAATTTTAATTAATTGTCCTACGGGTATCAGATTTACCTTTTTTTAGGGATGCCGTAGAATTGTAAAAAAAAAAATATTTAAAAAAATTACATTGACAATCGGTTATAATTATCTTATTATTGAAAATATTTGACTTGAGCAATAATTATTTCTATAATCACATGTATGAGTGGCTGTGATTTATACAGATTGTATATGAAAAATAATCTTTTTTTAAAAAATAAGAAAATTAAACTTATAAAACATTTTAAAATAAGACAATTAAACTTATAAAACATAAAGTCAATTTATGTCATTAAAATAAGAGAAAACCAATACAGTGTCATACATGATCATGAAGTTGAGGATTAAACATATATATAGGCAAATGCTAACTTATGTCCTCAAAGACACATGTTAAAGAACTCATTATAAAGATATATGTATCAAAATAAGGTCTTTTTTTGGATAGACAATGAACATTGAACAACAAAGTTGACATATGTTCTACTATAAACATCACATTAAGGCTTAAAATGATAAGGCAAAATATTCTTTAATGACAACACCTAATTTAGAGATGCATGTCATGTGTGCAATAATATCATAGTCGGTGCTTATAATGGCACTTTGTAGACTCAATCCATTATAAAATTCAATGGAAACCTTATACTAATACGAACATAACCCAAGTTTCTAGGAAGGATAATTTTATTAACCAATAAAATAGATATAGTAGTACCTTGTAATATATTGAGATTAAGCCAAAAAAATAACTATATTTTGACGACACAAAACGACGGTTAAATATTCAATTTTTATCTTTCTAAAACACAATTTTTATTTTTGACAATACAACTTTTATTTCTGTTGACCCCAATATTCCATTTCTGTTGTGCCCTTTACATTATATCAGTCAACCTGAGTTTAGGATTCTCTTTAACCCTCCCATGTAGCTTATTGCCCAACCAAGATGAATTCAACATTTTCACTTTAAATTCCTTGCTACAAGTATGGTTGTCATTAATCTTCCTTAACTTCCATGTTTCTTCACCTGGAATCCTTGCACAGTATGCTTCCCAATTACAACCTTCCTTGCATATAACCCTCATTCTCTTCGTGTCATTCTTTTTGAATTTAATAGCTCTACTGGAATGTATAGCATATGTCCTCATTGCCTCCTAAAATGCCTTCTTGCACACAAAGTAAGTACCCACCTCCCACTTATAGTCAACCATTTTATCAGGTAGCTTAAATGTTGGGAATTTTGACTTAGGATCTTCTTCTGAATCATCAATATCACAACCACTCTGCAAATCATCACTGTTGCAATCTTCTGCATCACTTAACACCTTATCCCTTACCTGATTAGAGTTCCCACCTTCTTCATTAGCACCTACCTGTTCAGCCAATAAATCATCATCAAACACAGTTGCACTACCACCAGCATCATTCAGATTCCTTATTTTGGGTGGTCTTCCTCTCTTCTTCTTAGCTGTTGACCTCCTACTCTTAACAGCTCCATTTTAACCTCTTGTTTCAGCTTGTTCTGTAGCTCCATTTTCACCTCATGTTTCAGCTTGTTCTACATTCAAGTCATCTGCAGCTACCCGTCCCTCATTATTGGGTTGTTCACCAACATATAAGTCAAAATTATCTTCTAGACCTACTTCTTCTTCAGAGTCATCAAAGTTAATGTCCCTTGCACTGTCCTCACTACCCCCATCCTCCCCATCAGATGCATTAAATGTCTCAGCCTCAATTTCAGTCCTATTTTCCTCCACACTAGGGCTTGGTCCTTTTTTAGACACTTTCACTGTTGGGCCTTTTTCATTCACCCCAATATCATTCATGTCCACACCTTGGCCCTCCTCATTCAAATATTCATTTCTTATCTCACTAGTGGGCCCACCATCACTACTTTCAGCAAACACAAAATTCTCTTCAGTGGGCCCAGATTCCTTTTCATTCTCTTTAGTGGCCCCCACTTCAGAATACTCTAATAAAGTGTTTGACTCTACAATGTCAGGGTTACACAAGGGGTGCACTACATACACATGCACAGTACCATGATTGTAAGCTATGTTTTTCATCCTTCTGGTACCTACATCATCCCCTAAGTAAATCATCTCATTCCTTAAATCAGGATCATAGTACCACAATGTTTCTATCATTGGATAACCCATTTCCTTTAAAATTCCTATAATCTCAATATATATAGGATTCTATTGTTGAGGCAAAATCCCTAATTAATTTTAAAGATAACAAACCCTAAATGATTAAAGGATTAATGGACTTTGATTAGTCTCTTGGTATTTAACTTGTGTTCTTGAGTGTTTAATTAAGACAGGAACAAGGTATGAACCATACCAAGATACAAGGAATCAAAGATCATTAAGAAGAAAGAACTCAGTCAGAGTTCAGAAAGTTGAACAAGAATTCAGAAGGTTGGACACAGTTCAGAAGCTGAGACATAGTTCAGACTCTGGAACGAAGTTCAGAAGCTGAAACACAGTTCAGAAGCTGGAACACTGTTCAGACGCAGCAACGCTGTTCAGAAGCTGAACATAGTTCAGAAGCTTGTTCACAGTTCAGAAGCTTGGTCATAAGGTTATTCTTACACAAGCCCAGAAACTCAAAGAACACTATCAAGAACATGCAAGTCACACGTGACATGAATAAATGTCCAGGAAAGTATACTTGCATGGATCAATCAAGCAATAAAGGCATTTACAAGATTAATGTCAAAAAGGATATTCAATGTTCATTTAAGACTGTGAACATTGAATTGATAGGAATGTTCCAAAAGGGAATATCATCCTAGATGTTTAAATTACTGCACTTCATTGATGTTTCACTATTGGAATTTGATTACATCAAATGGAAGTCTTACAAATCATCCTAAGTGAAACAAAAAGAACATTCTGAAGTTCAGAAAGTTCAAAACGGCACATGCTTTAATTCTGACAGTACTGCAAAGTGGTTGGTAAAGTAAAGCAAAAGCAAGATAGCAATCTCAAACTCAGAATCCATGAGATTTTCGACACCTAAGGGATTTGGTACTGTAACAGACCAGCAAAATCCCCTAAAGCATGGGCATGAAGTGATAGTTCCACTTTCCTCTCTCCTGCACACAATCCAAGACAGATCTGCAAAGCTCTTGGCTCAGAAACATTCTAAAGTACTGCACGCATAACAAAAATTCATCAGCAATCCAGAAACTCATATCTTCATTCAGACGTGATGAACCCAGATGAAGATCATCAAGAATGCAACAACGTTCTAAAGAATTCTCAAGAACACAACAACATTCTGAGGTTCAGAATGTTCACCCAGATTTTCAAGTAAAAATCAGTGGGGTCCAGGACACATGGCACAAGACTATTGGTCACCTTCCAACGGCTACAAGAGACCAATAACTCTATAAATAGAAGTGAAAGGCTCAGCATTACACACACAATTGCAAAGCATACAAGAAAACATCTGAAAAGTGTTTGAAGCTTTAGCATCTCAAATTGATCATCACTGAGATTCCAAATTATCTCTTAAAGTGTAAATCAATTCTCTTTTATCTTGTCAAAGATAAATTCTCCCCCTTCTCTTCTGAAAGTCTTCATCTTAACCTCATTTCTTCAAATATCCAATCAATTGTAAAAGAGAAAATCTCATCTAGTTTTAAGGGTATTAAAGTCTAGGTTGAGTAACATAGTGCAAAGTCTGGTGTGACTTAGTACAAAAAGTTGAGAGCCTGCTGAGGCTTAGAGAATACAGTTTGTAACCGTTCCAAGTGAACAAGATTGTAAGGTGCAGGATTTGAGAGGGTATCTCAAGCATCATAGTGGAAAACTCTCACAAGACTGTGAGGAGTGGACTAGCCCACATTGGGTGAACCACTATAAAATTTTGTGTGTCTTTCTTCTCTCCTTATACTCTTTACATTACTGCATACACAACACACACAAAATACTTAACTTAAATATCTTATTCTGCAACTAACACTTCAGAACGTTCTGAAGTCTGTTTAACTTTATTCTTCCAAGAATCAACTTGAGAAGTATTTTTAAGTACAGGATTAGGCTTTAAAAAGGGTCACAATTCAAATCCCCCCTTTCTTGTGACTATATTATCTACTTCAATTGGCATCAGAGCACGGCTCTAAGGGTTTGAACACTTACACAAGTGTTAGAGAAAAGATTCAGGAAGAAGTATGTCAAAGGTCAAGTACATTACAGAAGTAGGATCATCAAACAGACCACCACTATTTGATGGCTCAAACTACTACTTCTGGAAAGGTAAGATGGAACTTTTTCTTAGATCTCAAGATACGGACATGTGGGTTGTAATCTCTGAAGGAGATCATGTTCCAAAGACCAAAGAAGGAGACATAAAAAAAAGTGCATGGTCAACAGATGACAAAGCTAAGGTATTACTAAACTCTAAAGCTAGATTATTTTTATCATGTGCACTAACCATGGAAGAAAGTGAAAGAGTTGATGAATGCCAAAATGCTAAAGAGGTATGGGACACTTTAAAAATACACCATGAAGGTACATCTCTTGTCAAAGAAACTTGAATTGACATTGGAGTAAGAAAATTTGAAATCTTTGAAATGAGTGAAAATGAGACTATTGATGAAATGTATGCTAGATTCACAACAATAGTAAATGAAATGAGATCTCTTGGAAAGATATATTCCACTCATGATAGAATCAGGAAAATATTGAGATGTCTTCCAAGCACATGGAGACCTATGGTCACAGCCATTACCCAGGCCAAAGATCTAAATTCTCTGACCTTGGAGGAACTTATTGGTTCACTGAGAGCTCATGAAGTTATACTTCAAGGAGACAAACCAGTGAAAAAGGTAAAAACCCTTGCCTTGAAGGCCTCCCAAGAAGCATCATCAGCAACTCAAGATGATGTGGAAGAACTAGATGAAATAGAAGGAGTCCAAGAAGAGGAAGCTGAAGATGAACTTGCACTCATCTCCAAGAAAATTCAAAGAATGATGATGAGAAGAAATCAGATCAGAAAAAAGTTTCCCAACACCAACACCAACAAAACTGAGACTGACAAAAGTCAAGTCACCTGTTTTGGATGCAACAAGCTTGGACACTACAAAAATGAATGTCCTTATCTTAAGAAACAACAAAGGAGACCTCCCTTCAAAAAGAAAGCCATGATCACCTGGGATGATCTAGAAGAAGCAGAACCTGAAGATGAGGAAGCCAACTTGAGTTTGATGGCTAAATCAGAAGATGAAGAAGAGGTAATTATCTATGAACCTCACTCTTTACAAAAAGATCTTGAAAGAAAAATTGACAGTCTTATATATGATTCAAACTTTCTATCTAACAAATGTCATTCATTAATAAAAGAACTTTTTGAACTAAAAGAGGAAAAAGGTAAACTTCAAATAAAATATGATGAATCTAGAAGAACCATACAAACTTTGCAAGACTCCCATTTTAAAATGTCTGAACAACAAAGAGAGCTAAATAAAAATCAAAAAGGAATTTTATCTAATCCTTCTGAAGTACAAAAAGAAAACATTCTTTTGAAAACAGAAGTTGAAGGATTAAAAAATGATCTCTCACGTTTTATAAAATCCACAGAAACCTTTCAAAACATTCTGGGATCACAAGCTGGAACAAATGAGAAATCTGGTTTAGGATTTAAAGATCCAAACAAAAATCTTCTTAAAACTGTTTTTATACCAAGAGAAACTGAAATAAAAATGAAGATAAAATGCTCATATTGTAACAAGCTAGGATGTAATATCCCGTTTAAACATGACTTTTAACAGTATCACAGGAATTAAACGAACGGAATGGCGTTATTGTAATTACGAGAGGAAAGGGGTATAAAAGGGGATAAACATGAATTTTCTTCATATTTATCATCCCTCTCTCTCTCTAAGAGCTGATTTCTCTCTCTCTCTCTCTCTCTAGAAATCGCCCCTCATCATCAATCAACCATAATCCATCAAACTTCAACCTAAAATCTTGGACTTCAAGCAAGCATGGTTTTGGGAAAAGTTGGAATCAAGAAGAAGAAGTTAAAGAAAAGCAAGAGAGATCAAAGAGATCAAGCTAGGGTTTTGAAGAAAAGCATAACCAGCACCAAATCAGTTTGAGGTGAGCTCCTAGGGGTTTTAGAACCCACCTTGTGAGTGTTTGATGAGTTTTGTTCATTTTGATCATAGTTGGTAATTGTTACCCTAATCCCTATTGCTTGCAAATTCCTTGTTCAAACTTGTTTTAATCAATCAATTTATAGTTGTAAATCATTCCTTATGATGTTATAGTGCTTGGGTATGCCTTAATATGTCAAAAATGGTGGAAAAATCATGTTTTGAACTAGTATTGAACTGTCAATTTCGCTCGGCGATCGCAGGGCGAGAATACGACGATTTTCACCAAAATTTCCCTGCCTCAAATCGCCCAGCGAAATCAATTTCGCCCAGCGAAAATGGGCAGCATATTTATGACTTTTCTGCTTCGTTCTGTGACCTGTGCACGTGTCAGGCGAGGCTTTTGGTAACCATTTTCAAGGAAAACCTTATTTTATAAGAAAAACACCATTGTGGGCATATCCGAGGGCATATAACGTATACGGAATAAAGTGAACACGGGATTAGCAACGCATGATGAGTATAAGGGTTAATTATGTTGAGTCTTTTGTGTTGGCTGCATGTTTTGGCAAAACCAATGTATTGAATAGAAGCATCTCCATATTTGAAACATTTCTTCAGTTGCAAGTTTTGTGTTTTGAAGCCATTCAGAAGCAGAAAATGTCATCAGAAGCTGAATGCACTGTAGCAGTTCAGAAGATGATTTCAGGTTCTGAAGCCAGCGTTGACTTTTGTTGACCACATCAGAAGCTGGGTTTTCAGATTAGTCTTTGCGCGTATCTTGGGAGATTTAGCAAGGAATTATCTTTGTATAAGTGCTTCTAGAATGCTGAATTATTTGGAGAAGATTTTATTGAAGATTTGGTTCAAAGATATGAAATTCGTATTTTCTGTTTTAAATCTTTCAAAGATACAAAACAGTTTTATTTGTCACTTGATTGGACCAATCTTATTTCAGTAACAAATCAATTCAGAAGATTAGTTTTTTTTTTATGTTGCAAGACTGAAGACTATATAAGGAGGAGTGATGCTGCTTTCAAGACTCACGAATTGAAGAGTATTATTCAGAGAAATAGAGTCTTAGTTGTTTTTAAGCTTTTGCTTTGTTTTTGTGCGCCACTCATATGTTTTGAGTTGGTTTAGGATTGTTATGGAGTTGTAATTCATTCTAAGCCTTTAGGTACGAATGAAGTTTTGTCTTTGAAGGTGTATTCAAAAACAGGGGAGTTTTTGTGTTCAGAACAGGGTTAAGTTCAAAGGGTAGTTCAAGTAGCTGGGTTGCAGTTGCTTGAATAGGAAGTTAGAGGTTTTCTAATATTCAACGTGTTGGGTAGAATTCAAGACTAGGAGGAAGTTAATTGCTTAGGCTGGGAACTGGGAGTCAGTGTCTTGAGTCATAAGGATTAATTCCTATAGTGGAATTCCTTCCTGGATTGGTATCCCCCAGAGTAGGAGGTGTTTACTCCGAACTGGGTTAACAAATTTCTGTGCCTTTTTACTTTCCTGCACTTTAAATTTGCTGCATGTGTGTGTTTGTGTTTGTGCTCTGTTTTGCAAACTAGTGTGTCTTGCGTGCTGTTCAGAACCTGTTAGGTTCAGAACCTGATTACTCTGTTAGTTTCTGTTCATTGCCTGGCCAGAATTTCAAATTAAATAGACAATCCTAAGACGGCATATGACAACGATATGCCGAATTCCTTGATAGGAAAACAAGAGTTATAGGATGAAGAATAAGTTCATAGTTTTATCCACTTTAGGATACAAGGTAATAGTAATAGTAATAGTAATGGTTTAACAATTATAGTTTCACTTAAGTTCATAGTGTTGATTCTCCAACAATTATAGGTGGCTTATGAGAACGATAAGCCAAGATTTTATAGGTTACAGGTTATAGATTACAGGAATGTTATATGATTATAGTAACAGATTATATGTTCATACGTTAAAGTTAAAGAATTAAAGAATTAAAGATTAAAGGCATTGGCGTGCTTGCACGTTTTATAGTGGCGTGTTCATCAGACTCCGGGATTCGCCGGATGGGACTTCTCCGAGAGGGTTGTCCACACGTTTTATAGGGAGTCCGGTGTTAGCCTGATATGATAGGAATTTCACCGGTTTATAGGGAGACGTATCTCGGGGTTGCTCCACCCGGGGGTGCCCTCCGTAAAATGAACTCAGATTAATTGTTTGTTCAACGCTAACAGCTAACATAAAACTGCTATCGAACTGTGTATATGTTTTATGTTTTATAGTTATAGTCAAAGTTACAAGTTACAGTTATAGTCACAGGAAACATATAGTTATAGTTATAGACAGTTATTAGAAAGTGATCCTAGGCCTTCCCCTCGATCACTAAGTCATAGATACAGACATGATCACAGTTATGGATTTAGGCAATTATAGTTATAGTCATAGGCCGTTATGGCAATGGTTATAGGCAATTCTAAGCTATAGTTACAGAAAGACTTATAGTCATAGGCAGATAAAAGACTTGGCGATCATAGGAAGTCCCCGAGATTGCCAAGGTAGGCATGGCGACCCTAGGTTCCCTGTGGTTGCCAACAGTAGGTTGGGTAGAGCTCACTGAGACATTATGTCTCATCCCATTCCTTCTGGTGCAGGGTTACAGGTTAGTCAGAGGTTCGTGACGAAGATCTTCATGGAGGTACTGGATGGAGTGCATTTACTCGTTGTGTACCAGCTCAGAAGCTTTATGGACATTCGTAAAAGCATTGTAACAGTATTGGATTATTGTACAAACGAGTAAACATGTATTTATTCTGTTGTGATGTAATATTATTATTGAAATTTTTAAATGTATCCAGTATCAGTTTAACGCACATGCTAATATACTAGTTAAAGTTAGTATGGGTGTTACAATTGGTATCAGAGCAGGTCGATTCAGACCGTGCTTTGGGTCATTTAAGATTCAATAAAAGTAGTGGAATCATTGGGTTCCGGATGTTGTTCTAAATGTCACATCTAGTTGAGCCTGATCAACTCAGTCTAGTATATGACAGTTAGGACAAATATCCGTGAGCTGAATGTGACCAAGGAGGAAAGAAGTGTTCAAAGGGTGAAGGATAAGACGTCAGATTCTAAGACGAATTTGGCAAAGTGTTTTGTGTCAAAGGATGGTTCTCTAACAGTGAAGTAACTGAGCCAGTTAACGGCAAGGTTTCAGGAATATAAGAGGTATTAAAGAGTAAGGTCAGGTACCTTAACTAGTTGGACGCATCATTGAACGATGCCTTCTCCGAGGAGACATGAACAGTAAAGAACTATGGAAATACTTTAAGGAATGTTTTGGAATCTCAACGGGAATCACAATTTGAAAAGTTAAGGTGGAATAGAGTTTTATTCCGGATACAGAGGTAAAGAATTATGGTACCAAACCCAGCGACTTGGAATAAGGAATGATCAATTAATTATCGGAAGCTCTGGAATTCCAGTAAGGACATAGTGTGTAAGGATGGAAGAACTTGCGCACGTGGATCGGATGAGATTTAAATATCTGATGGATAAGAGACTCGTTTATGGATTAAGCGAAATAGTGAACAGATGGAATAGATTACCTTCCTTTATTATGAGACACCAAGATGCTTGGTATGAAGAATGCGAGCGTAGCGATAAGTAAAGGAAACCCCGGTAAGGGTATGGATTAGAGATTGAATCTTATGTTGGCGGATTATAGTAGACCGGTTTCGAGGATTAAGCAGGAAGATCGTCACTAACGTGCAAGTTACAGTTAAAGTTATGGTTGAGGTTAAGGAGTTCTATGTTTTAATTTTGATGGGTTCCTTACACAAGTATTCGGGTAAGCCGACAAAGATCATCTTATGATGGTATGTGATAAAGATAGTGAAAATACAGACCTTGGATTGTTCGAAACCATGAAGAGGGCAACGGTCGAGAAGACATATAGAATATTATCTAGATAACAAGATTAGAATGGAATTGGGAATACAGTAATAAGTTATAGGAGGGATCCAATGGAAAATGTTAAGTATTGAAGCTTACAGATTTATTAATCGGGTACTCGAAGAGGTGTATCATATGTTTGAATTTACAGGAGAGCCGGTAAAAGTTGAGTTTTATCCAGACGGATTATTTCCGGAGAAACCCGAGGAGTAACCAAGAGTTATGTTAGAGTTTGTGGACCTAAGTGTCTTGGGAAAAGGTTGTGGATGTGAAATCCTTACGGATAATTATAGGATGAGACTCGATTCATTGATCGATTAATTATATGAAAGACTAGAATTTCCGGAAATCATAGAATGGTCCTGGAAGTTACCACAAGTGAAAAATGTATGAACTTAAGTTGTTTTAACAGGAGCATCGTTGGGCTCGTATTTATTGTTAAAGACTGTTTATAGATTTCGGCGTACCTTCGTGAAAGTAAGAACATTGTTTATGTCCAAAAAGGAAATACAAAGTCAAAGGATTGGCCAAGGAGATTTTGTATGATAATAGTGGTGTACTACTTTTATTCCAAGGTTAATTGTTTAAATCAGAGTCGCGCAGCGGAGAAGTAATTCAATAATGAGTTAACAGACAAATCAAAGCTGAAGTTTAGAGAAAAGGATGTTTGTGAAGTCCTTGCCAGATGAATTACAGGAAAGGTATTCAGAGATTAATTCTCAAGTTACAGAATGATTGTAAGTAGTGATGACTTGAACTTATCATCAGTTCCAATAGGAGATTTTAATAGATAAATCGAGGAATGTTTCAAACCTCGAAACTCATGAGATAAGAGAATCGAAGCGGTTTGAGAAATTAAAGGATGTATTTATGGCACGCAAAGGAGGCCACATTTCATACGGTGATCTAGCTGTTTAGCTCAGTAACTTAAAGTTAATTTGAATAGTAAGTTTAACCAAAGAGGAAGAATGTTGTGGCATACAGTTTTCCGCATCGTACCTACGTTATGCTAGCATGTCGCATGTAACAGGCATGTAACAGGTTATGATTAGTATTATGTCTACTGATCAGGCAGAGTTTATGCTACTTAGACAGTAGTGTAACATATTTATAGTCATGAGACATGTGTTAGTAATCGTGGTACGCAGTCGGTAATGTTTTAGCAGGAAAGTCTCAGTTGAGAAGTTCAGAAATTCTTGAACTTAATGTTAACAGTTAAAGGAAGGAAATGTGTTACACCGATCAGAAGAGTACTCATAGTTTATAGTGAAAGGCTACGTGAATTCAAGTCAGGAATTAAATGATTCGGAGTTTAAGAGTGCTATTTTGAATAGCGAACAGAATAGAGTTTTCTTTTAGAAAACGGAGAATATTCTTGAACGAAATAAGTTATAACGTCTATGGGACGTAATCATAGTTACATACGGGATTGTAGTTACTCAAAGAGTGCACACATGAGTTAAGAGCAAGAAGAGTGACCTTAGTTGGCGTGGCTTTGTCTCAAGTATATTTTGACTAAGTATGATGTCCCGTTAGTTGGACAATGATGATGCGGCGTACTGTGTATCCGATGGTAATGTACACGTACTCGATCATATATGGAAGCTTTGTGCTATGGATTGTATTATATGATGATATGTTAGACGGCTTATGCCACACGTCACTTATACTGGATTTTCATAAGTTTGAAAGTATTGGTAAAGATGAAGGTTCCTAAGACCTTTGGCTACATGTTATTGTTGATTATCAATCGGAGCATAACCGACTTGTGAGATTTCTCGAGCTTAAAGGATTCCCGCAGTGGGGATGTGAGCAATGCTTATGGTTGTGATAATAGCTACACCAGGACAACAGAAAGAAAGGAACGTAAACCATAAGTTCAGCCACCACCTTATATTTGAATTGTGAAGATAGTTGTAATAGATTTCACTTTCGTTTGAGATTACTCAATATCAGATGCCTTTCAGTGTAAGAATAATTTATATGAAGAATGTTACGAGTGTAACAGTAAAAGGTCGTTTCGCGAGGCGAGAGTTATAGACAAAAGTTCCTTGAACTAAAAGTAATGTAATAGATTCCTCGGAAAGTTGAAATAATTGGGGAAAACAGAATGACTCAACATCTTCAGGTTAATATGGAATTGTCAATTAAAGAAGAACTGATAGAATTCAGTAAAGGAAATCCGAGACTTAACAATTTTAAACTGGATTAGTAAGGAAAATGTCGAACAGAGATCATAATCGGATAATATGGATATGTTGGTTCAGATAACCATACGTCTTAGCAAGTGATAGTTATGCATTATACGTCAGACCTTTCGGTCGGAAAGGGATTGTCACATGTTTTGATTACAGAAATGGAAATCATGGCTAAAGAACAAGTTTTAACCAGTATAGTTTAATCGGGGTGCGTGAATAATCTACATGTCAGGCCCTGGAGTTGCCATGAAGTTCCCACAAGCTTAAAGGATTGGAAATTTTCATAGTAGAGAAAGAGGTAGAAAGGATTTATCTTTTCAGGATCTTTGAAGGATTTTCTAAATTTCGAGGACGAAATTTCTTTTAAGGGGGGTAGAGTGTAATATCCCGTTTAAACATGACTTTTAACAGTATCACAGGAATTAAACGAACGGAATGGCGTTATTGTAATTACGAGAGGAAAGGGGTATAAAAGGGGATAAACATGAATTTTCTTCATATTTATCATCCCTCTCTCTCTCTAAGAGCTGATTTCTCTCTCTCTCTCTCTCTAGAAATCGCCCCTCATCATCAATCAACCATAATCCATCAAACTTCAACCTAAAATCTTGGACTTCAAGCAAGCATGGTTTTGGGAAAAGTTGGAATCAAGAAGAAGAAGTTAAAGAAAAGCAAGAGAGATCAAAGAGATCAAGCTAGGGTTTTGAAGAAAAGCATAACCAGCACCAAATCAGTTTGAGGTGAGCTCCTAGGGGTTTTAGAACCCACCTTGTGAGTGTTTGATGAGTTTTGTTCATTTTGATCATAGTTGGTAATTGTTACCCTAATCCCTATTGCTTGCAAATTCCTTGTTCAAACTTGTTTTAATCAATCAATTTATAGTTGTAAATCATTCCTTATGATGTTATAGTGCTTGGGTATGCCTTAATATGTCAAAAATGGTGGAAAAATCATGTTTTGAACTAGTATTGAACTGTCAATTTCGCTCGGCGATCGCAGGGCGAGAATACGACGATTTTCACCAAAATTTCCCTGCCTCAAATCGCCCAGCGAAATCAATTTCGCCCAGCGAAAATGGGCAGCATATTTATGACTTTTCTGCTTCGTTCTGTGACCTGTGCACGTGTCAGGCGAGGCTTTTGGTAACCATTTTCAAGGAAAACCTTATTTTATAAGAAAAACACCATTGTGGGCATATCCGAGGGCATATAACGTATACGGAATAAAGTGAACACGGGATTAGCAACGCATGATGAGTATAAGGGTTAATTATGTTGAGTCTTTTGTGTTGGCTGCATGTTTTGGCAAAACCAATGTATTGAATAGAAGCATCTCCATATTTGAAACATTTCTTCAGTTGCAAGTTTTGTGTTTTGAAGCCATTCAGAAGCAGAAAATGTCATCAGAAGCTGAATGCACTGTAGCAGTTCAGAAGATGATTTCAGGTTCTGAAGCCAGCGTTGACTTTTGTTGACCACATCAGAAGCTGGGTTTTCAGATTAGTCTTTGCGCGTATCTTGGGAGATTTAGCAAGGAATTATCTTTGTATAAGTGCTTCTAGAATGCTGAATTATTTGGAGAAGATTTTATTGAAGATTTGGTTCAAAGATATGAAATTCGTATTTTCTGTTTTAAATCTTTCAAAGATACAAAACAGTTTTATTTGTCACTTGATTGGACCAATCTTATTTCAGTAACAAATCAATTCAGAAGATTAGTTTGTTTTTTATGTTGCAAGACTGAAGACTATATAAGGAGGAGTGATGCTGCTTTCAAGACTCACGAATTGAAGAGTATTATTCAGAGAAATAGAGTCTTAGTTGTTTTTAAGCTTTTGCTTTGTTTTTGTACGCCACTCATATGTTTTGAGTTGGTTTAGGATTGTTATGGAGTTGTAATTCATTCTAAGCCTTTAGGTACGAATGAAGTTTTGTCTTTGAAGGTGTATTCAAAAACAGGGGAGTTTTTGTGTTCAGAACAGGGTTAAGTTCAAAGGGTAGTTCAAGTAGCTGGGTTGCAGTTGCTTGAATAGGAAGTTAGAGGTTTTCTAATACTCAACGTGTTGGGTAGAATTCAAGACTAGGAGGAAGTTAATTGCTTAGGCTGGGAACTGGGAGTCAGTGTCTTGAGTCATAAGGATTAATTCCTATAGTGGAATTCCTTCCTGGATTGGTATCCCCCAGAGTAGGAGGTGTTTACTCCGAACTGGGTTAACAAATTTCTGTGCCTTTTTACTTTCCTGCACTTTAAATTTGCTGCATGTGTGTGTTTGTGTTTGTGCTCTGTTTTGCAAACTAGTGTGTCTTGCGTGCTGTTCAGAACCTGTTAGGTTCAGAACCTGATTACTCTGTTAGTTTCTGTTCATTGCCTGGCCAGAATTTCAATTGGCATCAGAGCAGGCACCCTGCCTGTAATTTGGGTGAGATCCAGAGGACTTAATATCTGGCAAGCATGGATAGAGAAGGAGGCTATGTCAATAGACCACCCCTACTAGATGGCACAAACTATGAGTATTGGAAGTCAAGGATGTGTGCTTTTCTAAAGTCTATTGACAGCAGGACTTGGAAAGCTGTGATTAAAGGCTGGGATCATCCTGTGTATACAGACAAAGATGGTAACAAGACTGAGGTTCTGAAGCCTGAGGAGGAATGGACCAAAGCTGAAGATGATCTGTCTCTGGGAAATTCAAAAGCTTTGAATGCTATCTTTAATGGTGTTGATCAGAACATGTTCAGACTCATCAAACAATGTACTGTGGCTAAGGATGCTTGGGAAATTCTGAAGACCACTCATGAAGGAACTTCTAAGGTAAAGATGTCCAGATTGCAGCTGCTGACCACCAAATTTGAAAACCTGAAGATGAAGGAAGATGAATCCATTCAGGATTTTTACATGAATGTGCTAGATATGGCAAATTCCTTTGATTCTCTTGGGGAGAAGATGTCTGATGAGAAGCTAGTGAGAAAAATCCTCAGGTCCCTGCCCAGAAGGTTTGACATGAAGGTTACAGCAATTGAAGAGGCTCATGATATCACCACTATGAAGCTTGAGGAACTGATTGGGTCTTTGCTCAATTTTGAGACTGCATTCTGCAAACAGCCTGATAAGAAAGGGAAAGGAATAGCATTTGCAGTTAATTCAGGAGCTGATGATCAACCTGAGTCTGATGAGGAGGATAATGACTTATCAGAAGCTCTAGTGTTGCTGGGAAAACAATTCAACAAGATTCTGAAGAATGTTAACAGAAAAGTCAAAGCCAAAGGTCAGAATTTCAGATTCAATAAAAAGCAACAAACTGATGAGAAGAAGATCAAGTCTGAGGAGAAAAGTAATCAAGCTAAAGGTGTGCAGTGCTATGAATGTGAGGGTTATGGACACATCAAATCTGAATGTCCTACTTTCCTCAAGAAACAAAAGAAGAGCCTAGCTGTTGCATGGTCTGATGATGGTTCTGAAGATGATGATGTTAGTGAATCTGATATGTGTGATACTGGTCTGGTAGTGAGGTCAGAAGATATCTTGAAGAAGGAAGCTGTTTTAGAGTCTGAGACTTTTTCAGAGTCTGACTCAGAGTCTGAAGCCTCATCTGTGTCTGAAGCTGCTAAAACCTCATATGATGAACTAGCTGACAACTATAGGAAGCTGTATACCAGAAGTGCTGAGGTTTGCAAACAAGTTCTGGATCAGAAGGAGACTATTTTTCAACTGGAGGCTGAAAAAGGAGAACTTCTTGTGCAGAATTCAGATTTGAAAGAAGAAGTGAACCAGTTAAATTCCCAACTTGAACATATGAAAAAGCAGGTTAGAATGATGAATACTGCTACTAATGTGTTGGATGAAATTTTGGGTGCTCAGCAACAAGGAAAAACTGGATTAGGCTTTGATGATCAGACTCAGAATCCCAAACAGAAGATTCGTGTTAAAGAATTTGTTCCTGCCACTAAAACTGATAATCCTGTGATTGGGACATCTCAGATGAGACCTCAGAAACAATCCCAGATGCAAGCTCAGAAGCAAGCTCAGAAGAGACCTCAGATGCAAGGTCAGAAGCAAGTTCAGATGCTGCCTCAGAAGCAACCCCAGAAATTCTTCAGAAACAGAAGGAGGAGAAATCATCCATGGATTTGTCATCATTGTGGAAAGAAAGGGCATATCAAACCATTCTGCTTCAAACTTTATGGCTATCCTGAACACTTTCAGTATAGAAAAGTTGAACCAGCTACTATCAGTCACAATGTTCAGAAGGTGTGGAAGCCCAAAGTTCAGAATGTAGGCCTGATTGCTCATACCTCATTGAGAGCTACTTCAAAAGAAGACTGGTATTTTGATAGTGGGTGTTCAAGGCACATGACTGGTGTGAAGAAGCTGCTGAGCAATATCAGATCATACTCCAGAAGTTATGTGACATTTGGAGATGGTGTAAAAGGTCAGATTCTGGGTATTGGTGATTTGAACAGAGAAGGTTTGCCCAGACTTAATGATGTGCTACTGGTGGAAGGATTAACCTCTAATCTGATCAGTATCAGCCAACTTTGTGATCAAGAATTGAAGGTAAATTTCAACAAACTAGAGTGTATTGTTACTGATCAGGAAGATAAGATTCAGATGAGAGGCTGCAGATCCAAAGACAATTGTTATTTGTGGGTTTCTGAAGAAGAAAGAAGTCTGACTTCTTGTCTTATGAGCTCAGAAGAGGAAGTCAAACTCTGGCACCAGAAACTGGGACATTTGCACTTGAAAGGCATGAAGAAAATCCTAAGTACTGAAGCTATCAGAGGTGTGCCTAATCTGAAGATCAATGAGGACAATGTTTGTGGTGATTGTCAAATTGGAAAACAAACAAGAAAGTCTCATCCCAGATTAGTTCACCATGTAACTACTAAAGTACTAGAACTTGTTCATATGGATTTAATGGGGCCTATGCAAGTAGAAAGTATTGGAGGAAAGAGGTATGCTTTTGTAATGGTAGATGACTACTCAAGATTCACATGGATAAGTTTTGTTAGAGAAAAATCTGATACTTTTGAAGTTTTTAAAGACTTGTGCATTCAACTACAAAGAGAAAAAGACTGTGGCATAGTCAGAATCAGAAGTGACCATGGCAAAGAATTTGAAAACAAGAGTTTTTCAGAATTCTGTGCTTCTGAAGGTATAAAGCATGAGTTTTCTGCACCTATCACACCTCAGCAAAATGGTGTAGTTGAGAGGAAGAATAGGACATTAGCAGAATGTGCAAGAGTTATGCTGCATGCTAAGAAACTTCCATATATGTTCTGGGCTGAAGCAATGAACACTGCATGCTATATCCATAATAGAGTCACTCTGAAGAAAGGAACAGCATCTACATTGTATGAACTATGGAAAGGAAGGAAGCCTACAGTCAAATATTTTCATGTGTTTGGCAGTAAATGTTACATTTTGGCTGACAGAGAAAATAGAAGAAAGCTGGATCCTAAGTCTGATGAGGGCATATTCCTGGGTTATTCAGTAAACAGCAGAGCTTATAGGGTGTTTAATTCAAGAACTAAAGTTGTGATGGAGTCCATTAATGTGGTAATTGATGATCTAACTGCTGAGAAAGATAGAAGTGAGTCTGAAGTTGTTCCAGAGTCTGAACCATCAGAAGAACAAACTTCAGAAGCTGAAATTCATCCAGAGTCTGAAGAAGCAGATGTACATCCAGAACATAATTCTACCAATAAAGGGCCATCTATTAGAATTCAGAAGGATCATCCTAAGGAGCTTATCATTGGGAGTTTGGATCAAGGGGTCAGAACCAGGAGATCAGAACCAGCTGCTACTGATTCATGTTTTGTGTCTAAGTTTGAACCCAAAAATGTGAAAGAAGCCCTGACTGATGAATTTTGGATTGAAGCAATGCAAGATGAGTTGAATCAATTCAAAAGGAGTGAAGTGTGGGATCTGGTTCCAAGACCTGAAGGGTTGAATGTAATTGGTACTAAATGGATTTACAAGAATAAAACAGATGAGAATGGTACTGTAGTCAGAAACAAGGCTAGGTTGGTTGCTCAGGGTTATACTCAAGTGGAGGGATTGGACTTTGATGAGACCTTTGCACCTGTGGCCAGACTAGAGTCCATAAGATTACTGTTGGGTGTATCTTGTATTCTCAAGTTCAAATTATTCCAGATGGGCGTGAAGAGTGCATTTCTGAATGGATATTTGCAAGAAGAGGTATATGTTGAACAACCTAAGGGTTTTGTGGATCCTCAGTTTCCAGAACATGTGTACAAGTTAAAGAAGGCCTTATATGGATTGAAGCAAGCACCAAGAGCATGGTATGACAGGCTGACTCAGTTTCTTATGGCTCAAGGTTACAGAAAAGGAGGTTCTGATAAGACTTTGTTTGTGAAAGATGAAGATGGGAATCTGATGATAGCTCAGATTTATGTGGATGATATAGTGTTTGGAGGGATGTCTCAGAAGATGGTCAAACTGTTTGTACAGCAAATGCAGTCAGAATTTGAAATGAGCTTAGTTGGTGAACTGACTTATTTTCTTGGGTTACAAGTCAAACAAATGGAAGATACAATCTTCATTTCTCAAAGTAAGTATGCCAAGAACATAGTGAAGAAATTTGGATTGGAATCTGCTGCTCACAAGAGGACACCAGCTGCTACTCACCTGAAGTTAACTAAGGATGAACATGGAGTTTCAGTAGACCAAAGTCAGTACAGAAGCATGATTGGGAGCCTATTGTACTTAACTGCAAGCAGGCCTGATATCACATTTGCTGTAGGAGTTTGTGCAAGATATCAAGCTGATCCTAAGATGAGTCATCTGACACAAGTCAAAAGGATCCTGAAGTATGTGAATAGCACAAGTGACTATGGAATCATGTATTCACATAGTTCAAGTTCTGAACTGATGGGATATTGTGATGCTGACTGGGCTGGAAGTGCTGATGATAGGAAGAGCACCTCAGGAGGTGGTTTCTTTTTGGGAAATAATCTAATTTCTTGGTTCAGCAAGAAGCAGAACTGTGTTTCATTGTCAACTGCTGAAGCTGAGTATATTGCTGCTGGGAGTAGTTGTTCACAACTGGTGTGGATGAAACAGATGCTGGAGGAGTACAACATGAAACAAGGTATTATGACATTGTTTTGTGATAATTTGAGTGCTATCAACATCTCTAAAAACCCAATTCAGCATAGCAGAACCAAACACATAGACATCAGACACCATTTTATCAGAAACCTTGTGGAGGACAAGATTATTCAACTGGAACATGTGGACACTGAAGAACAAATTGCTGACATATTCACAAAGGCCTTGGATGCTAAACAGTTTGAGAATCTGAGAAGCAAGTTAGGTGTGTGTTTGTATGAAGAGTTATAGCAATTACTGCAAACTGGATGTGAGGAAGATAGAGTACCTGCCAGTTGTGCCTATGCTAAGTGTGATCCTGAACCTGAGTCTGAATCTAACAAGTTTTCAAGGATCTGTGCTATCTGTTTTGATTTTATTCCCTATTTGAAGACTATGATTTGTCAGAATTTTATGGCTAAAAAGGGGGAGAAAATCCTATGTAATGTGTTGGCTCTGATTCCAAAAGTCTTATGCAAAGTGTTGTTATTCAGAAGTTATATATGTGAAGCTCAGTATTCAGAACCAATGCATAGTTGGTAATTGTTACCCTAATCCCTATTGCTTGCAAATTCCTTGTTCAAACTTGTTTTAATCAATCAATTTATAGTTGTAAATCATTCCTTATGATGTTATAGTGCTTGGGTATGCCTTAATATGTCAAAAATGGTGGAAAAATCATGTTTTGAACTAGTATTGAACTGTCAATTTCGCTCGGCGATCGCAGGGCGAGAATACGACGATTTTCACCAAAATTTCCCTGCCTCAAATCGCCCAGCGAAATCAATTTCGCCCAGCGAAAATGGGCAGCATATTTATGACTTTTCTGCTTCGTTCTGTGACCTGTGCACGTGTCAGGCGAGGCTTTTGGTAACCATTTTCAAGGAAAACCTTATTTTATAAGAAAAACACCATTGTGGGCATATCCGAGGGCATATAACGTATACGGAATAAAGTGAACACGGGATTAGCAACGCATGATGAGTATAAGGGTTAATTATGTTGAGTCTTTTGTGTTGGCTGCATGTTTTGGCAAAACCAATGTATTGAATAGAAGCATCTCCATATTTGAAACATTTCTTCAGTTGCAAGTTTTGTGTTTTGAAGCCATTCAGAAGCAGAAAATGTCATCAGAAGCTGAATGCACTGTAGCAGTTCAGAAGCTGATTTCAGGTTCTGAAGCCAGCGTTGACTTTTGTTGACCACATCAGAAGCTGGGTTTTCAGATTAGTCTTTGCGCGTATCTTGGGAGATTTAGCAAGGAATTATCTTTGTATAAGTGCTTCTAGAATGCTGAATTATTTGGAGAAGATTTTATTGAAGATTTGGTTCAAAGATATGAAATTCGTATTTTCTGTTTTAAATCTTTCAAAGATACAAAACAGTTTTATTTGTCACTTGATTGGACCAATCTTATTTCAGTAACAAATCAATTCAGAAGATTAGTTTGTTTTTTATGTTGCAAGACTGAAGACTATATAAGGAGGAGTGATGCTGCTTTCAAGACTCACGAATTGAAGAGTATTATTCAGAGAAATAGAGTCTTAGTTGTTTTTAAGCTTTTGCTTTGTTTTTGTACGCCACTCATATGTTTTGAGTTGGTTTAGGATTGTTATGGAGTTGTAATTCATTCTAAGCCTTTAGGTACGAATGAAGTTTTGTCTTTGAAGGTGTATTCAAAAACAGGGGAGTTTTTGTGTTCAGAACAGGGTTAAGTTCAAAGGGTAGTTCAAGTAGCTGGGTTGCAGTTGCTTGAATAGGAAGTTAGAGGTTTTCTAATACTCAACGTGTTGGGTAGAATTCAAGACTAGGAGGAAGTTAATTGCTTAGGCTGGGAACTGGGAGTCAGTGTCTTGAGTCATAAGGATTAATTCCTATAGTGGAATTCCTTCCTGGATTGGTATCCCCCAGAGTAGGAGGTGTTTACTCCGAACTGGGTTAACAAATTTCTGTGCCTTTTTACTTTCCTGCACTTTAAATTTGCTGCATGTGTGTGTTTGTGTTTGTGCTCTGTTTTGCAAACTAGTGTGTCTTGCGTGCTGTTCAGAACCTGTTAGGTTCAGAACCTGATTACTCTGTTAGTTTCTGTTCATTGCCTGGCCAGAATTTCAAATTAAATAGACAATCCTAAGACGGCATATGACAACGATATGCCGAATTCCTTGATAGGAAAACAAGAGTTATAGGATGAAGAATAAGTTCATAGTTTTATCCACTTTAGGATACAAGGTAATAGTAATAGTAATAGTAATGGTTTAACAATTATAGTTTCACTTAAGTTCATAGTGTTGATTCTCCAACAATTATAGGTGGCTTATGAGAACGATAAGCCAAGATTTTATAGGTTACAGGTTATAGATTACAGGAATGTTATATGATTATAGTAACAGATTATATGTTCATACGTTAAAGTTAAAGAATTAAAGAATTAAAGATTAAAGGCATTGGCGTGCTTGCACGTTTTATAGTGGCGTGTTCATCAGACTCCGGGATTCGCCGGATGGGACTTCTCCGAGAGGGTTGTCCACACGTTTTATAGGGAGTCCGGTGTTAGCCTGATATGATAGGAATTTCACCGGTTTATAGGGAGACGTATCTCGGGGTTGCTCCACCCGGGGGTGCCCTCCGTAAAATGAACTCAGATTAATTGTTTGTTCAACGCTAACAGCTAACATAAAACTGCTATCGAACTGTGTATATGTTTTATGTTTTATAGTTATAGTCAAAGTTACAAGTTACAGTTATAGTCACAGGAAACATATAGTTATAGTTATAGACAGTTATTAGAAAGTGATCCTAGGCCTTCCCCTCGATCACTAAGTCATAGATACAGACATGATCACAGTTATGGATTTAGGCAATTATAGTTATAGTCATAGGCCGTTATGGCAATGGTTATAGGCAATTCTAAGCTATAGTTACAGAAAGACTTATAGTCATAGGCAGATAAAAGACTTGGCGATCATAGGAAGTCCCCGAGATTGCCAAGGTAGGCATGGCGACCCTAGGTTCCCTGTGGTTGCCAACAGTAGGTTGGGTAGAGCTCACTGAGACATTATGTCTCATCCCATTCCTTCTGGTGCAGGGTTACAGGTTAGTCAGAGGTTCGTGACGAAGATCTTCATGGAGGTACTGGATGGAGTGCATTTACTCGTTGTGTACCAGCTCAGAAGCTTTATGGACATTCGTAAAAGCATTGTAACAGTATTGGATTATTGTACAAACGAGTAAACATGTATTTATTCTGTTGTGATGTAATATTATTATTGAAATTTTTAAATGTATCCAGTATCAGTTTAACGCACATGCTAATATACTAGTTAAAGTTAGTATGGGTGTTACATAGGATATCTTAATTCAGCATGTTTTCATAAGAAACATTTTGAAAAAAAATAAATTAATTAATCTTAGTTCAGAACGTTCTCATCTCAATAGATCAGAAAGTTCACAAAAGGCTGAGAAGGCTAAGAAGATATGCTCTTACTGTAACAAATCTGGTCATATGATAACAGAATGTTACAATAAGAACAGATCTCTTAGAAACACTAACCCTCAAGGACCCAACATTACATGGGTACCTAAGATTTTGTTCATGACAAGTGTAGGTCTCCTCTCAAAATGCAAAGACAAAGCCATGGTACTTGGACAGTGGCTGTTCAAGACACATGACAGGAGATAGGAATTGCTTTCTAACCTTTGAAAGTAAAGATGGAGGACTAGTCACATTTGGAAACAATGACAAAGGCAAAATCAGAGGTAAAGGAACAATAGGTAAAACTAACTCTGCCAAAATAGAAAATGTTCAGTTTGTAGAAAGGTTGAAACACAATCTACTCAGCATAAGTCAATTATGTGATAGTGGTTTTGAAGTTATTTTTAAATCCAACATATGTGAAATAAGACAAGCCTCCTCTAAAAAATTAATTTTCTTTGGATCAAGGAAAAAGAACTTATATGTTTTGGATTTAAATGAAATACCAGCTGAATCATGTTTTATGTCTCTTGAAAAAGATAAGTGGATTTGGCACAAAAGAGCTGGTCATATAAGTATGAAAACTATTGCTAAACTTTCTCAACTTGATCTAGTTAGAGGTTTGCCAAAGATCAACTTTGAAAAGGACAAGATCTGTGAAGCCTGTATTAAAGGAAAACAAGTTAAAAGCAGTTTTAAAACAATTGAATATATTTCAACTCAAAAACCTTTAGAGCTTCTTCACATTGATCTCTTTGGTCCTGTTCAAACTGCAAGTCTTAGTGGCAAAAAATATGGATTTGTTATTGTTGATGACTTTTCCAGATTTACATGGGTGTTATTTTTAAAACATAAATATGAATCATTTGAAGCATTTCAAAACTTTTGCAAAAAGATTCAAAATGAAAAAGGTTCTAATATCATATCTGTAAGGAGTGATCATGGAGGAGAATTTGAAAATGCTTCCTTCAAGACATTCTTTGCTGAATGTGGTATTACACATAATTTTTCTTGTGCAAGAACTCCACAACAAAATGGAGTTGTTGAATGGAAAAATAGAACCTTGCAAGAAATGGCTAGGACTATGTTAAATGAATCAAATGTTGAAGATTACTTTTGGGCAGAAGTCATCAATACATCTTGAATCGAGTCTCAATAAGAAAAATTTTAAATAAGACCCCATATGAATTATGGAAAAACATCAAACCTAGCATATCTTATTTTCACATATTTGGTTGTTATTGTTACATTCTGAACACAAAAGAAAAATTGGGTAAGTTTGATCCTAAATTGATAAAGCTATCTTTTTGGGATACTCTACAACATCTAAAGGTTATAGAGTGTACAACCTAAAAACCCAAACAGTTGAAGTCAGTATGCATGTCATATTTGATGAATATGATGAACCTTCCCAACTCCAAGAAAAAGAAGATACTGAAGATCAAACACTTCAGAATGTTGACAACCAGAACACTGTAAGTTCTGTAGAAAAAGAGGATGATAAGAATGTTCAGGACCCATCCTTACAGAGCCCTCCTAGAAGTTGGAGAATGGTAGGAGATCATCCTGTAGATCAAATCATTGGAAGCACAACTGATGGTGTAAGAACCAAAATGTCCTTCCAAGGGAACAACATGGCTATGATCTCTCAAATGGAACCCAAGTCAATCAATGAGGCCATAGTTGATGATTCATGGATTGAGGCCATGAAAGATGAACTTTCTCAGTTTGAAAGAAACAAAGTGTGGGACTTAGTTCCAAATAATCAAGGGAAGACAATCATTGGAACAAGATGGGTGTTTAGAAATAAACTTGATGAAGATGGCAAAGTTGTCAGAAACAAGGAAAGATTGGTTGCTCAAGGATACAACCAACAAGAAGGTATTGACTATGATGAGACCTTTGCACCAGTAGCAAGGTTAGAAACTATTAGAATCCTCCTTGCATATGCTGCACATAAAAGCATCAAACTTTTTCAAATGGATGTCAAAAGTGCCTTTTTAAATGGATTTTTAAATGAGGAAGTTTATGTGAGTCAGCCTCCTGGCTTCATAAATAAAGAAAAACCTAATCATGTTTTCAAACTCACTAAAGCACTTTATGGTCTTAAGCAAGCCCCTAGAGCTTGGTATGAAAGACTTAGCACATTTCTTATTAAAAATGGATTTTCTAGAGGAAAAATTGATACCACACTTTTTAGAAAAACTCAGAACACAGATCTGCTCATAGTTCAAGTTTATGTAGATGATATTATTTTTGGTTCAACCAAAGAGAAAATGTGTGAAGATTTTTCCAATCTCATGCAAAGTGAATTTGAGATGAGCATGATGGGTGAACTTGGTTTCTTTCTTGGTTTACAAATCAAACAACTTCCAAATGGCATTTTCATAAGTCAAGAAAAATATGTCAAAGACATTCTTAAAAAATATAAAATGAATGAAGCAAAAATCATGGTCACCCCCATGCATCCATCATCTAGCTTAAATAGAGATGAAAATGGAAAATCAATTTCTGAAAAAGAATATAGAGGAATTATAGGATCATTGCTCTATTTAACTGCTAGCAGACCTGACATAATGTTTGCAGTAGGATTATGTGCTAGATTTCAAACATGTGCAAAAGAATCTCATCTAACTGCTGTAGAAAGAATCTTAAGATACTTAGTAGGTACTACTGATCTTGGTCTTTGGTATAGAAAAGGCTGTAGTTTTGACCTTGTAGCCTATTGTGATGCTGATTATGCTGGAGACAAAGTTGAGAGAAAGAGTACAAGGGGATCTTGCCAATTCTTAGGACAAGCCTTGATTGGATGGTCCTGTAGAAAACAAAATACCATTGCACTCTCCACAACAGAAGCTGAGTATGTATCTGCAGCCAGTTGTTGCTCTCAAGTTTTGTGGATCAGAAATCAGTTGGAGGATTACTCACTAAGGTACTCTAATGTTCCAATTTTTTGTGATAACACAAGTGCAATCAATTTATCAAAAAATCCAATTCAACATTCTAGGTCTAAACATATTGAAATTAAGCATCATTTCATACGTGATCATGTTCAGAAAAAGGACATTGAGTTAAGATTCATTGATACTGAAAATCAATTAGCTGACATTTTCACAAAACCATTAGTTGAGGATAGATTCAATTTTATCAAAGAAAAATTGCTAATCATAAAAAATCCCAATAAAGATTGATTAACTGAATCACTAAGGGCCTAGGACAAACCCCATTGATTCATTCTGATTCACTTCAGAATGTTCAACAAGTTCAGAATGTTCATTCGGGTTCTGAACGTTCACCCAGTTCAGCATGGCACTTTGAAATTAGAATATTCAGAACAAACTTTTTCTGAAGTTAGTAAGTCACTCTCATAAGTGATTTTAATCTTTCTCTAAAAATATCTCCATATCTCAGCATTAAATGCTTGTATAGGAGTTAATGTGATAAAACCATTAACCTCCATACAAAAAGTGAAATATCAAATCATCCTCTCTCCTTTCTCCTCTTAAACGGCTACTTTCTCTCTCTTGTACACTACTTTTTAGTTTCATCTTTTCCCATAAAACCACCATCATCAGTTTCTCTCTCTCTTCCCCTACACGTTTATCTTTATAAATAAATCACCATTTCACTCAACCTCATTCATCTCCCTACCTCTTACCAAAACTTTCTAACAAACTTTAAAAAAAAATCTGTCTCTTCGCAAACACTGCCATGGCCAGAACAAAAACAACCGCTCAAAACAATGAACAAGAACAAACCCCTGTTCCTCGTTCTGCTCCACCACAATATCCTGCTGAACCTCAACCTCTTCGCACCATTCTCCATGATATCATCATCTCTACTGCTGAACCTTCTAAACCTAGAAAATCAGCGTCTAAACCTAAAAAATTTGTTTCAGCTTCCCAACCTCCCAGAAGATCTCAAAGAATCATTTCTGGAACTGGAAAAACCAAGAAATACTCTACTTCCACAATTCTTCTCTCAGACTCAGAGGAAGAATCTGAACCAACCATTTCTCAATACATGAGGAAGATTAAGACTTCATCCAAACAATCCTTTGAACCAGAAGAAGAGGATTCTGAATCTGAAAAAGAATCTCAATCCAAATCTCAATCTGAAGAAGGGTTACTCTCTGATAAGCAAGAAGAAGTGTCCCCTCCAAAAAAACATGGGAAAGGAAAAGACATTGGGAAGATAGCTTCCATTTTGAAAGCCAAAAAGGAAAAAGCACCTAGACCCATAAGCAGGGCTAAGTACTTTGATTTTGCTGATCTAAAGAAGAAAGGATGGAACCTGTGTGAATACACTGATGCACAAGGATGGACAAGCTTTGTAGCTCTTCAAGAACTCACCTACCCAGACTTGGTAAGGGAATTCTACAGTTCCATGAAGATCAAAGACAAAGACGGAAAGAAGACTCTCATTTCAGCTGTCAAAGGGATTAAGATCAAGCTCACTCAAGCTTCCATCTCAAAAGCCCTAAGAATCCCAAATGAAGGTAATGAACTTTTCTTTCCTTCTTGGTTCTCTGAAGCTAGAACAAACCGTGCCAAACTCATACTTGAATACACCAAACCTAACCTCCCTTTTAACTCCACAAACCTTGCTGACCTACCAAAAATCCTTCGCAATATGATACGCCACACTTTGCTCCCTAGGTCAGGAACCTATGAAGCTGTGAGTGATGCAGATCTCTGCATCATGTTTCATCTCATCAACAAGAAAAAGTTAAACCTATGCTTCATTATCCTTCAACACATGATTGATTCATGTATGAACCCCAAACAAACCAGTGCCCTAGCCTATGGAATTCCAATCACTCTTATCCTCAAAGAAAACAAGGTACCTCTTGAAGATGAAAAATGTGATTACACTTTTATGAGATTCACTACAAAAACCATAGCTCACTTACACATCACTTCCTCCAATCTTCCCACACCTCCAGCATCTGAAACATCTGGTTCTGTTAAAAGATATCCAGACCAGAAAGTTGGAAAGGCAAAGAAGAAAAGAAAGGTTGAGAAAGTCAATAACCCTTCAAATATTCCACTGGAAGAAGAAGTAGAAGCTGTCAACAATGTGTTTCAAAAGGATCTCATGGATGAAAATCCTACAGAAAATCAAAAAAAAAAAAATGAAACCCCTGCTGAAGAAACATTCCAAGAGATTGCTGATCTTGCCAAAGAAGCAGCTCAGAAAGTTGCAGAAGAACAGAATGTTGAAGAAGCTCAAGAAATTGCTGAGGAGGAAAGCCAGCAGGATAATGAATCTCTTCTCAACATAGAGAATGTTGAGACAGCCACATTTGCTGAAGAAGAACTTCAGCAAGACAATAAAGAAAATGCTGAAGAAGGAGCTCAGATTGCAGATCAACTTGTGGAAGAAGAACAAAAGATTGCTGAGGATCAGGACTTGCACGATGTTGCAGAGATCTTAGTCACCCACATGCTTAGTGACAATGCTGACCAGTTGGAAACTGGTACTGAAAAGTCAGATGGAAATCAAGCTGGTTTTGATCTCAACGTGGAAGATTTCAACTCAGATGATGGTTGTAACATCCCACTTAGACGTAACTTTTAGCAGTATCAGAGGATTAATGAGTAAGCAATGGCAAACTTGTAATTATGGAAGAGAGAATTTTTATATAAGGAAAAACCAAGATATTTCCCTTATTTTACTTCTTCATTTCTCTCTCTACCATACTAGAATTTTCTCCTCCCTCTCTCTAGGAATTTCGGCCATCATCTTTCCTCACCACCATCCATCTAAAATTCATCAAGTCTTGAGGAGTCTTGGCTAGCAAGCTTAATTTTGGAAGATTTAGAACAAGAGGAAAATTAAAAGGAAAACAAGGAAGAATCAAGAGAAGTGTAAGATTGAAGCTAGGGTTTTGAAGTTAAAGCTTAGCAAGCACCAATCAAGTTTAAGGTGAGCTCCACAGGGTTTTAGAACCCGCTTTGAGTAAGTTTGAGTGTAAATTATAATTTGAGCTAAGTTTAGAAAATTTGTGCCCTAATTTCTTTTGCTTGCCAATTCCTTGTTCAATCATGTTTTAAACTATCAATTTGCATTAGCAATTCATTCCTTATGTTGTTATGATGCCTGGGTATGCTTAGATAAGTCAAGAATGGTGGAAAATCACGTTTTGAACTTTTTCTGTGCTGTCAAACTCGCCCGGCGAGCTTGCAGCGAGTTTTCAATATTTTTCCCTGTATCAACTCGCCATGGTGAGATGCAGCTCGCTGGGCGAGTTAAGGCAGACCTCCAGGGCTGTTCTGTTTCGTCCAGTGAGCTGTGTACGCGTTAGGCGAGGCATATGGTAACCATTTTCAATGAAAACCCTAATTTCTAAGAAAAACACCATTTTTTGACATATCCGAAAGGTTTTTCAACATTTAAGGAATGGATGATCAAGGACTCGGCAATGCATTAGAGATGCAAGATCAAAGGTTATTTAAGTTATGGAAGCTTTTGTGCAAAGTTTCATCCTTAAGAATGATGTATGCTAAGGGTACGGTTAGAATCCCTTAAGTGTTAATGTGATTGAAAATGTACTTAGAATAGTAAATTTATGATGCACTCAATCAAGTGTGCGTAGGCACAAGGAAGGATTCAGTATTCAAGTTTAGAACCTTTTATAGGTTAAGCATTTAAGAATACTAACCTAAAGAATAAGGACAAGTTAAGATTATACTATAAGAATATGTTAACGTGTTCATCAGACTCCGGGATACGCCGGATGGGATTTCTCTGAAAGGGCTATCCACACGTATGTCAAAAGATTAAACATGTCCAACAGGCTCAGGATTATGCCGGATGGGACTTCTCCGAGAGGGTTGTCCACATGTAAGATTAAATTGTGTCCATCAGGCTCCGGATTATGCCGGATGGGACTTCTTCGAGAGGGTTGTCCACACAATGATAAGAGGAGTCCGGTGTTAGCCTGATATGATAGGAATTTCACCGGTATGATGGGAGATGTACTTCGGGGTTACTCCACCCGGATGCACTCCGTAAAATGAACCAAGATAATGTATTGTTTGTTCAACGCTATCTTCTAACTTAAAGATTAAGAGAGATGATTATGTAAGTGTATATTATGTTAAGAAAAAAGACATGTAGCGATCCTAGCCTTCCCTTGATCGCGAAATATGTAAAGAATGACGGCGATCATAGGTAACCCCAAGATTGCCAAAGTTAGTGCATGGCGACCCTAGGTTCCCCGATGCTGCCAACAGTAGGTTGGGCCGGAGCTCACTGAGACATTATGTTTCATCCCTTTCCTTCTGGTGCAGGTTCACAGGTAGCACAACGCAAATGTAAAGAGAAAGCTTTGGATTGATCGAGCTGACTTCTTTGTTTATGGATGTTTGTACACAGATGATGTATTTATGATGTATATTAACAAGAATATTTTGTATCGGATTTCAGATTGTATTAATGACTCGTGTTATGTACAAATTATAAGTAAACTTTCTGTATTGTATTTAATGCATCCAGTACGAAATTTTAATACTCGTATGAGATCCTAGGCAATCTCTATATGGGTGTTACAATGGTGTATTTGAGGATTCTCAGAAAGGGAATTCTGAAACAATGCCTGAAACTGAAGTTCAGAACGTTGAAAGAAACATTCTTCCTGATCATACCACTCCTTCCATATGTGAAGTCTCTGCAGACCCTGCTCCTATAGCCTCAGGATCTCTGCCTATTGAACAAATCCAACATCTGGCTTAGCAACCACCACCACCACTCCTAAATCAATCTACCTCCACCATGGAATCAGAAGCTATTTGCAGCAAATTTTTGATCTCCCCTCTTCACACTTCGCAAAATATTTCTCCTGCTCCAGCCACAATTAAAACAACCACTCAACTACCAGACATCCCTACTCTATTTGCATCGCTTGAAACATTTGTCTCAAAAGAAGGTCACTCAAAAACAAACTTGGATGCCCCCATTTCAGCTCCCACACCACAAATATTGAAAGCTGAAAAAAAATTTAGACGCTCTCTTAGGGTTGCAACTAAAACCCATAAGATTGCATTTGTCCTAGCAAAATGGACTACTGAAGTTGCTGCTCCTGGCTTAGCCATGGAACCTCCAGTGTTTGAGGATCCCTCTGTCTTTGATTCTAAGCCTTCCTCAGATTCTGGAGACTCAACTCCCTGAATTTCTTCTACTTGTCCCTCCCTAGCTCTTTTTTGTTGTTGACAAAAGGGGGAGAAGCTTTAGGATTTTAAAGTCTTTAGTCTTTATGTTTTAGGCCCAAGTAGGTCAGTGATCAATAGTTATTGGAGTTCTTAAAACTTCAACTTTTGCCTGATCACCTTTGTTTGTTAAGTTTTTTTTGTTTTTGAACCATATATGATGTAATGAGCATGATTGATTAATGAAGTAAAATGAATTTGGTTCAAAAATTGCATTTCTTAATTATGCCATGAATTATAAAAGTAAGGGGGAGCTTTTAAAAACTCTTAAAAACTCACTGTCATGGATTATAAAAATGAGGGGGAGCATAAAAATAATTTTCAGCTCTTAAACCTCTCATATTTTTAATCAAAATCCATAATCCTAAATCATAGGTTTGTCATCATCAAAAAGGGGGAGATTGTTGAGGCAAAATCCCTAATTAATTTTAAAGATAACAAACCCTAAATGATTAAAGGATTAATGGACTTTGATTAGTCTCTTGGTATTTAACTTGTGTTCTTGAGTGTTTAATTAAGACAGGAACAAGGTATGAACCATACCAAGATACAAGGAATCAAAGATCATTAAGAAGAAAGAACTCGGTCAGAGTTCAGAAGGTTGGACACAGTTCAGAAGCTGAGACATAGTTCAGACTCTGGAACGAAGTTCAGAAGCTGAAACAGAGTTCACAAGCTGGAACACTGTTCAGACGCAGCAACGCTGTTCAGAAGCTGAACATAGTTCAGAAGCTTGTTCACAGTTCAGAAGCTTGGTCAAAAGGCTGTTCTTACACAAGCCCAGAAACTCAAAGAACACTATCAAGAACATGCAAGTCACACGTGACATGAATAAATGTCCAGGAAAGTATACTTGCATGGATCAATCAAGCAATAAAGGCATTTACAAGATTAATGTCAAAAAGGATATTTAATGTTCATTTAAGACTATGAACATTGAATTGATAGGAATGTTCAAAAAGGGAATATCATCCTAGATGTTTAAATTACTGCACTTCATTGATGTTTCACTATTGGGATTTGATTACATCAAATGGAAGTCTTACAAATCATCCTAAGTGAAACAAAAAGAACATTCTGAAGTTCAAAAAGTTCAAAACGACACATGCTTTAATTCTGACAGTACTGCAGAGTGGTTGGTAAAGTAAAGCAAAAGCAAGATAGCAATCTCAAAGTCAGAATCCAAGAGATTTCGACACCTAAGGGATTTGGTACTGTAACAGACCAGCAAAATCCCCTAAAGCATGTTCGTGAAGTGATAGTTCCACTTTCCTCTCTCCTGCACACAATCCAAGACAGATCTGCAAAGCTCTTGGCTCAGAAACATTCTAAAGTACTGCACGCATAACAAAAATTCATCAGCAATCCAGAAACTCATATCTTCATTCATACATGATGAACCCAGATGAAGATCATCAAGAATGCAACAACATTCTGAAGTATTCTCAAGAACACAACAACATTCTGAGGTTCAGAATGTTCACCCAGATTTTCAAGTAAAAATCAGTGGGGCCCAGGACACATGGCACAAGACTATTGGTCACCTTCCAACGGCTACAAGAGACCAATAACTCTATAAATAGAAGTGAAAGGCTCCGCATTACACACACAATTGCACAGCATACAAGAAAACATCTGAAAAGTGTTTGAAGCTTTAGCATCTCAAATTGATCATCTCTGAGATTCCAAATTATCTCTTAAAGTGTAAATCAATTCTCTTTTATCTTGTCAAAGATAAATTCTCCCCCTTCTCTTCTGAAAGTCTTCATCTTAACCTCATTTCTTCAAATATCCAATCAATTGTAAAAGAGAAAATCTCATCTAGTTTTAAGGGTATTAAAGTCTAGGTTGAGTAACATAGTGCAAAGTTTGGTGTGACTTAGTACAGAAAGTTGAGAGCCTGCTGAGGCATAGAGAATACAGTTTGTAACCTTTCCAAGTGAACAAGATTGTAAGGTGCAGGATTTGAGAGGGTATCTCAAGCATCATAGTGAAAAACTCTCACAAGATTGTGAGGAGTGGACTAGCCCACATTGGGTGAACCACTATAAAATTTTGTGTGTCTTTCTTCTCTCCTTATACTCTTTACATTACTGCATACACAACACACACACAATACTTAACTTAAATATCTTATTCTGCAACTAACACTTCATAACGTTCTGAAGTCTGTTTAACTTTATTCTTCCAAGAATCAACTTGAGAAGTATTTTTAAGTACATGATGTAGTACCCTAATTTTGTCCTACGCATTTTAAAACAAAAAAATCAAAAAGAATCAAAAGAGGGGAAAAAGTCAAAAGTCAACAAAAGTCAACAGAAAAGTCAACTTTTCAAAATTGAGGACTTCGCAATGCGAAGCTCACTTCGCACTGCGAAGTCTGCGATTTTTCTGCAGATTTTTGGTTTCTTGGATTTAATTCCAGATTTTGTTGCATATCATTTCCATAATTATTTTAAGTAGCATTCATGGCTAATTGGGCCAAGCAAAGCCAGAGTTGAAGGACTTGCCATTAATGCCAAGGTTGGAAGCTTTTTCTTCCAACCTAGCATGTGACAAGCAAGTGGGCTTGCCCTTGGGCAGCTCTAGTCCCTCCCAGGTGACCAGCTAACCACCACATGGTTTCCAGCCACCTGCTTGAGGACTTTCCTCCTGCTTGCTCCCCCAAAAACCAGTCAAACCAGCTGGATTTTTCACTTGAAAAAACCATGATTGCCTACTCTGTTTTGCAGCAACTTTTCACCCTCTCACACCCGCCATAAGTAGCCTTTTCATCCCTCAATCTCTGCACATTACAGTGCACGTTTTTATTGACCAACCATTGAGATTGCAAGGATTGATCCCCAAGCATTAGCCAATTGCAAATCAGCTTTGTTCTTCATCATTACCTTCTAGAATTAGTTGAATTTGTGGCTGAAATCAAGCTGGATCTTGCCCCTTGGTACAAGGCAAGGTTGCCTCTATCCATTAGCATTTAATGCAAAGGGATTCAGCTTAATCTTGGCCACAAATCAGCTGAATTTTGGGATTGTGTAATGATGACAAAGATTTGGTTTTGGCCTATAAATAGAAGGCAATGCCCAAGGATACAAAGACAGTTAACAACAGCATTTCAAGAGCAGAAACTCTACTCATTTTAGCCTACAAAACTCCACAAAATAACCAGAAACAATCCATCCAACACAAAGCTTTCCAAAGTTCCCAAACCTTCACCAATATTCAAACCTCTTGTGAAAGCCTTTAACCAAATCAAATCAAGTGCAGCTGGAGCTTTGCTAAGGAGTTCTGTAAGTTTCTAAGCACTTATCTTGCATTTATAACTGTGTTTGCATAGCTATTTTGGTTCAAAACCTTTTGATTCTAAAAAACCCCTTTTGAATTTCAAAGAAATCCCAAGGTTTTCAAAACATCAAAACTGGTTTGTCCAACCTTTTTCACCCCAAAAACTCAAAGTTTTTCACCCATCTATAAGGTCCTGAGTGTGTTCAGAAGTTGTTTCTGAACAAAAGTTCAGAAACAGCTTCTGAACCCAAAATTTCGCATGCTTCGCAGTGCGAAGTCATGGTCGCAGTGCGACCATGACAGAACTCAGAACCTGAGTTTTTGTGTCAAAATGACCAATTTTTGAGGTTCTAGCCCCAGAGCTCAGAACCTAAGAGTTTTTAAACCCATGTTCTTCAAACCATAACAAGGTTTTTGCATAATTTTGGCAAAATCACAAGTTCGTATGATCATTTTGTGGATAACTTGCAAAGCAAGTTATGTTCCCAAACTTTCAAAACCACATGAACAAACAAGCTATGTTCATCTTTTCAATCTAAACTTGAACAATAAATATTGTTCATGATGTTCAAAACTCAAAGATGAACATACACCGTTTACGTTCGCATTTTCGCAAAATGAGACGAACTTGCGCGTTTTTTAGCAAATTTGCTAAACCTTCCCATTTTGGGTTTTCAAACCATATGTTTTGTAACACCTTGGGATTTCTAAAGGATTCAACCCAAAAACATGAATGAAAAAGGGATGGTGTGACGTATGTCTCTCCATCGCCCCGATTGTACGAATGCGTGACGTATGTCTCGTCGCTCGGACAATCGTCATTCCTCTTTTTCAATATGTACAACCCTAACCAAACCAAATCTTGGCCCCTTGTGGTCAATCCAAACCTTTTGGTCCCCCGTTGGCCATTAGACTCAACCCCTCGACTCGTTTGAGTCCACTCGGTCAATGTTTGACTTGTATGAGTCCATTGCACCTCCCTTGGTCCCATAGCGACCAATTCAACCCTCTACCCTAACGGACGTACCTTTTAACAATTCTAATGCGATTCGCGAACGAACGCTTAATAATCTCCAAGCGCGAGCATACAAGCTACGTTTAATCGCAAGAATTTGGTTAAAACATCGTCCAATTAAAAACAACCAACACACATACGTTTTTCTAGCAAAGAACTACGTATGCTTTGAATTCTCCGACTACCGGGAGATACGTAGGAGCAAGATCGACATCTTGTCAAGCACAATAATAAAAACTTTTTTTCTTTCGTTTGTTTTTATCTCTTTTCCCCCCTTTATTTTGTTTTTAACATAAATGAACATGCACGCAAATTATTAAAAAAACAATTCAAGCTTTAACCAAATAGAAGGTTCCCGTTGAGTACAACGGACGTGAGGGGTGCTAATACCTTCCCCTTGCGTAACCGACTCCCGAACCCGACAATGGTTGCGATGACCTAATCCTTATCCTCATCGTCAAAAGGGTTTTATTATCGTTTCCCTTTACAACAAAAAAAAAACTTAAGGGTTTATCAACGTTCCCTTTACACAAAAACTTTGGTGGCGGCTTCACAAAGGCCCTCCGAGCGTTCGAGGACGACCTCGGAGGATTTGCGCGTCTTTTTCCCGAGGAAAAAAACGAGGTGCGCACACATGATTAGATTTTAAAAAGGGTCACAATTCAAACCCCCCTTTCTTGTGACTATATTATCTACTTCGTCTATAAGCGAGCACAAGGGTAGTGGGGAATCGGCGAACTAGCAGTGGTGCCTTCGTTCAATGCCTTAAATCCATGTTCATAAATCAAGATTCAGCGAAGTAGCAGGTGACAAAATACCCCCCCCCCCCCCCCCCTTAAGCCGATTCTTTAGGGTAAAAATAGACCCACCTCCGTCTTTCTTCTATTATAGTCTAAAATCATTCCCTAAGGCCTGTCTCAGTCTATTATGAGTATTGACAAAGGTCTACTCATATTTGATTGGGTGGATATATCTATCCAGGGTACGGCCAGGCTCGAAGAAACACGTGGTAAACTATAAGAAAAATAATAAGAACCTATATTATATTATGAAAACAATACTAATCTCTATCTGGGTCGCGATAATAAGGGTTTATGCTAAGAGTAGTGATCAACAAAATCAGACACCTCAAAGTACTGAAGCTAATTTACCTAGTAAGAAAGATTTCACCAATAGTCTTATTTGTTATGATAAAGATAAATCTCTTATTAGTTATGAACAAGATAAAAGTGTTATTTGTTATGATAAAGATAAATCTCTTATTAGCTATGAACAAGATAAAAGTCTTATTTGTTATGATAAAGATATCTGTAGTGATGCTGGTGATAATGTTGGTGATAAGTTTGTATGTGGAAATGAAAAGAGTAATGAATAATATAAGCTACCACCAAAGATAGATCCTAGTGAAGAAGCTCCTAATCAGGGTCAACATCAAAGGGTGTTTCTAACCCTTGATATTGCTTATGATGGAATTGGTTAAAGAACCCTCCATGGTGTATAACTATTTCAAATTTATCCTCCATCTGTAAGCAATTCAACAAAAAGATCCAAAGATTCCTATTAAACAATTATACACAGAAATCAAAAAATTCGATTTTCATTATGTTGTACAAAGCAAACACGACAGAAATGGGACCACTATCTAAAAAATTCGTTTTTAAATTCAATTTTGTCATATATACAGAAACCTTAAACCAGAAAACACAAATCCTAAACCAGATAACAAAAACCCTAAACCAGAGACATAAAAACCCTAATTTTTTCGAACAAAAAAACGAAAAAACGCATAAGAGATTGAAGAAAGGAAGAGTCACACAAACTTGAGATTAAACAACGATCGAATCTTGCATTTGTTTCGTCTTCTACCTTCAATCCACACCTGCAATCCCTCTTCTTCCTTTGTTTCGTCTTCTCCCTTCCCAATCTCTCTCTTCAATTTCACTTCTCTCTCTAGTTTCTGGAAAACCCTAATTTTCTGAGTTTTTCCCCTTTTATATGTAGCCACGTCAGCACAACTTAACGTTTTCTGTTTTTTGTTAACAGAAGAGACTGAAATGACAAACGAAAGTGTAATTAGGGGACTCAAACGGTACTTTTATTAATTAAGGGACCAAAATGAAACCTCAAAATTATTTAAGGGACCAAAAGTGTAATTTACCCTAGTTTTTTTTTCTTACTAATGCTATAGACTTCGTTCTAGTTATGTTTATGTGTAAGATGATCTCAAAAATCATTTTCTTGAAAAATGATTTTTATGTTGAAAATGAAATAGTTATTTTGACTAACTTATAAATACATTTTCATACCCTATAGTTTTATAAATTACCTTTTAATACCCTATAGTTTTTTAGGTATATCCAACATCGAACTATTTGACTCCACGTCATTTTTAAGATTTAATTTTTTTGAAGTGGACTCAAAATTTTAATTAATTGTCCTACGGGTATAAGTATTTACCTTTTTTTAGGGATGCCGTAGAATTGTAAAAAAAAATATTTAAAAAAATTACATTGACAATCGGTTATAATTATCTTATTATTGAAAATATTTGACTTGAGCAATAATTATTTCTATAATCACATGTATGAGTGGCTGTGATTTATACAGATTGTATATGAAAAATAATCTTTTTTTTTAAAATAAGAAAATTAAACTTATAAAACATTTTAAAATAAGAAAATTAAACTTATAAAACATAAAGTCAATCTATGTCATTAAAATAAGAGAAAACCAATACACTGTCATACATGATCATGAATTTGAGGATTAAACATAGGCAAATGCTAACTTATATCCTCAAAGACACATGTTAAAGAACTCATTATAAAGATATACGTATCAAAATAAGGTCTTTTTTTGGATAGACAATGAACATTGAACAACAAAGTTGACATATGTTCTACTATAAACATCACATTAAGGCTTAAAATGATAAGGCAAAATATTCTTTAATGACAACACCTAATTTAGAGATGCATGTCATGTGTGCAATAATATCATAGTCGGTGCTTATAATGGCACTTTGTAAACTCAATCCATTATAAAATTCAATGGAAACCTTATACTAATACGAACATAACCCAAGTTTCTAGGAAGGATAATTTTATTAACCAATAAAATAGATATAGTAGTACCTTGTAATATATTGAGATTTGAAAATTGAACAATATCCGGTAAAGATAAAATGTTAACCTTAAATCAAATACACCAACTTATTTCGATAAAAGAATACATTAAGTTATACTCAAGAGCACTTGAGATAATAAGTGGTTTCTTTTCGTTTAAATAAAGATTTCGAGTCGAATTCATAGAGCTTTAGAAATGTTTGCAATATTTAATTTATTGAGAATTACTTTGTCATCTATTGTGGTTCTACTCGAATTGACGGATTATTCCTTATGGTTGAGCTTATGAATAAAAAGAATAGAAAAATACACCATGTTATTGTTTATTTAAATTCGTTAATTAACTTTTCTTATAGGAATGTTCGTTAATTAACTTATTCAAAAAACCTTCTTTCCTCAACAATGTTGAAAATTAAAAATTGGAAGAACACAGTGATTGATTATTATTTACCCCACCTGGACAGAGACTGCTGGATGACATGTGATTGGCTTGATTGAATTATATAATATTTGAAAATTAGCTTTTCAGAAACGTGACTCTACGTATCGATGCAGAATTATTACAGCAATAATTGATGTTTATGTTTCGTACTCCGTCTGATATAATTAATATAATTTTTTTAATATTTTTACAACTATACTCTCATAAAAAATTGTGAAGTATTAAATACATTCACAAATATTAAAAAGAAAAACATTAAATTAGGGGTAGAAAAGTCTTTTAAACAATAACTACAACTTAAAAGTTGTGACATTTTCTTATAAATAGGACCAAAAAAATTTTTGAAAATTTTCTTATATATAGGATCGGAGGGAGTATTTTTTTTATTAGATCCGGCTAACAAAATACTCTCGAATCAATCTTTACAAAATTATTCATAAAAAATTCAACAATGCTAAAATTGACAAGGTTGAATGTCTAAATAAACTCAAATCACTCAAGTTAATAGAATAAAAAGCAAAATGCCTACAATTGTCTCAAAATCAAAGTGACCGAAATTATGCGGATGGAAATTCATTTGGTTTAGCTAATGAATTAAAGGAGGTAAGGAGTAAATTAGTGTCCAGGGTTCCATTCCTCGCAAGGGAGAAAAATATTAACGTGCTAACATTTGTTATTCTAAACAAAATGTGACTGGAATACTCACGTCTCTAGATTTTGTAACGTTGACATTCAAATTATTGATTGAATTTATAATACATTGAAGTTGATGATCAATAAACCCGAATCAAACGAAAACATGTAACAATACAAAAAGTCAAACAAGGATGCAACAAGACATTTAACAAAACATCATCACTCACATAGACAAAATCACATAAAATCACACTATGAAAATTCCATCTAGTGAAATTATTCTTTCCTTGACTTGGTGGCCACTAAAATTTCAAGTATTTTTGTGTTAATCTTGGGTTCTTAAGGAAAAGAGGTCTTAGTAATCCTGAGTTTAATTGGGAGGTAAGTAAAGTCGGACCGATAATTATTCCACCCGTAAATCAAACTCTAGTTCAACAATTCATTCTTTAGTAAAATTCATTAAACACTTGAATTCAATTGGTTGTTTTTTTTAAGGAATTCAATTGATTGGTTAAATAAATTTCTAGCATTTTCTTGTACATTCTCCCGTTAACATTTACATATTCTTCAATTTTGTGCTGATCTTATGCAGACCTTTCAATAAAGGTTCACATTTAAACAATTTTTAGAGGTTCATCTTATATGTACCCTGAAATTTTATTAGTCTTTTATTATGAATTTTAGCATAAAATCGTATACTTAAGAAGCATTCTATTGCAACCATACAAATTGAAATTGGATTCCATGTGGTTAGCAATTTTCTACAGTCGTGACATAGTGGTCGTCCGATCAATAGCTCGGAAAAAGTAGACTAAATTTTTATTTATAATAAATGCGAGTTCAAATCAAGATAGTGTGATATTGATTGAACGATCACCGCAAGTGGGGCATTCTTGTAAACCCTCCAAAGAAAATCAACCATGACATTGTGCGTGAGTTTTATGCCAATGTCATCCCGGCTAATCCAAGTGATGAATTCACTTTCACTACTTATGTCCGAGGGCGCACAATCCAATTTGATAGAAATGCCATAAGCTCCTATCTAGGAAACCCGCTGGATCTTAGCGATCCCGATGACCTGATAGAGACGGACGAATTGTGTGTCTTCCACAAGCATCAAGCCAGGGGGAATTGGGACCATGAAGCCATTGCACAGGCAATTTTTCAAGAGGGGAAGACGTATGACGTAAGCCAGGCCTCAGGAAAACCGTTTAGAGCCCTTAAAGAAGACATGAATACTCTGGCTCAGGTTATCCTTACACTCATTCTTTATAACATCCGGCCCAAGAGTCACACTTCTTCCACCACACTGGATGTCACACCTCTTCTCTATTATATCCTCAGCAACCAAGAGGTTGATGTTGCGAGGATTATTGCAAATGAGATTAGGATTGTGGCTGAAAGTGGTATTGTGCCACCTGCCAAACCAAAGTGCTCACTACCATTTCCAGGCCTCATTATGGGACTTTGTATGAAGGCACGTATCCACATGCCTAGTCAGGTTGATGAGGAGATTAAAAATCCTATTGATGATAAGTACATCAATAGGTATTGCTCATATAAGACACCCCCTTCAGCTGGGCCTTCTACTGTACCTCCTCCTGTCCCTCAAGCCCCGAGCTATCCACCGCTAAATTTCTCGGATTAGGACCCTCGCCTTATGGCTGCCTATACTTACACCTGGGATCAGAATGAATCCAACCATAGAGCTTTGACTACCATTCAGAGCCATATGCATCAAGCAGGCCATTCACCTTGGACCCCGGACTACTTTCAGCAGCATATTGCATGGCCTGTGGACAGGCCTTTTCAATCCGGAGGGGCGAGTGCAGCTGCAGCTGGTGGAGTGAGTGCAGTTGGTGGTGATGATGATGATGACTCCTCTGAGGATACAAGGAGCATTGATCATGAAGCTGCTGATCAGATGGAGTCTGATTGAGATTTTTGCGAGCTGGCAGTTCTTACTTCATCTTTCTTTCATTTTATTTTAATATGAACAATTTGCATTTGCTTTGTAGTATTTAATTCTGTTTATGTTGCTGTATTTTGGATATTTTATATTATATTATGTTTATTTCAAACTTTGTTATATATTTTTATTTTATCCAACAATGGAAAGTAAGAAAACCAAAAATTCAAAAGCTAAGTGCTTGATTGAAAGCCAAAGCATTGAGCAAAGAATCAGGTGAGTGATAATGATAGAAAGTTTGTGATAAAGCGCAAAGCTAAGGTACTCGTTTCTTGTTTTTCTAGGTATATATTTGAATGTGAAATGAGTACTTTGCACACAAATTTATTTTATTCAGTTTTACGCAAGAACATATTTATGTTTGAACCACTTAGAACTAGCCTAAATGTGAGGAATCCTCAAAGTCTATGTATATAAGCAGGAGACCGGCATTTTTGTTTAACTCGATTCTTTTATGTTAAATCTAAAAGTTGTTTTAAATTGTATGAAAGCACGGAAATGATCAAGGCATTTCTTTTGAATTTGAGAATAAACACTTGACCACAAAAAGCCTACCCTGTGAGAAAGTGAGTATTTGATAACCCCATTGAGCCTAATGAATCAAAATCCTTAACTATGAACTGTCAATATTCATAAGCACAATGCTTAGTGAATTTGCCCAAGTTTTTTTTAAAAATCCAATTCATAGGTAAATCACTATTGGATTCTGATAATTTTACTTTCATTTTGAACCCTTAACCATCATGTTTATTTGTCCTTTGCCTAATGATAAAGGAACATTCAATTAGGGTATCATTTTGAATAAGTTGGGGAGAAAAGGGAGGTAGTGTATGTCAAGTAATGGTGAAATTGTGAAAATGGATCTTGACAACAAGAAAAAGAAAAAGAAAAGAAAAAAAAGAAAGAAAAGCAAACCAAGAAAAAGAAAAGAGAAAAAGAGAAAAAATTCAATAAATCAAAAAGTTGTCAAGATCAAAGTAATACTTGTAAATCACCAAGGGTTGATTGTGAAAAAGGAGGAAGTTGTGTAATTAGAAAGAATGTTCCTCTATGCTTGGCCATTTGAATTCAATTTTTCCCACATATGACATTTCTTTTGAAACCAAGCCAAATTACAACCCTCAAAGACCTTGTGATCTATGCTTTTGTGCTTTTAGAAATGATAATTGGATGGACGCATAACTTAATCGGAATGTTAGCAAACTTGCCGGATGAGTGTTCAAAACCCGCACAACATGAATTCAATTTGTTCATTTACTTTCATAGAAGTGTGTTAGGTGTGGTTCAAAAATAAACATGTTATTTGCTAGAATTTTGTGATATGAATTTTGTGTTTAAGACTTACGTCACATTCATAGTATATATCTCGTTTAATGAGAAACTTAACTTTAGTTTGCGCAGTCACAGTTGAATCATTCATCTGATAAACGTTTTCTTCGAACTTTAGATTTTTTGCTTATTGCTCAAGTCTTTGTCCAAAGCCGTGTAAATTTCCTTTTGATTCTTTGGTTTGAGGACAAACCAAAAAGCTAAGTTGGGGAGAGTTTGATAAGTGCTAGAAAGAAGTATCTTTTGATATATTTTTAGGCACTTATGTTACTTGTTTTGCAAGTTATCATAGGATAAGCTCATAATTATTGATCAATTGTCAAATTAGTGATCCTATGTCTTACCCCATTTATTTGTGCAGGAAATTTCATGCTAGGACCTGAAACTGATCAAAGAAACATGAAGAATTGATAAGGCTTCATCGCTACAGCGAGCCTAGGTAGGGAGAAACTAAGGTTCCATCGCTACAGCGATGGATCTGGTCGCTATAGCGACCAAGGGCGGTTTGAACCCCGTTTGTTGACGTGGAGCAAACCCACATGCCAAGAAATCTTCCATCGCTACAACGACCAACTCATCGCTGTAGCGAGCCTTGTAAAAATCAGTTGTATTTAAGCCTTTTAGCTCATTTTTCAGATATAACTTTTACTTCCAGAAAGAGAATAGGGCTAAAAAGAGGCATTCTTCATTGAGCAAAAGTGATCTAAGTGTAGATTAACTAAGAAACTTTGAGAAATCAAGTCTTAGCTTTGGATCTCCATCTTCCTTTCCACTTTTGTATTGTTGTCATGAAAACGAACAACTAATCTCCTTTGTTGGGATTATAGGTAATTACTCACTCTTAGATGTAAACTTTTGATCTCTTAAATATATGATTCTAGCCTTTTATATATCATTGAGTTTATTCTTGCTTTCCATTATTATGTTTGATTTAAATGATATTGAAAAATACTTTTGAATCTAGGTTTAGAATAATATTCTATCAAAATAAGAAATTCTAGACATGGAATTTGGTTTTGATAATCACACAAAGTGTCTGAACGTAAAGCTTTCAAATCGTTTAATAGATTGAGACATCGTCGATTAAACGATACGATCGATCTCACAACGTCATTTGGACACGAATGATGTTGTCGAGTGATAAGTGATAATATCGTATATAAGAAAAGCTAGAATCCATATTTATGATCATTCGAATATAATCGACGTTTGATTGACGAACTTTAATCCTAACACTTTTTATGCCCTATTACTCTCCGTTTTTATTAATGTCTTTAAAGTCGAATAGTATAACAAACACTTGATTAAACCTTTAACTTAAAATGATAATCGATGTTGAACGGTTTATGATATCACATTAATCCCTGTGGAAACGATATAAAAATATACTTACTTTTGACCAACACCAGCTACCACCAAAGATAGATCCTAGTGAAGAAGCTCCTAATCAGGGTCAACATCAAAGGGTGTTTCTAACCCTTGATATTGGTTATGATGGAATTGGTTAAAGAACCCCCCATGGTGTATAACTATTTCAAATTTATCCTCCATCTGTAAGCAATTCAACAAAAAGATCCAAAGATTCCTATTAAACAATTATACACACAAATCAAAAAATTCGATTTTCATTATGTTGTACAAAGCAAACACGACAGAAATGGGACCACTATCTAAAAAATTCGTTTTTAAATTCGATTTTGTCATATATACAGAAACCCTAAACCAGAAAACACAAATCCTAAACCAGATAACACAAACCCTAAACCAGAGACATATAAACCCTAATTTTTTTGAACAAAAAAACGAAAAAACGCATAGGAGATTGAAGAAAGGAAGAGTTACACAAACCTGAGATTAAACAACGAGCGAATCTTGCATTTGTTTCGTCTTCTACCGTCAATCCACACCTGCAATCCCTCTTCTTCCTTTGTTTCGTCTTCTCCCTTCCCAATCTCTCTCTTCAATTTCACTTCTCTCTCTAGTTTCTGGAAAACCTTAATTTTCTGAGTTTTTCCCCTTTTATATGTAGCCACGTCAGCACAACTTAACGTTTTCTGTTTTTTGTTAACAGAAGGGATTGAAATGACAAACGAAAGTGTAATTAGGGGACTCAAACGGTACTTTTATTAATTAAGGGACCAAAATGAAACCTCAAAATTATTTAAAGGACCAAAAGTGTAATTTACCCTAGTTTTTTTTCTTACTAATGCTATAGACTTCGTTCTAGTTATGTTTATGTGTAAGATGATCTCAAAAATCATTTTCTTGAAAAATGATTTTTATGTTGAAAATGAAATAGTTATTTTGACTAACTTATAAATACCTTTTCATACCCTATAGTTTTATAAATACCTTTTCATACCCTATAGTTTTTTAGGTATATCCAACATCCAACTATTTGACTCCACGTCATTTTTAAGATTTAATTTTTTTGAAGTGGACTCAAAATTTTAATTAATTGTCCTACGGGTATAAGTATTTACCTCTTTTTAGGGATGCCGTAGAATTGTAAAAAAAAAAAGATTTCGAGTGGTTTCTTTCTGCTTAAATAAAGATTTCGAGTCGAATCCATAAAGCTTTAGAAATGTTTGCAATATTTAATTTATTGAGAATTACTTTGTTGTCTATTGTGGTTCTACTCGAATTGACGGATTATTCATTATCGTTGAGCTTATGAATAAAAAGAATAGAAAAATACACCATGTTATTGTTTATTTAAATTCGATAATTAACTTTTCTTATAGGAATGTTCGTTAATTAACTTATTCAAAAAACCTTCTTTCCTCAACAACAATGTTGAAAATTAAAAATTGGAAGAACACAGTGATTGATTATTATTTACCCCACCTGGACAGAGACTGCTGGATGACATGTGATTGGCTTGATTGAATTATATAATATTTGAAAATTAGCTTTTCAGAAACGTGACTCTACGTATCGATGCAGAATTATTACAGCAATAATTGATGTTTATGTTTCGTACTCCGTCCGGTACTTATTATAAAAGAAGAAACAAAAAAACATCAAAATCAATATAATTATTAATTAATATAATTTTTTTAATATTTTTACAATTATACTCTTATAAAAAATTGTGAAGTATTAAATACATTCACAAATATTAAAAAGAGAAACGTTAAATTAGAGGTAGAAAAATCTTTTAAACAATAACTACACCTTAAAAGTTGTGACATTTTCTTATAAATAGGACCAAAAAGTTTTTTAAAAATTTCCTTATATATAGGTCCGGAGGGAGTATTTTTTTTTTATTGGATCCGGCTAACAAAATACTCCCGAATCAATCATTACAAAATTATTCATAAAAAATTCAACAATGCTAAAACAGACAAAGTTGAATGTCTAAATAAACTCACATCACACAAGTCAATAGGATAAAAAGCAAAATGCCTACGATTGTCCCAAAATCAAAGTAACATGAATTATGCGGATGGAAATTCATTTGGTTGAGCTAATGAATTAAAGGAGGTAAGGAGTAAATTAGTGTCCAGGGTTCCATTCCTCGCAAAGGAGAAAAATATTAACGTGCTAACATTTGTTATTCTAAACAAAATGTGACTGGAATACTCACATTCTGGACTTTGTAACGTTGACATTCAAATTATTGATTGAATTTATAATACATTGAAGTTGATGATCAATAAACATGAATCAAACGAAAGCATGTAACAATACAAAAAGTCAAACAACGATGCAAGAAGACATTGAACAAAACATCATCACTCACATAGACAAAATCACAAAAAATCACAATATGAAAAATCCATCTAGTGAAATTATTCATTCCTTGACTTGGGCCACTAAAATTTCAAGTATTTTTTTTTTGTGTGTTAATTTTAGGTTCTTAGGGAAAAGGGGGCTTAGTAATCCTGAGTTTAATCGAGAGGTAAGTCGGACCAATAATTATTCCACCTAGAAATCAAACTCTAGTTCAACAATTCATTCTTTAGTAAAACTCATTAAACACTTGAATTTAATTGATTGGTTTTTTTTAAGGAATTCAATTGATTGGTTAAATAAATTTCTAGCATTTTCTTGTACATTCTCCCGTTAACATTTACATATTCTTAAATTTTGTGCTGATCTTATGCAGACCTTTCAATAAAGGTTCACATTTAAACAATTTTTAGAGGTTCATCTTATATGTACCCTGAAATTTTATTAGTCTTTTATTATGAATTTTAGCATAAAATCGTATACTTAAGAAGCATTCTATTGCAACCATATAAATTGAAATTGGATTCTATGTGGTTAGCAATTTTCTACGGTCGTGACATAGTGGTCGTCCGATCAATAGCTCGGAAAAAGTAGACTAAATTTTTATTTATAATAAATGCGAGTTTAAATCAAGATAGTGTGATATTGATCGAACGATCGCCGATGTGTGACTGCAGATATTTGTTGACGACGTAAATCTGACTCCATGTTTTCATAACAGTAAGCAATATCACAGAGACAAGGTGGCAAAACAATATTAATGGAATGTTATACCCAAAATCAGTTCAAAATTATTAGACAAAAACAATAATGTGATTTCATATGATGGGCAACTTTTGCCTTATTTGATATTTCACGTGAATGATTCAGTGGCTCAACGACAGAATATTTCTAGAACCGACATTTCAAAATATAAAATTGGAACTGTGAAATTTACCGTTGTATAAAGAAAGTTGGTTCAGTTGGTAAAGTTATAGCCTTAAGGTCCGCCATAACTCTCGTTAGCACTGAGTCTGCTAATTCACAATAGACTTATTTGGTTTTCTAATTAATTTTCAGTTTTCATTTTGTTCTTATAATTAATAAAATCCACGTTTTGGTCTCTTATGTTTGTCTTCGTTATTCAAATAAATCTCTGGCTGTTAACTTTAACTCCAAATGTCTATGGTAGATCAACATTAAGAGTGGTCCACCATAGATCCTATTAATTTTTTTAATTTAAACCGTTTAATCTTTTTTTTAAAAGAGGAGCATTGAATTACGCAGATCTATTTTATCTTACGGTGATTCAACAACAACTAATTAATTTTCCATTTCTTCATCTTCTTCCCTCAACTTCATCATCATCACATTCATCAACACCATCATCATCTTCATCAACATACCCACAAAAAAAATCCAAACCGTAGAAAAAGAACTGTTGGATGTAGACTTTGAAACCAAACACCAAAAATACAAAGCTTGCGTTGCATCTTTGAATTCCATGGCTTTTATTTTATGGTTTTTTCACGAAGCAAATCTAGCTAGTTAATTATGTTGGTTTGATTTGAAAATCATGTCAAACATACCAACCTCACTCTCTGATATTTCCCTCACACAGTTTCGCCTTGCCATGTCCATAGCAAACCCATGGCCCTTCTCATGAACCCCACCACACACCAGCATACTACGTACCACCTTTATCTTCTACGTTCACTCACAAACATGGCAAAGATTCATGGATCTAAGCTTGGGAAGCGCCTCGTCTGGGTTTCTCGATTGGTGTTTAAAAAGAATTGTTGGATGTAAAATTTGAAACCAAATACCATCATCCTCGCTGTATGAATTGGAGGAATCAATGAAGGAAAATTTTGGGATTTGGAGAGAATTTGAAGAATTTTGGAAGATTGGGAATTGGAATTGAAATTGGATTTATTTGAATAACGGAGACAAACATAAGGGACCAAATCATAGATTTTATTAATTATTGGACCAAAATGAAAACTGAAAATTAATTAGGAGGTCAAAAGACCAATTAAGCCTTCACAATAATACAAAGCAACAATTAACACCCACGTAACATCACTAAACTAATGTATTGCAAATTTAGCACAAATTTTCAAAGAGCTAGACACATTATATGCTAACAAATACTTTTAACATTCTCACCTTCATTGACTAAAGACTTGACCTTATTTATCAACTTTACTTTTACTCCTCTATAGTTCCATAGACCTTAACTAAAGATTCTAGATTATCCATCAATTTTACCTTTCAAACCCCTTTTATGTTTGTTCTTCTCATTTTTCAGTTGGTATACTAGCGTATGGTTTCTGAGATTTTAACACTTAACGATGTTAGATAAATGCTTAATCATCATCATCATGACATACCAAATAATATTAAAGAAACCCATGCATGTGAGGTTTCCTCTTTTAGAGAAGTGAACTAGTAGCATATTATATTGAAATCATCATTGTAGCGTTGTATAAAAAAGAAAACTATTTCTTTGACACTGATAAATTTGAACTTTGGAGAGTAATCAAAAATTTCATTGTCATCATTTTTGGGAAACTTTTATAAATGTTATTTTTTTTGGCCAAATTTGGAAATTGAAATTAGGGGTCAATTTGTAAATTTCAAAAAATTTGAGGGGTCAATTTATAATTTTGAATAAGTTGAGGGGTAAATTTGTAATTCCCAAAAAATATTAGGGGTCAAATTGCAATTTTTTGTAAATTTATTGGGTCAATTAGAAAATTTTGGAAAATTTGAGGACCAAAATGCAAAATTTGAAAATTATAAGAATGAAGAAATTTGAAATTCTCTAAATTTAACTTGAACAAAATACTTCATAAATTTTCATCATTTTGAAAATTCTCCATATTATTATCCAAACAATGGAATTCATCTAAAAGTATTTGAATTCCCTCAAAACATTACATTACCTCAAAACATTCCCCCATCCAAACACACTCTAAAGGGTTTGAGTTGGGAAAATTACTTTGTTGTCCTTTGCTTCATGCAGTGTGTTTTGCCATAGTTTGGCTGCCAAGTTGCTACTTTTGGATGGAACATCAGCATATATGACTGAGCACATGTTTTTCAATTCAACCGTTCATCTGATAAACCCCGACAGCTTTACTCTTAAGCAGCACACGACTCAAGGAAATAGAAACCAATTTTGCAGCTGTCAAGGGAAGTTTAAGTCTACACTCAAGCTCATCTCTACTCATGTCTGCCATGTTCAATTGCTTTTCACAGAGAAAAAACAAATCACAATTTCCTTCCTTTTCTCACTCTCTAAATCGGTACACTCTCTCTTCACTTCCAATCAACTACTTCTTCTTCTTCCTTTTTCCTACAAACTTTCATCTTCTATCAGAAATTTCTTAATTTCATTTTTTTTCTTCAAATCTCATGCCATCTTCTTTAATCCCTACAAAATCTCAATCGATTTGGGGTTAAGTGGGTGAACTTCCTGAGAAAAAATTGGGTGATTTTACCCTCTTTGTAAGTATGTTTATGAGTTTCCATGGGTATAAGTTGTTTCTTTCTCCACAATATTTTGTTTTTACAACTGATTTGTAGCTTGATTTTACAATTTATAGATTTTTGTTGATGGAGCTGTGGACTTCGGGTATGAAGGTATGATTGGTTATTTCACTATCATATGTCAAGGTTTTTTTTCTTTTTCTTCCTTCATTCTTTTCCTGAGAAGATTTTAAATGTAGTTTGTTCATCCATTGTGTAATTGTTTATTCTAATTTAATTTTTTTCTTATTTTTGTGTGTTTATATAGAAGTATTTTTGTTGTGGTGAAAATACACACATAAGATTTTAGACAAACTTACAAGATTTGGTCTGTTTTTGTGCTTTGTTCTTTTTTTACAATCATGAACAATTGCTTTTAATAGTATAAATTTTATACAAACTTACAAGATTTTGGCCTTTTGCAGTTAAGGAATTTTCAAATTGTTTTCTTCTTTTACTATTTTTGATTTGGTAGTTATTAGCGTAGGTTTGATTTGTGGTTTCCTGAGAATCCAATTATATAATTGTGATGATTATAAAGTATCGGTGATCTTTATTTGTTTAGATTTGATTTGTGGTTTCTTGAATCCAAGTGAATAAACAGAATGATGTTATGCACACTTATATGCTGCAGTGCTTGAAGTTTAAATAAGAATTCAATAAAAACTATTATTTTGACAATACATCCATGAACTTTTTTGTCACTCGGGTTCCGCTCTAGGTCGTCAAGTATGAGATTGAAGAATCTGTAAGGTTTATTCCCCTCTTTTTTTTTTGAACAATTGTTGTTTCCAACTCTCAATCTCAATTCACTTACATCTACATCTGCAATTTGAAGATGGCGACTTTCGTAAATCAGAGGACGATGAAGACGACAATGTTTCTGTTTGTTCCAATGTCATGCGTGAGGAAGATGAAGCTGGAGAAGATATTTGATTAAGGTTGTAACTTGTGGGAATCAATCCTCTATTTTTGTATGTTCTTTTTATTTCTCAACCCCTTTTGGATTTTGTATAATTTCTCAGCCCTTAGTAATTAAAACTGTCAAACCCTCTTTATTTATTTTCAATTTTTTGATGAGTTTTTATTTTCAATTTAATTGTGAGATTCATTAACTTGAAATGTTTTGATGCGTTTCTATTTTCAAAGTAATTGTGAGATTCATAAACTTGAAGAGTTTTATGTTTTTTTCATTATTTGATTTACTATGATTGTGTTTTGAAGGATATCATCTTCGTATAGGACATGGATTCATTCAGTGAAAGATGCGCCCAGCCCTTGGAATTCTGATGAACTCCATAGAGACCTTCATACTACCCTCGACAGTACTCAGTGGCAGGTATTTCAATGAAAAATGCACAGTTCAAATTGAGTAAACCAGTAAACTCATCCCTGATTTTGTAGGGACCTTTCGAAATAGGTCTCTAAGATTATGAATATTACTAAAATGTCCTTAATTTTGTCAAATTTTACTCATTTTTGTAATCACGTGTTTTTTGTTGATTTTGTTAGCTTTGGGATTATTTTTGGTACTCCCATTTTAACCAGCACTACTCCCATTTAAATTTTATTTTGTGGATGAAATTGTGATGGCTTTGTATATGTAATAAGTAGATCAATTGCTATGAAGTTCTAATTCCATTTCACAATTTTGGCTATGTTTCATGTCATAAGCACATGAAGCAACCAAAGGTCAGAGGCTTCTATGAGGGCAGTATTTTATCAATGCAATATCATTGTTTTCCTTTTCTATTATTAGTGGTAAAATCACCATTGAACGCGTGTTTCACAATCATTTTTAAATGAAGGAGGAGCTTTATCCAAACTGATAGAAGTGAGTTTAATGGGATATTCAATCAATATCGGCTTATTGTGATATTATTCTTTCAGTCTCCGTTAAGTGGGATCAACCACTGGTTTTGTGCCTTATGAGATTTTGCTGCTTGGAGTTTTGTGGTTGCCTATTAGCAGGTTCGCAGAAATTTTATGGCCTGTTTTGTTTTCTTCATATATAAATACGACACTAATCTCAACTATGCTTTTTCCATCTTCCCAAAAACCATCTTCATTTTCCCATAAACCATCTTTAATCTCTACTCTTCTCATTTGGTTCTTCAAACCTGATCTCAAATAAGTACTCAGAGACAAACCCTATAATCATCTTGGTTGGGTTTAAAAATGGAGCTTCCTTCTGTTCGGGGTCCTTCCGGCTCCAAGCTCCGCCCCCTTCGATTTGTTATCCTGTTGGCTATGCTCGTGCAATGGACTATACTGAAATTGGTGTGATCAGAAGGATTGTAGTTTCGATGGCGCATCAAATGATGTTTTTAACGGTGACTGGTGTTCTGCGGTGTACTCAAGGAGGGTCACTTCAACCCATCATGGTATGTGTATTTGACAATAAGATTTTCAGGGCTTTGCATTTCCTGATTTTTGTTTAAAATTGAAATTTTGTGTTTGGATTTATACAGATTGTATATGAAAAATAATCTTTTTTTTTAAAATAAGAAAATTAAACTTATAAAACATTTTAAAATAAGAAAATTAAACTTATAAAACATAAAGTCAATTTATGTCATTAAAATAAGAGAAAACCAATACAGTGTCATACATGATCATGAATTTGAGGATTAAACATATATATAGGCAAATGCTAACTTATGTCCTCAAAGACACATGTTAAAGAACTCATTATAAAGATATACGTATCAAAATAAGGTCTTTTTTTGGATAGACAATGAACATTGAACAACAAAGTTGACATATGTTCTACTATAAACATCACATTAAGGCTTAAAATGATAAGGCAAAATATTCTTTAATGACAACACCTAATTTAGAGATGCATGTCATGTGTGCAATAATATCATAGTCGGTGCTTATAATGGCACTTTGTAAACTCAATCCATTATAAAATTCAATGGAAACCTTATACTAATACGAACATAACCCAAGTTTCTAGGAAGGATAATTTTATTAACCAATAAAATAGATATAGTAGTTGTAATATCCCCCTTAAACGTAACTCTTATCGGTGATTAAGGACTAAATGAAAGGAATGGCAATTTTGTAAATATGGAAGAGAAGAATTTTAAATAAGGAAACATGAGATATTTTCTCATAATTCCCTTCCACTTTCTCTCTCTAAAACCAGCTGAGTTCCTCCTCCCTCTCTCTCTAAATTTTCGGTCATCATCATCCAATCTTGTGGAGTCTTGGCTAGCAAGCTTTAATTAAGGGAGTTTAGAACAGGAGGAAGTTAAGGAAAGCAAAGAAGGATCAAGAAGATTCAAGCTAGGGTTTTGAGGAAAGTTGGCAAGCAAGCAATCGAAGCACCAATCAAGGCTTATGTGAGCTCCCTAGGGTTTTAGAACCCACTTGAGTAAGTTTGAGAGTTAATTATAAATTTGAGAAAGTTTAAAAAGTATACTCTAATTCTTTGTTGTGTCAATTCCTTGTTCTAGTATGTTTAAGTTGTTTAAATGCTAAAGAAAATCCTTTTTAATACCTTTGGGAAGCTTGTGTAAGTTGGAATGGTTTGAAATGATGAAAAAAATGCATTTTCTGAGTTTTTCTGAACTGTCATGGTCGCTACAGCGACCAGCCGTCGCTATAGCGACCAAACAGCATTTTGAGTTCTGCCTACGGTCGCTACAGCGACCAGCCCGTCGCTATAGCGACCAGGCACATTTTCAGGCTTTTACCTACGGTCGCTGTAGCGAAAGGCCGTGGCTATAGCGACCACATCAGGACAACACTTGACAGCTTTGTTGTTTTGGGTGTTCTGAGGCGCGTAGGCGAGGTTTTTCACTTCCGTTTTCTCCAAAAACATTTAAGAATGATTAAACACCATTTTAACTCATCCAAGAGGCTTCCAAAAGGATGTAATTATACGGAACAAGGATGGTACAATAACTTAGAATGGTGAGGGCAAGTTTAGACGGGTATGGGAATATTTCCAACAATCAAGTAGGGGCTTATGAAAACGATAAGCCTATGACCCTATACTCATATGTTAAGTATTGGGAGATTGATTCCCTTAAGAAATGCATTAAATATGCAAAAGCTCATAGTAAATTATTAGACGTACTTTCAAGTACTTAAGATAAGAATTAATGAGAATGAGAATGCACCTAAGATAGCATGATTAAGATGCACTCAATTAAGTGTGCATAAGCACAAGAGTGATTTAATGATCAAAGTTAAGAACCTATTATGGGTTAAGCATTTAAGAATGATTTACTTAAAGAATGCATTAGATATGCATAAGTTATAAGTGTGTATATATATATATATATATATATATATATATATATATAAAGAATAAGAACAAGTAATTAAATGACTAGATGTGTCTCATGTAGGCTCGTTAGTTAGTATACAGGGGGTTCCGGTGAAGTTACCGCCTTAAATGGCAGCTGGAACGGTGAAGTTACCGCTCGTGAGGGCAGCTACACATCCAAGTCAAGAAAGTTAATGTGTCTCCTGTAGTCTCGTTAGTTAGAATACAGGGGGTTCCGGTGAAGTTACCGCCTTAAATGGCAGCTGGAACGGTGAAGTTACCGCTCGCGAGGGCAGCCACACAAAAGAAAAGAGGAGTCCGGTGATAGCCTGATATGATAGGAGTTTCACCGGTAAGAAGGGAGATGTATTCTGGGGTTACTCCACCTGGATGCACTCCGTAAAATGAACTCAGATAATTATTGTTTGTTCAACGCTGACTTACTAACTTTATAATTAAGAATGATGTAAAGTAATACTTATGAAATATTATGAGAATATGATGATTAGTCAGCAGAGAAAGAAAGTGATCATAGGATGTCCCCAGATCACTAAGTATAAGATTAAGCTTAAAGTTAGAATATGATAAGCATATGATTAAGACTTGTAGCGATCCTAGGTTTCCCCTTGATCGCGAAATATGTAGAGAATGACGGCGATCGTAGGTGTCCCCAAGATCGCTAAGAGTAGGCACGGCGACCCTAGGTTTCCCCCGTGGTTGCCAGCAGTATGTTGGGCTGGAGCTCACTGAGACATTATGTCTCATCCCAATCCTTCTGGTGCAGGTTTACAGGTAAGCAAGAGATTTCAGAAGATATTCTTCAGGAAGACGCTGGATGGAGTGCAGTTGCTCGTCATGGACAAGCTCAGGAGGTTCTCAGATTATATATGTATATGATAGTGTATTCTAAGATTTTTGGATAATTGTATAAATGAGCCAATTGTACTCTTTCAGTTGTATGTAATAATATTATTATTGAAAATTTTAATGTATCCGGTATCAGAATAATACACATGCTAAATATTCTAGATAATTTAGTATGGGTGTTACAGTAGTACCTTGTAATATATTGAGATTAAGCCAAAAAAATAACTATATTTTGACGACACAAAACGACGGTTAAATATTCAATTTTTATCTTTCTAAAACACAATTTTTATTTTTGACAACACAACTTTTATTTCTGTTGACCCCAATATTCCATTTCTGTTGTGCCCTTTCCATTATATCAGTCAACCTGAGTTTAGGATTCTCTTTAACCCTCCCATGTAGCTTATTGCCCAACCAAGATGAATTCAACATTTTCACTTTAAATTCCTTGCTACAAGTATGGTTGTCATTAATCTTCCTTAACTGCCATGTCTCTTCACCTGGAATCCTTGCACAGTATGCTTCCCAATTACAACCGTCCTTGCATATAACCCTCATTCTCTTCGTGTCATTCTTTTTGAATTTAATAGCTCTACTGGAATGTATAGCATATGTCCTCATTACCTCCTAAAATGCCTTCTTGCACACAAAGTAAGTACCCACCTCCCACTTATAGTCAACCATTTTATCAGGTAGCTTAAATGTTGGGAATTTTGACTTAGGATCTTCTTCTGAATCATCACTATCACAACCACTCTGCAAATCATCACTGTTGCAATCTTCTGCATCACTTAACACCTTATCCCTTACCTGATTAGAGTTCCCACCTTCTTCATTAGCACCTACCTGTTCAGCCAATAAATCATCATCAACCACAGTTGTACTACCACCATCATCATTCAGATTCCTTATTTTGGGTGGTCTTCCTCTCTTCTTCTTAGCTGTTGACCTCCTACTCTTAACAGCTCTATTTTAACCTCCTGTTTTAGCTTGTTCTGCATTACTAGCTCCATTTTCACCTCATGTTTCAGCTTGTTCTACATTCAAGTCATCTGCAGCAACCCGTCCCTCATTATTGGGTTGTTCACCAACATATAAGTCAAAATTATCTTCTAGACCTACTTCTTCTTCAGAGTCATCAAAGTTAATGTCCCTTGCACTGTCTTCACTACCCCCATCCTCCCCATCAGATGCATTAAATGCATCAGCCTCAATTTCAGTCCTATTTTCCTCCACACTAGGGCTTGGTCCTTTTTTAGACACTTCCACTGTTGGGCCTTTTTCATTCACCCCAATATCATTCAGGTCCACACCTTGGCCCTCCTCATTCAAATATTCATTTCTTATCTCACTAGTGGGCCCACCATCACTACTTTCAGCAAACATAATATTCTCTTCAGTGGGCCCAGATTCCTTTTCATTCTCTTTAGTGGCCCTCACTTCAGAATACTCTAATAAAATGTTTGACTCTACAATGTCAGGGTTACACAAGGGGTGCACTACATACACATGCACAGTACCACGATTGTAAGCTATGTTTTTCATCCTTCTGGTACCTACATCATCCCCTAAGTAAATCATCTCATTCCTTAAATCAGGATCATAGTACCACAATGTTTCTATCATTGGATAACCCATTTCCTTTAAAATTCCTATAATCTCAATATATATAGGATTCTATAAGCGAGCACAAGGGTAGTGGGGAATCGGCGAACTAGCAGTGGTGCCTTCGTTCAATGCCTTAAATCCATGTTCATAAATCAAGATTCAGCGAAGTAGCAGGTGACAAAATACCCCCCCCTAAGCCGATTCCTTAGGGTAAAAATAAACCCACCTCTGTCTTTCTTCTATTATAGTCTAAAATCATTCCCTAAGGCCTTTCTCAGTCTATTATGAGTATTGACAAAGGTCTACTCATATTTGATTGGGTGGATATATCTATCCAGGGTACGGCCAGGCTCGAAGAAACACGTGGTAAACTATAAGAAAAATAATAAGAACCTATATTATATTATGAAAACAATACTAATCTCTATCTGGGTCGCGATAATAAGGGTTTATGCTAAGAGTAGTGATCAACAAAATCAGACACCTCAAAGTACTGAAGCTAATTTACCTAGTAAGAAAAATTTCACCAATAGTCTTATTTGTTATGATAAAGATAAATCTCTTATTAGTTATGAACAAGATAAAAGTGTTATTTGTTATGATAAAGATAAATCTCTTATTAGTTATGAACAAGATAAAAGTCTTATTTGTTATGATAAAGATATTTGTAGTGATGCTGGTGATAATGTTGGTGATAAGTTTGTATGTGGAGATGAAAAGAGTAATGAATTATATAAGCTACCACCAAAGATAGATCCTAGTGAAGAAGCTCCTAATCAGGGTCAACATCAAAGGGTGTTTCTAACCCTTGATATTGGTTATGATGGAATTGGTTAAAGAACCCCCCATGGTGTATAACTATTTCAAATTTATCCTCCATCTGAAAGCAATTCAACAAAAAGATCCAAAGATTCCTATTAAACAATTATACACAGAAATTAAAAAATTTGATTTTCATTATGTTGTACAAAGCAAACACGACAGAAATGGGACCACTATCTAAAAAATTCGTTTTTAAATTCGATTTTGTCATATATACAGAAACCCTAAACCAGAAAACACAAATCCTAAACCAGACTAGACTCTAACCCGTGCGATGCACGGGTTTTGTAGAGCTTCATATATAACTATCAAATGACTATATTATTACTTTTATAGTTATATTCAGTATTATGTTATCAAACTATCTCAAAAAGTAACAAAAATAAAAGATGGACTGCAATAAAAATGACAAATCAAAAGAAAAAATATATACAAAAGCTAGCTCCAAGAAATTGATCCTAACCGCAAAAGTTGTTAATCGAAAGAAAAAAATAAGGAAAATGAATTGTTATTTAGTAACCGAAAGAAAAAAAATAAAAAGGAACGTTGCGTGGTAATTGAAATAAAAAATAATAATAATAAAAAGGAACCGCTAATAATGAAAAGGAACTACTATCAAAAAAGGAATTGCAATGGCGTTAGTGACTTTTAAAAAAAATGACATTTTCATGTGTTATCGGATTCAATTCCTTGCATATTTTTTTTTTCATAAAAATTAATTAGGTCCGTCAAAAAGGGTGGTGTTATGGTTATTAGGTTCAATTGCAAGATGGTGAGAGAGATGAAAGTGAGTGAGAAATGATTTAGGAATTGTGAGATTGAAAGAAAGAGGACCCGAGATTTGTGTTGAATACACAATATTGAAACAATCACATGTCATAAAAAACATCAGTACCTTGGTCGTAAGAGTTGTGAATTGAAAGCATGTGGTACCTGGTTCGATCCACATCCGAAGTTTTTTTCATAAATTTTTATAACTAAAAAGTAGGGCTAATCATTAGGGTTAGAGCAACACTACTTAACATTTAGTATGAAAAAAAGAATAATGAAGAAAAAGCTAAAATTCACACAATCACATAACAAAATCAATAATTTTGAAACCCTAATGTCAAGGATTCGAAATTAACAAAATTCAGACAATCAATATCAACATTGGTCATAATTTTTTGTCAATTCGATGAAAGATGGTGTGAATCGGTGAGAGAAAGCGAGTTATCGGCAATGACATTTACGGCAGTCAGTTGTTGGTGAGGTGGCAGTTGCGGCGGCAGCGTGATGTGTGTGGATCAGTGAGAGAAAGTGATTTTCCGGCGGTGGCAGTTACGGCGGCATGTGTTGTTGAAGTGGCAGTGGCAACGGTGGCGGGATGTTGTTATTGGGGTCACCGGCGGCGGTGAAAATGAAGTTGAATCGCATGATGTGTGTGAATGACGTTCAATTCGTGTTCAAATTATGTTGAAATTCAGGGTTGTGAGAATGACTTAAAGCGAACTCGCATTTGTGCTAGATAAACAAAATGAAAGCAACTATAAGTCACAAAAACTTTAGTGATCTAGTGGTAATGGTTGTGATCTACCAGAACTTCGTCTGGGGTTCAACTCTCAGCAGGAATTGTTTTTCATAAATTTTTTTCAAAACCAAAAATTAGGGTTAGGGTTAGCTATTTTAGGGTTGCAAAAGTGTTTATTAGACTGCCTAGGATTTATATATAAGTGATAACACAAACCCTAAACCAGAGACATAAAAACCCTAATTTTTTCGAACAAAAAAACGAAAAAACGCATAGGAGATTGAAGAAAGGAAGAGTTACACAAACCTGAGATTAAACAACGATCGAATCTTGCATTTGTTTCGTCTTCTACTGTCAATCCACACCTGCAATCCCTCTTCTTCCTTTGTTTCGTCTTCTCCCTTCCCAATCTCTCTCTTCCATTTCACTTCCCTCTCTAGTTTCTGGAAAACCCTAATTTTCTGAGTTTTTCCCCTTTTATATGTAGCCACGTCAGCACAACTTAACGTTTTATGTTTTTTGTTAACAGAAGGGACTGAATGACAAACGAAAGTATAATTAGGGGACTCAAACGGTACTTTTATTAATTAAGGGACCAAAATGAAACCTCAAAATTATTTAAGGGACCAAAAGTGTAATTTACCCTAGTTTTTTTTTCTTACTAATGCTATAGACTTCGTTCTAGTTATGTTTATGTGTAAGATGATCTCAAAAATCATTTTCTTGAAAAATGATTTTTATGTTGAAAATGAAATAGTTATTTTGACTAACTTATAAATACCTTTTCATACCCTATAGTTTTATAAATACCTTTTCATACCCTATACTTTTTTAGGTATATCCAACATCCAACTATTTGACTCCACGTCATTTTTAAGATTTAATTTTTTTGAAGTGGACTCAAAATTTTAATTAATTGTCCTACGGGTATAAGTATTTACCTTTTTTTAGGGATGCCGTAGAATTGTAAAAAAAAAAATATTTAAAAAAATTACATTGACAATCGGTTATAATTATCTTATTATTGAAAATATTTGACTTGAGCAATAATTATTTCTATAATCACATGTATGAGTGGCTGTGATTTATACAGATTGTATATGAAAAATAATTTTTTTTTTAAATAAGAAAATTAAACTTATAAAACATTTTAAAATAAGAAAATTAAACTTATAAAACATAAAGTCAATTTATGTCATTAAAATAAGAGAAAACCAATACAGTGTCATACATGATCATGAATTTGAGGATTAAACATTGGCAAATGCTAACTTATATCCTCAAAGATACATGTTAAAGAACTCATTATAAAGATATACGTATCAAAATAAGGTCTTTTTTTGGATAGACAGTGAACATTGAACAACAAAGTTGACATATGTTCTACTATAAACATCACATTAAGGCTTAAAATGATAAGACAAAATATTCTTTAATGACAACACCTAATTTAGAGATGCATGTCATGTGTGCAATAATATCATAGTCGGTGCTTATAATGGCACTTTGTAAACTCAATCCATTATAAAATTCAATGGAAACCTTATACTAATACGAACATAACCCAAGTTTCTAGGAAGGATAATTTTATTAACCAATAAAATAGATATAGTAGTACCTTGTAATATATTGAGATTTGAAAATTGAACAATATCTGGTAAAGATAAAATGTTAACCTTAAATCAAGTACACCAACTTATTTCGATAAAAGAATACATTAAGTTATACTCAAGAGCACTTGAGATAATAAGTGGTTTCTTTCCATTTAAATAAAGATTTCGAGTCGAATCCATGGAGCTTTAGAAATGTTTGCAATATTTAATTTATTGAGAATTACTTTGTCGTCTATTGTGGTTCTACTCGAATTGACGGATTATTCCTTATGGTTGAGCTTATGAATAAAAAGAATAGAAAAATACACCATGTTATTGTTTATTTAAATTCGTTAATTAACTTTTCTTATAGGAATGTTCGTTAATTAACTTATTCAAAAAACCTTCTTTCCTCAACAACAATGTTGAAAATTAAAAATTGGAAGAACACAATGATGGATGACATGTGACTGGCTTGATTGAATTATATAATATTTGAAAATTAGTTTTTCAGAAACGTGACTCTACGTATCGGTGCAGAATTATTACACCAATAATTGATGTTTATGTTTCGTACTCCGTCCGATACTTATTATAAAAAGAGAAATAAAAAAACATCAAAATCAATACAATCATTAATTAATATAATATTTTTAATATTTTTACAACTGTACTCTCATAAAAAATTGTGAAGTATTAAATACATTCACAAATATTAAAAAGAAAAACATTAAATTAGAGGTAGAAAAGTATTTTAAATAATAACTACACCTTAAAAGTTGTGACATTTTCTTATAAATAGGACCAAAAAATTTTTTGAAAATTTTCTTATATATAAAACCGGAGGGAGTATTTTTTTTATTGGATCCGGCTAACAAAATACTCTCGAATCAATCTTTACAAAATTATTCATAAAAAATTCAACAATGCTAAAATTGACAAGGTTGAATGTCTAAATAAACTCAAATCACTCAAGTTAATAGAATAAAAAGCAAAATGCCTACAATTGTCTCAAAATCATCTCCATCCATTCATGCTGAGTTTGAACCTGCTGTTGGGCTTGCTGCTGCATCATAAGCATCATCTGTTGATGCTGTAACGCAGCCTGAGCTTGCTGCTCTTGATACTGTTGTTGCAACGCCTGCTGCTGTTGCATCATTTCAGCCCAAAAATTCATACTAGGGTCTCCTCCGGCTTCCTCAGCATTGGCCTGATTCGATCAAGGCCTTCCAGGACCTCTTCTCCTCCCGGACATCTTATCCTAACTGTCATACACAAGTCAAAGTGATCAGTTTCAACCAGATATAACATTTAGAATAATCTCCCGGATCCAAGAGATCCACAAACTTGAATTGTATTTTAATGACCCATGGCATGGTCTGAATCGACCTGCTCTGATACCAAATTGTAACACCCATAATAAGATTGCCTAGGATCTTATACGAGTATTAAAATTTCGTACTGGATACATTAATTTACAATATAAAAAGTTCATTCAAAATATTACATCACATTGTAAAATTACAACCCAAAGTTTATACAATACTTCTTGATACATGTACATCATTATACAACAACATATAAACCAGTCAAACTATAAATACACAACATTCAGCACGTTCAGTCCGTAGCCTTCTCCTTACCTTTGTTGCGTGCTGCCTGTGATCCTGCCTGTGAACCTGCACCAGAAGGAATGGGATGAGACATAATGTCTCAGTGAGCTCTACCCAACCTACTGTTGGCAACCACAGGGAACCTAGGGTCGCCATGCCTACCTTGGCAATTTAGGGGAATTCTAGAATCGCCAAGTCTTATAAACCTGCCTATAACTGTAAAACTTCTTGTAACTATAACTGTAACTATAACTGTATAACATAAAGCAAATAAAGTGTTTTATGTTAGCTGTTAGCGTTGAACAAACAATTAATCTGAGTTCATTTTACGGAGTGCAGCCCGGGTGGAGCAACCCCGAGATACATCTCCCTATAAACCGGTGAAATTCCTATCATATCAGGCTAACACCGGACTCCCTATAAAACGTGTGGACAACCCTTTCGGAGAAGTCCCATCCGGCGAATCCCAGAGTCTGCTGAACACGCCCTGTAACTGTAAAACGTGCAAGCACGCCATTATCTTTGATATATTCTTTAACTTTGACATATGAACAAATAATCTGTTACTATAATCATATAACATTCCTGTAACTTATAATCTATAACCTATGATTCTTGGCTTATCGTTCTCATAAGCCACCTATAATCGTTGGAGATCCAACACTATGAACTTAAGTGAAACTATGATTGGTAAACCATTTCTGTTACTTTGTATCCTATTGTGAATACATCTATAAACTTGATTCTCAAGCTATAACTCTTATTTTCCTATCAAGGAATTCGGCATATCGTTGTCATATGCCGCTGTAAGAATTTACCTATTCGATAAACCTCAATCCCTACATTTCCAAGCCTTGCATAATTCTTGCTCTTACACTTTTATAACCATTGGAAGCATTTAGAATGAGTTAAAATGGTGGGCTAAGTTCCCAAAATGTATTATAAGAAATCAGTTGCAAAAAAGCCACGCCCGCGCGCACCAGGACCCCCAGAACAGCTCAACTAGGTTGTGCTGTCCTGGCTTGGTCGCTACAAGCGCCATTGGTCGCTACAAGCGTCAGTCTGGTCGCTACAAGCGCAGGTAGGCAGGGAAAAATCCTGCCTGGTCGCTTCAAGCGACAGCTCGTCGCTACAGCGACCATGACAGCACAGTCATGTGTAAAAATGCATTTTTCCACCATTTTTGCCCATTCAAGGTTACCCAAGCTTCCTAAACATGCTAAAAATGATTTTCCTTCATAAAATAACAATTAAAAACATATACAAGCAAGGATTTAGCAAGCAAGGAAATTAGGGTAAAACTCTAAAACTTTCTATAACTTTTCCTATGATGAATAACACACAAAACTCACACTAGAAGGGTTCTAAAACCCAAGATGAGCTCACCTATGATTGGTAGCAAGCTGGCTAAGCTCCAAACCCAAAACTCCAACTTGTGAAATCCTCTTTTCTTGGTTTTTCCTTAGTTTTTCTTGTTCCAAGTTCCTCCAAGACTTTGATTGCTTGATTCCCAAGAGTTAGGAAGAATTTTGAGGGATTATGGGTGATGAGTAGAGAGGGGCGAAATTCTAGTGAGAGGGAGGAGGGATTTTCTGATTTTTAGAGAGAAGAAATTATGTGATAATTATGAGAAAACTCATATTTATCCATTTTATTCATTGTCTCTATATTTACAACTTTGCCACTCCAATACGTTTAATTCTTGTAACACTGTTAAATGTCTCGCTTAAGCGGGATATTACACTCTACCCCCCTTAAAGAAATTTCGTCCTCGAAATTTAGAAATTACCTGTAAAAAGATGTGGATAACTCTTCTGCATCTCTGATTCTAATTCCCATGTAGCTTCACCGCAGGGAGAGCCTTTCCATATAACTTTAACAATTGGAATCTCTTTGTTCCTTAATACCTTCACATCACGTTCAATAATCCGTTCCGGTTCGGGCCGAAAAGTGAAATCCGATCTCAAGTCGATAGTTTCCAACTCTACTGGTTGATAAGGATCAGGAATGAACTTCCTTAACTGTGAAACATGGAAAACATCATGTAATCCTGACATCGCCGGTGGCAGAGCCAATTGATAAGCTGCTGGTCAGACACGTTTAAGTATCTGAAATGGCCCAATAAATCTTGGACTCAATTTCTTTGTTCTGAAAACACCTCGTAATCCCAACTTAGGGGTGACTTTCAAGAAAACATGATCTCCCACTTCGAACTCTAGAGGTCTTCGCCTCTTGTCTGCATAACTCTTCTGTCGACTCTGAGCAGTTCTGATCTTATCCTGGATGGATTTAATCTTTAAAGTGGTCTCTTGAATAATCTCAGGTCCCAGAATACTTTTATCTCCAACCTCTGACCAACAAAGCGGTGTCCTACACCTTCTGCCATACAATGCCTCATAGGGTGCCATTCCAATACTAGAATGGTAACTGTTATTATACGAAAATTCAATCAAAGGCAGATGATTATTCCAACTTCCTCCATCCTCTAAAATGCATGCACGTAGCATATCCTCTAACGTCTGGATGGTTCTCTCAGATTGCCCATCTGTTTGAGGATGATGGGACGTACTCAACTTTAACCTCGTTCCCAAAGCCTTTTGAAAAGCTTTCCAAAAGTGAGAAGTGAAGATAGGATCTCTATCTGACACAATACTGGTTGGAACACCATGTAATTTCACAATCTCCGCTATAAACAATTCTGCATACTGAGCAGCCCTGTACGTAGTTCTAACCGGTAAAAAGTGAGCAGACTTAGTTAACCGGTCGACAACTACCCAAATCGAATCATGACCCCGTTGAGTTCGAGGTAACCCTGTTACAAAATCCATAGAGATCTCTTCCCATTTCCACTGAGGGATTTCCAATGGTACTAGCATCCCTGCAGGTCTCTGATGTTCAATCTTCACTTGTTGACACACAATACATCGCGATACGAATTCCGTAATATCGGTTTTCATCCCTGGCCACCAATAATCTTTCTTTAAATCTTGATACATTTTAGTGGTACCTGGGTGAATACTGAAACTACTCTTGTGTGCCTCTTCCAAAATCAACCTTTTAATATTAGCATCATTAGGGACACAAACTCTACTTTCAAATAGCAGAGTACCATCCGATGCCCTTGAAAACTCTGAATGCCCAATCCTCCTCTGAAGATCCATATCCGATTCTTGAGCTTGTGCAATTCTGGACCGCAAATCACAAGTAACTTCTAGTCTCTGCAACCAAATGCCATTATCCACCTCTGTGACGCTGAGGTTAAGCTCTCTAAATTTCTCATACAAAACACAAGTGTGCATCAGCACTTCTGCTCTCATCAAAGATTTCCTGCTTAAGGCGTCAGCAACTACATTCGCCTTTACAGGGTGATACTTTAACTCAAAATCAAAATCCTTTAAGTATTCCATCCATCTTCTCTGTCTCATGTTCAGTTCCCGTTGATCGAACAAATACTTTAAACTTTTGTGGTCACTGAACAAGTCGAATTGTGCTCCATATAAATGGTGCCTTCATACTTTCAGAGCAAAAACTATAGCTGCCAATTCAAGGTCATGAGTAGGGTAATTCTCCTCATGAGATTTAAGCTGCCGTGAAGCATAAGCTATTACGTTACCTTCTTGCATGAGCACACTGCCTAGTCCTTTAGAGGACGCGTCACAATATACAACATATTTCTTTTCGGGATCCGGTATTGCTAGTACTGGAGCCTTGGATAATTTCTTCCTCAAAGTCCAGAAACTTTTCTCACAATCTTCGTCCCAGACGAAAGGAACATCTTTCCTCGTGAGACGTGTCAAAGGCAATGCAATCTGTGAAAATCTCATAATAAATCTTCGGTAGTAACCTGCTAAACCCAGGAAACTCCGAACTTCTGTTACATTCGCTGGTCTTGACCAATTAAGGACAGCTTCAACTTTCGATGTGTCAACTGACACTCCTCCTTTAGAAATAACATGCCCCAAAAACTGGATTTCCGATAACCAAAATTCACATTTGCTGAATTTTGCATATAATTGATTTTCTCTGAGAATGTCCAAGACAATCCTCAGATACCGAGCATGTTCCTGTGAGTCCTTTGAATAAATCAAGATATCATCAATGAAGATTACCACAAACTGATCCAGGTAGGGCTGGAAAATTCTATTCATGTAGTCCATAAATACCGCTGGAGCATTAGTCACTCCAAAAGGCATCACCAAAAATTTATAATGTCTGTAACGTGTTCTGAACGCCGTCTTGGACACATCTGACGATTTGATACGAATCTGGTGGTATCCTGATCTGAGATCAATCTTTGAAAACACTGCGGCTCCTTTAAGTTGATCCAAAAGATCATCAATCCTCGGTAACAGATACTTATTCTTTATTGTTACTTTATTCAGCCGACGGTAGTCGATACACAATCTCATACTACCATCTTTCTTCTTTACTAACAACACTGGTGCACCCCAAGGTGACACACTGGGCCTGATAAAATGTTTCTGAATTAAGTCCTCTAACTGAGACTTCAATTCCTTTAACTCTGACGGTGACATTCTATAAGGCGCCACTGATACTGGCTCCGATCCTGGAATGAGATCAATAGAAAACTCAACTTCCCGTTCTGGGGGTAAATTGCTTATCTCAGAAGGAAAGACATCTAGATAATCACTGACAACGGGAATGTCACTGGGACTCAGTTCTGATTCTGAAGTCACAGTAACCATCACATAAAAACCCCTATCCTGAGCACACATAAGCTGAGTAAGCTGATGAGTGCGGTTGATTAACTCTGATAACGCCACACCTTCAGTTGTATCTTCTGTAGGCATAAAAATACACTTTTCCGCACATCCAATGTAAACATGATTAGCAGAAAGCCAATCCATTCCCAGGATCACATCAAGTTGTATCATGGGAAGACACACCAAATCTATATAGTATGTCTTGCTAGATACAGTGATCGGGCAATTTTCACATATGAAACTAGCTACCACTCCGCGCTCAGTAGCGGTAGATACCGTCATAGGAGGTATCAACGGTGACATAGATAACTGTAACGTTTCTACACACTTGTAAGAAATAAAGGAACATGTTGCACCACAATCAAAAAGCACTTTAACTGGAGTTTGGCCTAAGTAACACATACCGGCAATTAAATCTTCATTTGCCAAAGCCTTCTGGCCATCAAGGGAGTACACTCTACCCTTACTTGTAGTAGTACCTTCAGCTCTACTTTTACCTCTTCTTTCTGGACAATTCGCTAAGACATGCCCCGGCTGCCTACACCCGAAACACACTCCTGTTTGCCTCATGCACTGACCATAATGCGATTTCCCACAATATTTACAAATGACAACCGCCTGTGATGAAAATGACTGTTTGCCCCTCTTAGGAGAACCCGGCTTGTTCTCTTGATACCTATCTTGAAACTTGCCCTTTCTCTTTTCATATGCTGCAGCTTTCTCTTTAGTGGTCTTGGCAAAACCCGCTTCCGCAACCAAACTATCGTGAACCATCTCGTCATAGCTGATATTCCTTTGAAGGCTCACTGCTGTATCAATTTCACCTCTCAACCCACGCCTATACTGATTCATCTTCCAGTTCTCATTACTGGCATACTCGTTGTGAGAGGAGTAATATGACAACTCTTCAAACTTCTTTGTAAACTCGGTGATTGACATGCCCCCTTGCTTCAACTCAAGGAATTCCTGTTCTTTCTTTACTTTATAGGACATCGGGATATACTTCTCTAGCATGGCTTCCTTGAAGTTATCCCAGTTAATCTCAATATCATTTGCTATCATTCGGCGTTGAGCAGATTCCCACCAATTTTCTGCTGCGCCTCTGAACTGGTTAGTAGCCAACAACACTTTACTTTCATCTGGGCAGTCCACCATCCGGAACACTTTCTCAATCTGCTTTAGCCATCTCTTGGCCTCTGGAGGTTCACCTTCCCCATTAAACTCAGGAGGGTGGTTTCTGTTAAATTCCCGGAAGGACGGATTTGCCACTACTGGTGGTGGTGTCTGCTGCTGGGCACCTTGCCCATGGTGCATCATCTTCATCCATTCATGCTGAGTTTGAGCCTGCTGTTGGGCTTGCTGCTGCATCATAAGCATCATCTGTTGATGCTGTAACGCAGCCTGAGCTTGCTGCTCTTGATACTGTTGTTGCAACGCCTGCTGCTGTTGCATCATTTCAGCCCAAAAATTCATACTAGGGTCTCCTCCGGCTTCCTCAGCATTGGCCTGATTCGATCTAGGCCTTCCAGGACCTCTTCTCCTCCCGGACATCTTATCCTAACTGTCATACACAAGTCAAAGTTATCAGTTTCAACCAGATATAACATTTAGAATAATGTCCCAGATCCAAGAGATCCACAAACTTGAATTGTATTTTAATGACCCATGGCACGGTCTGAATCGACCTGCTCTGATACCAAATTGTAACACCCATAATAAGATTGCCTAGGATCTTATACGAGTATTAAAATTTCGTACTGGATACATTAATTTACAATATAAAAAGTTCATTCAAAATATTACATCACATTGTAAAATTACAACCCAAAGTTTATACAATACTTCTTGATACATGTACATCATTATACAACAACATATAAACCAGTCAAACTATAAATACACAACATTCAGCACGTTCAGTCCGTAGCCTTCTCCTTACCTTTGTTGCGTGCTGCCTGTGATCCTGCCTGTGAACCTGCACCAGAAGGAATGGGATGAGACATAATGTCTCAGTGAGCTCTACCCAACCTACTGTTGGCAACCACAGGGAACCTAGGGTCGCCATGCCTACCTTGGCAATTTAGGGGAATTCTAGAATCGCCAAGTCTTATAAACCTGCCTATAACTGTAAAACTTCTTGTAACTATAACTGTAACTATAACTGTAACTATAACTGTATAACATAAAGCAAATAAAGTGTTTTATGTTAGCTGTTAGCGTTGAACAAACAATTAATCTGAGTTCATTTTACGGAGTGCAGCCCGGGTGGAGCATGTTAGAACAAAATGTGTTTAACAACTCTCTTATGTATAAAGGGGGAGATTGTTGAAACATTATATGTGAACATATCTCTCTTTGTAGTTTTGATGATAACAAAGTATTAAAGAGAAAATTGGTTATATGCTAATGCTTTGTTCAAGTGTTTCAGAACCACATGCTTAATAGATATTAATTAATAATGGTTATGAAGAACAAGCTAAAGAGCAAGAAGGAAAGCCAAGAAGCAAGGTTGCAAGGCTAAGAAGAAACTGGTCCTGAAGAAGTGCTCCTGAAGAGAAGCCTCTGAAGTGATCCTGAAGAAAGTGCTCCTGAAGTACAGCTTCTGAAGGCTGGGTGCTTCTGATGGAAGTCAACGCAAGGTCAACATCTGAAGACCAGCTTCTGATCCGTACAACTGAAGCAGCTTCTGATCACTGTTCACTCAGAAGCTTCTGAAGCTGATATGGCATGGAAAAGCAACCAGTACTGTGCGCATTTAATGCCTGGAGGTGTCAGAACAACTCAATGGAACAGTTGTCTCCCTGAACCAAACATTCTCCAGTTTTTAAGGTGGGCCAATTCAAAAATGGCACCTGCCCTGTTCTGACAGATAAAGTGCAGCACACATTTGCAGCAACCTAGTCCAATTGCAACGGCTAATTTCCTGAATTCCAGCAAATCCTCAACAGCTCTATCTTTATCTATAAAAGGAGGAGGATTTGAAGAAGAAAATGTTGAAGACTCTTTGAAACGCATTGCTGAAACTCTGCCCTGTTTTCTGTGTAAAAACTGTCAAAGTTCAAATCTCTTAGAAATTCTTAAATCTTTGTAACTTAGAATTTCTGAAGGTTAAGAGTCTTAACCTGTGTTGTATTTAGAGAACACCTCTGATATTTGATCAAGTGTTTATCCCAAACTCCTTTACTTGTAAACCAGTTTGGTCCCTCAAAGTCTTAGTCTGTATACTAAGCAATTGTAACCTCATTCCTTTGTGGTCTGAGTCAGAAGTCTCTTGTCTTTGTGACTTGAGCATTGAGAAGTCTCTTGTCTTAGTGACTTGAGCATTGGAAGCCTCTTCCTTGGTGGTTGAGCATAGAAGCCTCTTTCTTTGTGATTGAGCAACTGGAAGTCTCTTCCTTAGTGGTTGAGCAAATTGTAATCTTTGGATTATAGTGAACTCTCTTGTTGGGTACAAGGGGACAGGACTACTTCTCACATTGAGAAGGAACCTGTATAATTCTGTGTGTCTCTCTTTCCCTTACTTCTTAACTTGTTTTAATCCGCTGCATTTAACTTCTGATATCTGTTCAGAACTGATTATATCAGCTTCTGAACTGAACCTTAAGTTCTGATACGAAAAAGAACAAGTTTTAGAGTCACACAATTCAACCCCCCCTTCTTGTGTGTTTGTTTTTCTCACCTTCAGTTGGTATCAGAGCTCCGGTTCTGATATTAACACTTAACAGTGTGTCAGTAGGATCCTGAGAAAAACATGGCCTCAACAAGTGAGTCACCTCCACCATCTCCCAGAAATCAAAGAAATGTCCAATATGACTATAGTACTGAAGAAAAGAAGTCTAGGTCACACAATAAACCTCCTATGTTTACTGGTGACCCAGAAAAATTCTCTTGGTGGAAGAGCAAAATGTATAGTCACATTATTGGGATTGATGATACTCTATGGGATATTATTGAAGATGGAATCACTATCCCAGTAGATGAAGAAGGTGTTGCTGTCAACAGAAGAACTCTGAGTGATGCAGAAAGAAAGATCTATAGGAAGCATCATCATGTGAGAGGAATCATTGTAGATTCATTACCTCATACTGAGTATCAGAAGCTGAGTGACAAGTCAACAGCCAAAGCAATATTCACATCCCTCTGCTCTAACTATGAAGGTAATCAGAAGGTTAGAGAAGCTAAGGCAAACATACTTGTTCAGCAATATGAATTGTTCAGAATGAAAGAGGATGAAAATATTGAGACTATGTTCTCAAGATTTCAGACTCTGGTTTCTGGACTTCAGATTCTGAAGAAGAGTTATACCACAGCTGATCATGTGAATAAAATCCTTAGAAGTCTGCCATCCAAATGGAGACCTAAAGTGACTGCCATTGAGGAAGCTAAGGATCTGAATACTTTAAGTATTGAGGATCTTATAAGCTCCCTCAAAGTGCATGAACTGGGACTCAATGAGGATGAGCCTGTTAGAGAACCAAAAACATTGGCTCTGAAGTCTAAAAGAAAACCTGCTAAAGCTTTGAAAGCTATTGAATCTGAAGAAGAGTTTCCTGAGGGAAATTCTGATGAAGATTCAGATGCTGATGAGCTTGCAATGATTTCTAAAAGACTTCAGTATCTGATGAACAGAAAGAAAAAGTTCTCTAACAGAAGCAGTAACTTTAGAGGATCTGGTTCTGGTTCAAAGAGGGATATCCAGAAAGAAAGCTGCTACAACTGCAAAAAGCCTGGCCACTTCATTGCTGATTGTCCTGATCTTCAGAAGGAAAAATCAAAGGAAAAAGCAAAGAAGTCCAGCTCAAAGTCCAGCAATTTCAGAAATAAGCTTAAGAAGAGTCTCATGGCTACATGGGATGATCTGGACAATGAGTCAGAAACTGATGAGGAAGAGGCAAACCTGGCCCTGATGGCAATTGCATCTTCTGATGCAGAATCATGTTCAGATTCTGATGAAGAAGATGAGGTATATTCTGAACTCTCTAGATCTGATTTGATTGAAACAGTTAATGATCTTATGAGTCATCTTAAGAGCAAGTTAAAAGAAATAAAGTCCTTGAAAAATCAAAACAACTTGCTATCTGAGGAAAACCTTAAACTTCAGAATCAAATTTTTGAATATGATGAGGAAGTTGAGGAACTCAAAAAGGAGGCTCATAAGAAATCTGAAGAGATTCCTAATGATCAGGAAATAGCTCTTCAGGATTTCATGTTAACTGGATTCAATAGAACAAAAATTGCCTCTATGATGTATAATATGATCAGAAATAAAGGTGAAGGCATTGGCTATGATTTATTCAAACCTTCAAATGATTTAAACTCACCTTCATGTTCTGAAAATATTTTAAAAGGCAATGGTATTTGTTTTGTGCCTGCTTCTGATAATTCTGAGAAATTGAAGGTATCAGAATCTGAGACTAAGTCAGAAGTTCTGAACAACTCAGACTCTGAAGCTTCTGAGCCTAAGGGTAAGATGAAGGCAACTGTTAAAACCTTGCCCAAATCTAAGCCAAAAGGTCCTAAGCCTAAGAGTAAGAGGAAATCAGACTCTGAACTTAAACCTGTTCAGAATCTGAAATGTTCAGAACCTGGAACCAGCAAGTCTCAGAATCTGAATAGTTCTGATTCAATTTTTTCTAAGACTGAGTTTATTAAAACTTCAAAATCTGTTGAACCAGTCAATGTAAAACATTTTCAATCTCAGAATGTTAGGCAAAGCAAGCCAAAGCAAACCAATCAGTTTTCTGCTTCAAACTGTTTTAAGAAAGGCAAAACTGAAGCTTGCCTTGTGCCTGAAGTAAACAAAGTCAGAATTCTGAAGAGATCAGAATCAAAATACTCAAAAGGTCAGACTCTGAACAAATCAGAACCAAAGAACTCCAAGTCTCAGGTTCTGAAGAAGTCTGAGTCCAAACCTTTGAGAACTCAGGTTCTGAAGCACTCAGGTTCTGAAACTCAGACTTATTCTAAATACAAGGATTCATGTCCAAAGTATCAGAACAAGTCTGAATACCATAACTTCAGACACAAGAAGCCAAAATCTTTCAAGACTAACCCCAAAGGACCCATGAAAATATGGGTACCTAAGTCTGAAATTATTTCAATTGCAGATATGCTTGTCATCCAAAGAAAAGGAAAGGTCCTGGTACCTGGACAGTGGATGCTCGCATCATATGACAGGAGACAAGTCTATGTTCCAAACCCTGACTCTGAAAGAGGGAGGAACTGTGGGATTTGGAGGAAGTCAGAAAGGAAAGATCATTGGTACTGGTAAGATAGGTAATTCTTCCCTGTACATTGATAATGTTTGGCTGGTAGATGGACTTAGGCATAACTTACTTAGCATAAGTCAATTATGTGATAGTAATTATGAAGTCCTGTTTAATAAGAACACCTGCACTGTAATCAGTAGCAAAGACAAGTCTGTAGTGTTCAGAGGCAGCAGGAAAAACAATGTTTACAAAATTAATTTTTCTGAATTGGTTCAGCAGAAGGTAGTTTGCCTTCTGTCTGTGAGTGATGAGAAGTGGGTCTGGCACAAAAGGCTGGGACATGCTAACTGGAGACTCATCTCCAAGCTTAGCAAGTTACAGCTGGTCAGAGGCTTACCCCAGATTGATTATCACTCAGATGCACTGTGCAGTGCATGCCAAATAGGAAAGTTTTCTAAAACTTCTTTTAAACCAAAGAACATTGTTTCCACCTCAAAACCTCTAGAACTCCTTCACATTGATTTGTTTGGCCCTGTTGGGACAGCTTCAATCAATAGGAAGAAGTATGGACTTGTTATTGTTGATGATTATAGTAGGTGGACTTGGGTTAAATTCCTCAGAACCAAAAATGAAACATATGATGTGTTTTTCAAATTCTGCAAACAAGTACAAACTGAAACTGATTTGAAAATTTTGAAAATCAGAAGTGATCATGGTGGTGAATTTGAAAATGAACCTTTTGAAAACTTTTGTGAAGATCATGGAATTTTCCATGAGTTCTCATCTCCTAGAACTCCACAACAAAATGGAGTTGTAGAGAGAAAGAACAGGTCTTTACAAGAGATGGCCAGAACCATGATCCATGAGTCAAAAATTGCTAAGTACTTTTGGGCAGAAGCTGTAAACACAGCATGTTATATTCAGAACAGGATCTATATCAGACCAATTCTGAATAAAACTTCATATGAATTATTTAAAGGAAGAAAACCAAGTATTTCTTATTTTCATCAGTTTGGTTGTACATGTTATATACTGAACAATAAAGTCTACCTAAAGAAATTTGATGCCAAGGCTCAAAAGGGTACCTTTTTAGGATACTCAGAGAGATCTAAGGCATACAGGGTGTATAATTCTGAAACACATGTTGTTGAAGAAGCCATACACATTAGGTTTGATGATAAGAAGCCTGGTAGTGAAATACCAGAGTTGGTTGAGAATTTTGCAGATGTCAGAATCTCAGAAGAGCCTTCAGAAGCTGAACCCAGTTCAGGTTCTGATGAAGGTTCAGAAGCTGAACACAATGAAAACTCTGAGAAACTCTCCAGCAATGACACTACTCCTGATGCTAATCAAGATCAGCATGGTTCTGAACAAATCCCTGATGGCCCTTCAGAAGCTAATCCACCCAGAACTTCATTCAAGTACAAATCTTCACATCCTGAGGAGTTGATCATTGGAAACAAGAACAGTCCAAGGAAGACAAGATCTGCATTCACTCAGAATGAGTCCATGCTTGGCCTGCTATCCATGATTGAACCCACAACTGCTGATGAAGCACTTGCTGATGATGGTTGGATTGTAGCAATGCAAGAAGAGCTGAACCAATTCCAAAGGAATGATGTATGGGATCTTGTGACAAGACCTGATCAGAAGAACATCATTGGAACAAAATGGGTGTTCAGGAACAAGCTCAATGAACAAGGAGAAGTGATCAGAAACAAGGCTAGATTAGTAGCTCAAGGGTACAGCCAGCAAGAAGGAATAGACTACACTGAAACTTTTGCTCCAGTAGCAAGACTGGAAGCAATCAGGTTACTTCTTTCCTATGCTATTAATCATGATATCATCTTGTATCAAATGGATGTTAAGAGTGCCTTCTTAAATGGTGTAATTTCTGAAGAAGTGTATGTAAAACAACCTCCTGGTTTTGAAGATGTAAAATATCCAAATCATGTTTTTAAACTTAAGAAATCCCTGTATGGTCTGAAACAAGCTCCCAGAGCTTGGTATGAAAGGCTAAGCAACTTCTTAATTAAAAATGGTTTTGTAAGAGGTCAAGTTGACAATACACTCTTTAGAAAAACTGTTAAGAAAGAAATCTTAATTGTACAAATCTATGTTGATGATATCATATTTGGTTCTACTGATGCCTCCCTTTGCAAGGAATTTTCTAAGTTAATGCAGGATGAATTTGAAATGAGCATGATGGGTGAGCTGAAATTCTTCTTGGGAATTCAAATCAACCAATGCAAAGAAGGTGTTTATGTTCATCAGTCCAAATACACCAAGGAGCTTCTGAAGAAGTTTCAGCTGGATGATTGCAAGCTGATGACAACACCAATGCATCCTACCTGCACTTTAAGCAAAGAGGACAATGGCACTAAGGTAGATCAGAAGCTGTACAGAGGTATGATAGGTTCTCTTCTATACTTAACTGCTTCTAGGCCAGATATTTTATTTAGTGTATGTCTGTGTGCTAGATTTCAATCAGATCCTAGAGAATCTCATATGACTGCTGTCAAGAGAATCTTCAGGTATCTGAAAGGAACAACTAATTTGGGACTTCTGTATAAGAAATCTCTAAATTATAAGCTAGTTGGATTCTGTGATGCTGACTATGCTGGGGACAGGATTGAAAGAAAATCCACCAGTGGAAACTGTCAGTTTCTTGGTGAGAATCTGATATCCTGGGCCAGCAAGAGACAAGCAACCATTGCTTTGTCAACAGCAGAAGCAGAATACATCTCAGCTGCAAGTTGTAGCACACAACTGCTCTGGATGAAACATCAATTAGAGGATTATCAGATTCATGCAGACAATATTCCTATTTATTGTGATAATACTGCTGCTATATGTCTGTCTAAAAATCCAATTCTGCATTCTAGAGCCAAGCATATAGAAATAAAACATCATTTTATAAGAGATTATGTTCAGAAGGGTGTGTTAGATATTCAGTTCATTGATACTGATCATCAATGGGCTGACATATTCACAAAACCCCTAACAGAAGATAGGTTCAATTTTATTAAAAAGAATCTGAACATGCATTTTATCTCTTGAAAATGTGCTTGAATCTGAATGTACTCCTTGATTCTGAGTTTATCATAAGCTAAGACTTATCAAACACTCACCTTCTGAGAGTTTGAATAAAGTTAAGCCTGAAAAACCTCAGAGTCTGAAGGATCAGAACCTGGATTTTCTGATTTCTGAATCTGATAAAAATTTAATGTTGGTCAGAATCTGATAAGTATAGTTATGGGCAATGATGATTAAAGCTTTGAAAGTTTATACTCTAAATCTCCCAAAGTCATCAAGTAAAAATGTGATTTTATGCTCTGATACTCATTGTTAAAATTGCTTGACAAACAATTTTCAGTTGGTATCAGTTGTTTTCAAAATGTTTAGCACAGACACATTTTAAAAGCCCTCAGTGGTTCAGACATGTTCAATCTCAAGAACTCTTTTCATCTTGGTATCAGTCTTTAGAAATGTTTTTATTTGGTATCAGACTCTGAATTGAAACCTTTTATTTGGTATCAGACTCTAAATTAAAACCTTTTAGCTGGTATCAGACTCTGATAAAAATCCTCAATTGGTATCAGATTCTGATATATTTCTTTAAAGCAAGCTCAGAATTGCTCTGATACTGAACACTTCTTGAGAAGTTTTGCTCTGATACTGAACACAACTGGTTGTTTTGCTCTGATGCTGAACCAGTTTGTACTGAACAAGTAATGTCTGAACACAGAATGACCTAATCAGAAGCTCTAAACTTTTTCTGCTTCTGAACAACATTCTATTTTATTGCAAGTCATATACTCATTGTAAATCAAGTAGACTCTGATGATTTTCCTGCTACTTGGTTATCCATATGATTGCAAAAATATCTCACAATCTTGGTTAGTTCAACCCCCCCAAATTCTGAATCATTTTGAAATCTTTTCAAACTTGGTGTCAGAACTGCTTTCAAACTCTTTTCCAAAGGGGGAAACTGAACTGCTTTGATACCTGCTTTCAAACTCTTTTCAAATCCTTTTCTGCTCTGATTCAGATATTTTCAAACTCTCTTGACAAAGGGGGAGAAATTTTTCTGTCTTAAGGGGAGAAAGTTGCACTTTTTGTTGATGACAAAAGGGGGAGAAAAGTAAAACAAGTATTAAAGCACCTGAGCTCAAATAAGTTAAAATTGTCAGAAGCTAAGCCTATTAAAGCTCTGATACAATTGTTAGGATTAAGTTTTGATACAATTGTTAAGCTAGCTCTGATACTGATCAGTTAAGCTAAGTTAAGCTCTGATACATTTCTGACTATATTTAACTTATGAGAACTGCTCTTTAATAGCCTCTGAAGTGAAATTCTGGCTCTGATATATTTTGTGAGATATATAACTCTTAGTGAGTAAATAGAATTTAAAATAACTTGGATAAGACTCAGGGAGCTTACAAAACTCATCCTGTGGATTATCAGACTTAGGGGGAGAGCTTACAAACCTCAGAACCTGAAGTCAACAAGTCATTTTGAATTCTGAGTGTAAATTTCACCATATTGTTTTAAGTTAAGGTTAATTAACATGAATAAGAATCAAGGGGAGCTTACAAACCTCTCCTGAAGTCAGATTGTTAATTGAACTTAATAACAATTCTGAAATTTTCACATTGGTGTTTTTAATTGAACTTAATTAACTTGGATCAGACTCAGGGGGAGCTTACAAACCTCACACCCTGTAGTTAACTTGTTAATTAAGTTAACAACAATTTTCTGTTTTAATACTTATGTTTGTCATCATCAAAAAGGGGGAGATTGTTGGAACAAAATGTGTTTAACAACTCTCTTATGTATAAAGGGGGAGATTGTTGAAACATTATATGTGAACATATCTCTCTTTGTAGTTTTGATGATAACAAAGTATTAAAGAGAAAATTGGTTATATGCTAATGCTTTGTTCAAGTGTTTCAGAACCACATGCTTAATAGATATTAATTAATAATGGTTATGAAGAACAAGCTAAAGAGCAAGAAGGAAAGCCAAGAAGCAAGGTTGCAAGGCTAAGAAGAAACTGGTCCTGAAGAAGTGCTCCTGAAGAGAAGCCTCTGAAGTGATCCTGAAGAAAGTGCTCCTGAAGTACAGCTTCTGAAGGCTGGGTGCTTCTGATGGAAGTCAACGCAAGGTCAACATCTGAAGACCAGCTTCTGATCCGTACAACTGAAGCAGCTTCTGATCACTGTTCACTCAGAAGCTTCTGAAGCTGATATGGCATGGAAAAGCAACCAGTACTGTGCGCATTTAATGCCTGGAGGTGTCAGAACAACTCAATGGAACAGTTGTCTCCCTGAACCAAACATTCTCCAGTTTTTAAGGTGGGCCAATTCAAAAATGGCACCTGCCCTGTTCTGACAGATAAAGTGCAGCACACATTTGCAGCAACCTAGTCCAATTGCAACGGCTAATTTCCTGAATTCCAGCAAATCCTCAACAGCTCTATCTTTATCTATAAAAGGAGGAGGATTTGAAGAAGAAAATGTTGAAGACTCTTTGAAACGCATTGCTGAAACTCTGCCCTGTTTTCTGTGTAAAAACTGTCAAAGTTCAAATCTCTTAGAAATTCTTAAATCTTTGTAACTTAGAATTTCTGAAGGTTAAGAGTCTTAACCTGTGTTGTATTTAGAGAACACCTCTGATATTTGATCAAGTGTTTATCCCAAACTCCTTTACTTGTAAACCAGTTTGGTCCCTCAAAGTCTTAGTCTGTATACTAAGCAATTGTAACCTCATTCCTTTGTGGTCTGAGTCAGAAGTCTCTTGTCTTTGTGACTTGAGCATTGAGAAGTCTCTTGTCTTAGTGACTTGAGCATTGGAAGCCTCTTCCTTGGTGGTTGAGCATAGAAGCCTCTTTCTTTGTGATTGAGCAACTGGAAGTCTCTTCCTTAGTGGTTGAGCAAATTGTAATCTTTGGATTATAGTGAACTCTCTTGTTGGGTACAAGGGGACAGGACTACTTCTCACATTGAGAAGGAACCTGTATAATTCTGTGTGTCTCTCTTTCCCTTACTTCTTAACTTGTTTTAATCCGCTGCATTTAACTTCTGATATCTGTTCAGAACTGATTATATCAGCTTCTGAACTGAACCTTAAGTTCTGATACGAAAAAGAACAAGTTTTAGAGTCACACAATTCAACCCCCCCTTCTTGTGTGTTTGTTTTTCTCACCTTCAGAGCAACCCCGAGATACATCTCCCTATAAACCGGTGAAATTCCTATCATATCAGGCTAACGCCGGACTCCCTATAAAACGTGTGGACAACCCTTTCGGAGAAGTCCCATCCGGCGAATCCCGGAGTCTGCTGAACACGCCCTGTAACTGTAAAACGTGCAAGCACGCCATTATCTTTGATATATTCTTTAAGTTTGACATATGAACAAATAATCTGTTACTATAATCATATAACATTCTTGTAACTTATAATCTATAACCTATGATTCTTAGCTTATCGTTCTCATAAGCCACCTATAATCGTTGGAGATCCAACACTATGAACTTAAGTGAAACTATGATTGGTAAGCCATTTCTGTTACTTAGTATCCTATTGTGAATACATCTATAAACTTGATTCTCAAGCTATAACTCTTATTTTCCTATCAAGGAATTCGGCATATCGTTGTCATATACCGCTATAAGAATTTACCTATTCGATAAACCTCAATCCCTACATTTCCAAGCCTTGCATAATTCTTGCTCTTACACTTTTATAACCATTGGAAGCATTTAGAATGAGTTAAAATGGTGGGCTAAGTTCCCAAAATGTATTATAAGAAATCAGTTGCAAAAAAGCCACGCCCGCGCGCACCAGGACCCCCAGAACAGCTCAACTAGGTTGTGTTGTCCTGGCTTGGTCGCTACAAGCGCAGGTAGGCAGGGAAAAATCCTGCCTGGTCGCTTCAAGCGACAGCTCGTCGCTAAAGCGACCATGACAGCACAGTCATGTGTAAAAATGCATTTTTCCACCATTTTTGCCCATTCAAGGTTACCCAAGCTTCCTAAACATGCTAAAAATGATTTTCCTTCATAAAATAACAATTAAAAACATATACAAGCAAGGATTTAGCAAGCAAGGAAATTAGGGTAAAACTCTAAAACTTTCTATAACTTTTCCTATGATGAATAACACACAAAACTCACATTAGAGGGGTTCTAAAACCCAAGATGAGCTCACCTATGATTGGTAGCAAGCTGGCTAAGCTCCAAACCCAAAACTCCAACTTGTGAAATCCTCTTTTCTTGGTTTTTCCTTAGTTTTTCTTGTTCCAAGTTCCTCCAAGACTTTGATTGCTTGATTCCCAAGAGTTAGGAAGAATTTTGAGGGATTAAGGATGATGAGTAGAGAGGGGCGAAATTCTAGTGAGAGGGAGGAGGGATTTTCTGATTTTTAGAGAGAAGAAATTATGTGATAATTATGAGAAAACTCATATTTATCCATTTTATTCATTGTCTCTATATTTACAACTTTGCCACTCCAATACGTTTAATTCCTGTAACACTGTTAAATGTCTCGCTTAAGCGGAATATTACACTCACGTCTCTAGATTTTGTAACGTTGACATTCAAATTATTGATTGAATTTATAATACATTGAAGTTGATGATCAATAAACCTGAATCAAACGAAAACATGTAACAATACAAAAAGTCAAACAAGGATGCAACAAGACATTTAACAAAACATCATCACTCACATAGACAAAATCACATAAAATCACACTATGAAAATTCCATCTAGTGAAATTATTCTTTCCTTGACTTGGTGGCCACTAAAATTTCAAGTATTTTTTTGTGTTAATCTTAGGTTCTTAAGGAAAAGGGGCCTTAGTAATCTTGAGTTTAATTGGGAGGTAAGTAAAGTCGGACCAATAATTATTTCACCCGTAAATCAAACTCTAGTTCAACAATTCATTCTTTAGTAAAATTCATTAAACACTTGAATTCAATTGATTGTTTTTTTTAAGGAATTCAATTGATTGGTTAAATAAATTTCTAGCATTTTCTTGTACATTCTCCCGTTAACATTTACATATTCTTAAATTTTGTGCTGATCTCATGCAGCTTTCAATAAAGGTTCACATTTAAACAATTTTTAGAGGTTCATCTTATATGTACCCTGAAATTTTATTAGTCTTTTATTATGAATTTTAGCATAAAATCGTATACTTAAGAAGCATTCTATTGCAACCATATAAATTGAAATTGGATTCCATGTGGTTAGCAATTTTCTACAGTCGTGACATAGTGGTCGTGCGATCAATAGCTCGGAAAAAGTAGACTAAATTTTTATTTATAATAAATGCGAGTTCAAATCAAGATAGTGTGATATTGATCGAACAATCGCCGATGTGTGACTGCATATATTTGTTGACGACGTAAATCTGACTTCAATGTTTTCATAACAGTAAGCAATATCACAAAGACAAGGTGGCAAAACAATATTAATGGAATGTTATACCCAAAATCAGTTCAAAATTATTAGACAAAAACAATAATATGATTTCATATGATGGGCAACTTTTGCCTTATTTGATATTTCACGTGAATGAATAATGATTCAGTGGCTCAACGACAGAATATTTCTAGAACCGACATTTCTTTATAAAATGGAACTGAGTTAAATTTACGATTGTATAATGAAAGTCGGTTCAGTTGGTAAATTTATAGTCTTAAGGTCCGTCATAACTCATAACTCTCGTGAGCACTGAGTCCGCTAATTCACAATAGACTTATTTGGTTTTTTGGTCCCCTAATTAATTTTCAGTTTTCATTTTGGTCTTATAATTAATAAAATCCACGTTTTGGTCCCTTATATTTGTCTCCGTTATTCAAATAAATCTCTGGCTGTTAACTTTAACTTCAAATGTCTATGGTGGATCAACATTAAGAGTGGTCCACCATAGATCCTATTAATTTTTTTAATTTAAACCGTTTGATCTTTTTTTAAAAGAGGACCATTGAATTACGCAGGTCTATTTTATCTTACGGTGAGTCAACAACAGCTAATTAATTTTCTCTTTCTTCATCTTCTTCCCTCAACTTCATCATCATCACATTCATCAACACCATCATCATCTTCATCAACATACCCACAAAAAAGAAAATCCAGAAAATCCAAAAATCATCTTCATCAACACCATCACATTCATCTAATGTCGCCATACAATTATTGTTTTTCCTTTCCCTTTCATTTGCAACAGACACAAAAATCATCAAACCAAATGCAAATCCAGCAACAGAAAAAAATAAGAAGCTATATGACCTTAATCAACCCAACCCAGAAGATTAGACAAACAGCTCATACAGTTCGTCAAAACCCCCAAATTCGTCAATTAGGGTTCAATCCAATTTCAATTCCAATTCCCAATCTTCCAAAATTCTTCAAATTCTCTCCAAATCCCAAAACTTTCCTTCATTGATTCCTCCAATTCATACAGCGAGGATGATGGTATTTGGTTTCAAAGTTTACATCCAACAATTCTTTTTAAACACCAATCGAGAAACCCAGACGAGGCGCTTCCCAAGCTTAGATCCATGAATCTTTGCCATGTTTGTGAGTTAACAGTTATGATTTATTTGAATAATGGAGACAAACATAAGGGACCAAAACATGAATTTTATTAATTATGGGACCAAAATGAAAACTGAAAATTAATTAGAAGTCCAAAAGACCAATTAAGCCTTCACAATATTACAAAGCAACAATTAACAACTATGTAACATCACTAAACTAATGTATTGCAAATTTAGCACAAAATTTCAAAGAGCTAGACACATTATATGCTAACAAATACTTTTAACATTCTCACCTTCATTGACTAAAGACTTGACCTTATTCATCAACTTTATTTTTACTCCTCTATAGTTCCATAGACCTTAACTAAAAATTCTAGATTATCCATCAAATTTACCTTTCAAACCCCTTTTATGTTTTTTTTCGGTTGGTATACTAGTGTTTGGTTTATGAGATTTTGCGTGTGTTTGGTTGTGGTGGAAAGAATTGATTCATGTGGAATTGATTTATATAGAATTGATTTTGTTAAAAGTGAGTTGAACGTAAAGTGATTTATGTTTGGTTATCTTCAAAACAAAAGTGCTTTGTATGAAAAATGTTGTTTGGATGTTTTGTGTCAGAATTGCTTTTAGGTGTGTAAAAGACCAAAATGGGCTTTAACATGTGTTTGTGTATATAGTTATCAAATTTTACATTTATTTAGTTTTTTCCTCCATTTTTTTTTATTAATTGACAATAAAATTATTAGATTAATATAACTTGTTAATCACACAATATCCAAACAAAAATACATGTAGGGAATATATGTTAAACATGAAGTACTCAATTAAAATTACAAATAGAGAATATAATATAAAATGCAATACAAATTTGAAACATTAATACCATACTAATTATTTTTCTTGAACTTTATAATTTGATCTCGAACTGAGTCTCGAACATGATTCATCTCAGCTGAAGAAGATATATTTAAATTTTGAGATAAATCCAAATTAACTGGTCTACGATAATCATCACGATCAAGGGTTATGTCTTCATCCTCATACCGATTGAAATCAACATCTGTATCAGCATTCCTTCTAATAAAGTTGTGTATAGCCATTGTTGCAACAACCACTTGAACTTGTGTCTTAATTGTGAACTTAGGCATGCGTTGTAGAATTGCAAATCTATTCTTCCATACACCAAAAGTTCTTTCTATTGTGCACCTTAAACTTGAGTGATAATAATTGAATACCTCATTATTATTTTCAAACCCATGAGAACGCCTAAAATCAGGGAGGTGATAACGTTCACATCTGTATGGACCAAGATACCCCATCGGTGTTGGATAACCAGCATCCACCAAATAATACATACCTAAAAATAAATAAAATTATTACTTGTAAAGAATAATACTAACAAATAAGTTGTAAAGAATAATATTAATACCTGGAGGAGGATGTGGAAAATTTAAATTTGTATTTGTGAGAGCATGGTAAAAAACACGAGCATCAGGGGCAGCACCTTCCCATCCAGCTAAAACAAAAGTAAAGCACATGTTCCAATCACATACAACCATTACATTTTGTGTCGGATATCCCTTTCGTCCAATAAATCTAGTTTGGTCGCTGGCACTAACCACACAGGGAATATGTGTACCATCGATTGCTCCTATGGCATTCTTAAAAATTGCATGACTATCACGGAACAAAGGATCTTGAGGCTTTATATATTTGATGGACAAACTCAAGCAAGCAATTAACAAATCATGAAAACGTCTACTTACAGTTTCTCCTGAGTGTTGAAACCTTGAATCATTCTATTACCTACTCCATGTCCAACAACAAGTAAGAACATTGCAACCATCTCTTCTACCCCTATGTGATTAGTGGGCTTTAAACCATGATCAACTAATTTAGTGCAAAGTTTATGAAAAATATGTTTTTCCATTCGAAACATCTCATAACAACGAGTGGGATTCCCTTGCAATACTTCTTTCACCCATGCATGCCCTGTTAGCTCACTAGTTCTACAGGACTCTTTACATACATGTTTTACGGCATACTCACCCATTAGTGCAGCCACTAAAGAAGCTTGTTCAAAAAAATCATCATCTTCATTTGATTCTTCATTCCAATAGTTCATTTTGCAGTGAGTGTTAGCTACTGTCAAAGGTAAGTAGAGAAATTAGTACAACACAAGTACTGCCAACTATTAACCAATATCAAGTAATAATAACCAATACAGATCAGCACAGAATCAGTACATAATGCACTTATTGTTATCACAATATAAGTTGTAACATTCACTATTGACTAATTTTTCTCACAAATTGTTATGCAAAGACAATAAAAGACAAGATTTTTAAGCAAGTAATCACCTTAAAGGAAGCAAAAAGGAAGAACAAATGTTCATCACAGAAGCTATATCCAAACATAACAAGAGCATTAAAAGTAGTAGCATAAAACCAATAGCAAAGCTGGTTGCAAAGTTGTAGCAAAGTCAGAACAGAAAGTGAATAAGTTAGGAAAACTGAATAATTAACATACAACATAAGCCTTCATTAAAAGTCAGAACAGTACATAAGTTCTGAAACGCATAAGCTTTTCTTTATGCACTAAGTGCCTAAGCTAGAACAGAACATTAAAAACGACGTACAATTAAAGACAACATGACATTACAACATAAAAGACAACATGACATTACATTTAACACAACAAAACACAACCTTACTTCTTAGTATTCCCTAGTTTAACTAGTAGTACTCCCTAGTTTGATTCCTAGTGCTTCCTGGTTTGCAATAGTTCCAAATTACAGATTCATGAAAGGCAGAGGGTTATTAGCAGCATGCCTAAGCCAATTCATCCTTTTCTCCTCTGAACCTCGTAGGGAAATGAAAATCTCTCTAGCTGGCTTAAACATCATCAATTGGCAACACTAAGCATGCCATTCAAGATCATTTGAAACTTCATCCATGGTCTGAAGCTCAACCATCACTTCACCAATAGATGCATTGCACGCGGCATCATTGAGAGAACGACATGTCTTTGCAATTAGACTAACAGCTTCAACTATCTTTGATGTGGCAGTTGCTTTTTTCTTACTTGGCTTACTTGCTCCAACAACTCTTTTTCTCTTCTCACCACTCTTTTGACCATCAGTTTTTTGTGAAGAATTCATAGCAATATTTGCAAATTCAGTTGTTTCTCTGATACTTGCATCTTCACTATCCCCAAATCCTTCTTCTATAGCCACCACACCATTCTCATCATTATCATCATTATCAAGCTGACATGGCAAGACCCCACATGATGGTGCCCATGTGTACTCTCCATTAGCAACTACATCCTTGAAAAGTGTGGTTAACTCATGGGCGAATGGAAGACCCTTGTACCTAAATTTTGCATAAAGAGGGTTTTCCTGCATGTTCATAACTCGCATCATATAACAAACACTTATATACATATCTAAGACTTACAAAACAACAATTTTTTCTATCACATACCAGTTGTTTGCTCTCCCACCACTCATCGGGTGCTACAACAGTGTTGTTCACAGGATCCCACCCTAATCCAGTTTCTCTCCCAAATAAGTTATACTATGCTCACCAATCCTTTCTCAAACTGTCGTACCTATTCTTCAACTGAGCTTTCTCATACTTCCTTCCGGTTAACTCATGAAATCGGGTGATAATACCTTTCCACCCTTTTTTCGTAAAGCTAGTAACAACACGTTCTCCCTTAGAAATTTGACCCAAACATGCTTTCACGAAATTTTTGGTTGACTTATGATCCCAAAAAGCTTTTGTTTTCTGCACCCCATCATCAGTTGAGGGGGAATCCTTGCTAGGTTTTTTGGTATTCATCATTCTATATAAACAAAGTTACATATAAATCTATTTAAGTCAATCCTATATTTAAATAACCACTAATCTAATGAGGTGAAAAGAGTAAGTAAAGTCTGCACCAATCAATAACAGCAAAACACTACTAAAAATTGAACCAAAATATTAGAGAATAAATTCAAGTCATTTTGCACTTTAATTTATATATAAGTTGAGTCATTTTTTTGCTGAATGTTTCTAGTTTATGAAATGGCTGCAGAAGTATAGACTCTTTCTGAAAAGAATGGATGGTTCTGGACATTTTCACAATAATACTTTCATATCCTTTTCACCTAGTGGGAAGACCGTGATCATAATTCTACTCACCAGGCCATTCTAAAACACTTTCACCTAGTGGGAGAGATATATATGAAAATGGAGTGAGTGGTGGTGTGTTTCAACTATGATTTTCTGGTTCATATTTATACTCAAAAATTAAGTTAAAGGTCTTAATGCATAAGGAAGATAACAAAATTGCAAAGGCTGGTAGCGAAGACCAGTATTGCAAGAAATGTAGAGTGTTGTAATGTTGATTGTCCTGTCTGAAACATAAAAATGGGAAAAATGAAAAAAGCAAATGTGAAAGGAAAAATGAGATGAAGCTAAAAATGTGAAAGGAAAAATGGGATGAAGCTAAAAATGGTTCAACATGGCGTGTATTGTGTAATATAACATATCAGAGAAATTTAGTTAGTTACAATAAGCATATATAGTAGTTTTTTTTACCTTCTCCATAAATAATATTGAAGACCTTGTTCTGTTTTTCACATATTTACTAATTTTATTAGATGTTTGAGACTATATTCAATATTTAACTTGTTCATGAATTAAATTTGAAATAAAAAGATTGAACTTCTTGTACACATGCTTGAAAGTGCTTATTACTTTTATCAAAACAGAAAACATCATAACATCAAAACTGTACCAAAAACTAAACATAATAATAGCAAAACTGAAGAAAAACTTAAAACTAATTTTCAAACTCCATCAATATCATTATCATTTCAAAAGCAAAACAAAGAAAAAACAAAGAAGCAATCATAATTAAGTTTAAAGAAAACAATATTTCTTCATTCATTCATTCATTTTATCAAACACATCAAATGCATTGTTATCATAACTGAATTAATGGACAAAAGAGGAGAATTTGAGCTTACCTTCACCTATCCAACACTGCTTCTATTTGGAACTTTGCTTATTTTTCTTTTCTTGTGTGCTTGAGAGAATGAAAAGGGTGAGAGATGAGGCAACATATATAAAGAAGTTTTGAGGTAGGTGAACCGATTGGTTTTGATCTGTCAAATTAAATATGATGAAAGGAATTAGAGTTATTTAAGTTATGATGTAGGTGAAAAAACAGCTTTGTCTTCAATGTTTGACAAGAGATTAGAAGATTCAGATAAACATGGATTTATTGTATAGGTGAAGAAGCAGCTTTGTAAAATTCAGATAAACAACTTTGTAAAATTGAGATTAACATGGAGTTATGATGTAAGGTGAAGGTAGTTGAGAATCAAGGGTAAAAATGAAAATTGATTTGTAGAAAATAATCACAGCAAAGAACCCCAAACCAAGGAACCTCAAATTCAGATAAATCCAAACCTTTTTCACTGATGTGTACAAGGGCAAAAGGGGGAAATTGATTGACTTCATATGTGCGGTTGAGAGAATCGATTTCAAGAAGCTAGGAATTTGAGCTTCACCTAAAATCGAATCTGAAAATCAAAACGTGCGATGACGGTAGAGAGGTGGAGGAGAACCAAACACATAAAAATCACGTTTGAAGGGATTAACGCGCGTTGAAGGTTTCTCACCGGGTTACCAAACACGTACTTTAACACTTAACAATGTTAGATAAATGCTTAATCATCATCATCATGACATACCAAATAATATTAAAGAAACCCATGCATGTGAGGTTTCCTCTTTTAGAGAAGTGAACTAGTAGCATATTATATTGAAATCATCATTGTAGTGTTGTATAAAAAAGAAAACTATTTCTTTGACACAGATAAATTTGAACTTTGGAGAGTAGTAGGAAAAAGGATAATACACTTCACCCCTCTTTGTGGGTAAAACTGAATGAAGGAAAAAAAAAAAGCTTAATTAAACCACCGCTCCCTTAATTTATTTCTTTATTTCGATTTGGTCTTATAACTCTTTTTTACAAACCGGTCTCTCAACTCACCTGTCGTTAATCAACATGATCCCATCAAAAAGGAGATCTACCACACCTTATAGTGTATCATCAACACCTGATTTATTTACTTTCTTCATATTCTTCCCATCTTCATCTTCGTTCATCTTTCGTCATCTTTATAAGATATAAAATAAAAAACTCAACTTTTTTTTTCTTTCACATTTCAACTTAAACAAAAACTACATAATCAAACCCCTTGAATCTAGAATTAACACCACCACCATCTAACTCAAACAAAACTATGACCCTTTAAATTTTCATCATCGTATACCCAACAACATCAATCCACACATTGTTCCTCACAATCCTACACAAATTATAAAATTCCTTCTCAATGTATCCATATCAATTTATCCAACAATTCTTCAAAACCAGATTGATACAAAATTTATTAAACCCAATCAACCCAGCGGTGAAGGAACATGGTTGCGGCTTCCATCCTAGACCTTTGAATTCATCGTCGACCCAGAAATCAAAGGCGGTGGCTGAGGGAGGTGTGGATTTCGAAAGATCTGAAGAAAAAGCCATGGATGAATATGTGTTCTGGGTGGTTCATCTTAGATCGTAACCATGGAATGTTTTTGAAGATGAATGAATTGAGTTTGTGGTTCAAGGTGAATTAGATTTGTGGTTCAAGGTGATGAATTTAATAAGTGGATGTTAGTTTTGATTCTTATTTGAAAGATGGTGGTGGTGTTAATTATTGATTTATGGGTTTGGTTATGTGCTTTTGGTTGAAGATGGTGAGGATGAAGATAAGATGGAAAGTAAAATAAATTAGATGTTCATGATACGCTATAAGATCTGGTAGACCTCTCTTATCCAACTATCTCTTTTTTGAGGAGACCATGTTGATTAACGACAGATGAGTTGATGGACCAGTTTGTAAAAATTACGAGTTATGGGACAAAATCGAAACAATAGAAATAAGTTAAAGGACCGGTGGTTCAATTAAGCCAAAAAAATAACTATATTTTGACAACGCAAAAGGCCGGTTAAATATTCAATTTTTATCTTTCTAAAACACAATTTTTATTTTTTTCAACACAACTTTTTTTTATCAAGTCCTCGCATTAATTTTGAAGAAAAAGTAAGTCAAGCCATATCATTAAAAATAAGAGAAGCAACATAATATGATAAATTTGGGGAGTAGACATAAATCGTGATGGCATTTTTGTGTATCCGTTTTCTCCCATTTTTGTTGTTGTTTTAGACGGAGTAGTAAATACCATTTGAAACTCATACACACAAAGTAGAGACTCTAGGTTACAACGACAACGAAAAATGTCGAGCCTAAAGACTTTGATATTGTCGGTTGAACTAAGTTTTATATACGTCTTTTCTTTTCTTTTCTTATTCATCCTGAATATCATGTGAGCTAGGTTTTACGAACGTCTTCTTTTTCTTATCTTCCTGAAAGAAAAATATTGTGTTGCTCCTTCTAAACAATGAACCGATGAAGGATGGATACTATTGACTTATCTTCTATAAAGCTTTTATTAAGAATTTTTTAGAAACAGAAAACACTAGGATGGATCATTTCTTTAATGGCACCTCCTAACTCAAAGATGTCTTACCTAGACAATTATTTATCAAATGTACAGTAAACTTTTGCAGAAAATTTTTTTAAAAGGAAAAGTGTCTAGAATCAATGTCAAGTATTAAACTAAATTTTTCTATAAGGAAAAACAAACAATTAAATATAAAATTTCATTGAAAAAATAAGCTTGGTTGACTCATCCCTAAATAAAAAAAGGAAATAACTTGGTTGACTCGTGATAAGTGATGTTAATTAACTATCGATTAAAAAAACATCTTTCATCAACAACGGTTTAAAAAAGAGTAATGATATGTGTACAATTATTTGATGATAACTTTAGTGACAATCATCTTTTTCTTTCTTCTTATTGATAAAAAATAATAGAGAGAAAAAAAAATGAAGCTACTGAGGAAAAACTTAATATGAGTATAAGAGAGTTGTTTAAAAATTGTCACAAAATAGTTTTACAAATATTATTTCTCTTGAAAAAAAAATTAAAAAAATACAATAATTGCTGATTATATTACCCAGACAAACACAGATGGGCATCCAATCGATAAGATATGATATGATTATTTGCCTGATTGAGATATAATACTAATATTCTTTTTAGAAATAAAACTACAAATATTATTTTTAAATTATTTTTCCAAAAACGTGAGTTATAATATTTGTACAAAATTCCTCTCAAAAAATAGTATTTGTACAAAATTATTATGTTTATATGTCTCCTCGCTTTTTGCTACATTTTTTTTAGGGAAATATGCTTATAACATTTCATTAATAATAAGAAATTCGATACATTTGGGTATATTAAAATAAACAACGGGACTAGCTAATAATGTGGCTTCTCCGTCAAGAGCATGAGCAACCTCGTTGGCTTGTCGCCTAACAAACTTCATCCTAGAGTTAGTGAAAAATGACCTGAAGAGAGAACGACAAGAGGAAATAATACAACTGAATTCAGATGTGTCGTCTCTAGTAGCATGGAAAGCATCACAAGTAAGTTTTGAATTTGTTTCGAAATCAATGTTATCAAAATGCATATCGTTCAACCACTGCATGGCCGAGTGTAATCTCAAAGCTTCACCGACATCAACTGAATAAAGATAAGGGTAGCTAACAACCATTGCCAGAACAAAGATGCCATCAGAGTCACGAACACATATACCAATACCAGTACGGTTGAAATGGGAAGAGAAAGTAGCATCAACGCCACATGTATGTTTTGTTTTTGCAACATAAAAATTATTTCTAATTATGCTTAACTTTTGTATTATACTATATAAAATAACCTTTTATTGGGTGAGTCTCATCACTGATGTAGAAACTGGGTATTAACGTAGTTTTAAAATATTTTTAAGTCACTTTCTTAACCAGCTTAAAACATCCCATCATATTGTTAAATAAGATATTACCTGACAATGTGTTTATAAATGAGGTAATCCTTACCTCATAATCCGGTTTTATGGGATTGCGTTAGACCCAACCACGATTTCTAACATGGTATCAAGATCATGGTTCGATCCTCCTTGAACTATTGTCGTTTCCGCTATTGTGTTCCAATAATTTGGGAATTGTTTGATTTGTTTTTCGGCGATTGGTACTTTTGATTGAAGTTTGATTCTTTTGGTTGATTATTGAAGAAAAAAATAAGTTGGATGAATAATAGTTTGATGTAATTCCACCGATGTTTACAAACGAAGCAAAGAGAGAAAAGGAGCTTATTAGCTCTCATACCTTTGAATCGGAACATGGAGTTTTGTATTGCAAAGTATAATTTACAGACTTATTTACTTACGTCAGGTTCATGTTTCAAAGCCACCACTTGGAGTTTTGATTGTCATTGTTACTAGTTTCATGTTTCTCCCTCTTTCATTGTTTTTTCTTTGGTTGATGCTTCATTTGTTGTTGGTTTTTCTCATCGATTGTCTCTCTCCCTTGTAATTCTTTTGTTTGATTGCATTTCTCCCTATTGATTCTTCTAATAGATTGCACTTTTTTCTACTAATTCTTCTGATTGATTGCACTTATCTCCTACTAATTCTTCTGATTGATTGAACTTCTCTCCCCTTTTGATTCTTTTGATTGATTGCACTTTCCCTGTTTTGATTCTTCTGATTGATTGCACTTATCTTATACTGATTCTTCTGATTGATTGCACTTCTCCCCCTTTTGATTCTTCTGATTGATTATGTTTCTCCCTCTTTTGATTCTTCTGTCGGTTGCTCCTCTCTCTATTGGTTCTTCTGTGTGGTTCTTTTGTTTGGTTTGATTTGACTAGCTTCTTCTGTTTGGATAGTTTCGTTGATGGTGATGGTTCTTGCTGTTCTCTTTATGATGATAACTCATTTTGGTTGCTACTCTCTATTGGTTCTGCTATCAACTGATTTGGTTTGTTTTTTAAGTTAATTTGTAACAAGCTTAAAGCTTAGTAAACTTTAGTTTGAGGGGTAGTGTTAGAACTTTATATTATTTAGTATGCTTTTCGTATTTTGTTTGACAAAATTACAATGCTTCTTGCTGATGCATCATGAGTTTGAGGGTAGGTGTTAAATAATAAAGTATTGGGCTTAAGCTATTGTGTCTTTATATTACTAAGTTAACAATCCATTATATGTTATTATATATTGTCTTGTAATCTTTTGATATGCAATGCCATTGAAATATCATTTGAAACCTTAGCCGACTCTTTGTTATTCTCTATTGAACCCTAAAACAAAACAACACTCTTCAACTCGCTGTTGTGCCTGCTTCAGATATATCAAACCGCTACTGAAATGATGTCTCCCTTTAAAAAAAAAATCTCTTATAAGGATGGGAATTCTGGAAATGAAAAAGATGATGAGCCAACATAGTTGATGATACATGCTGCTGCTCCTACACAAAAATTGAAGATACTTGTTGCTCCTCTTGACTCAATATATCACCTTGTCTTTTTTATTCGTATGGTTGTTCTTGCACTATTTCTGCATTGGAGGATTACACACAAAATTACCGATGCAATCTGGTTATGGAGAATGTCTATAGTTTGTGAAATATGGTTTACTTTCTCTTGGCTTCTCTATCACTTTCCCAAGCTATGTCCAGTAAACCATAAATTTGAATCACGAAGTCCTGACAATCCTACATGAAAGTCTGATCTGTCTGGCATAAACGTCTCTGTCTCAACTGCTGATTCTGAGAAAGAACCACTGCTTGTTTCATCAAAGTGACGTGGTGATACTTAGTTGATGTTGCAACTCTCAAGTGACATGACTTTGGTTTTTATGTTTTGAATATCCTGAATTTTGGTGTCATTTTGACATTGGACCATTTTGTCCAAGACTTGAAATCACAGTGAATCCTGTTTTGCTCAGTATATTGCAACTGGAGTAGAACTTTTGTAGGAAAACTCTAATGAAGCTGAAATGATTTCTATTGAATGCAGTAAGATGGTATCAGAGCCTCCTCCAAGATCCGTTGGGCCACCTACTATCAGGTTTCCGTTATCGGGCCACCCACCTTTTATATCCATGCTCCAGATGTCCAGTCCTGGGATAAGAGATGACCTGACAATGTATTTATAAGTGAGGACAATCCTCACCTCACAAGCCGGTTTTGTGGGGTTGTGTTAGTAGGCCCAACCACGATTTCTAAGACATATGTTGCAAATAAGGTGGGTAATTGAGGTGCTATATTTTTTATTCACAATCATTTTTTATTAAAGGTAGGCAGATTTTTAATAGCATCCTAATTGCAAATGAAGTGGTTGATGAAGCAGAAAAAATTACTTCTTTTTATATGATTATGTTAACCGGAAGTAATTAGAGTCGGTTAAGGTGAAAATGTATTTTCCAATTTTATTGCGGAAGTGGATTATAAAGTGTGTATCTTCTCCAACGGCTTCAATGTTTGTCAGCGGGAGGCCGGCATATGAGTTTTCTTTATAGAGGGGGTTGAGACAAGGTGGTTTGCTCTCTCCTTTTATTTTTTTGATTGCGGCAGAATGGTTAAATGTGATGGTGAATGCTACAGTGGATGAGGGTTTATTTTCTGGTTATAGGGTGGGTAGTAATGAAACATATAATATTTCTCATTTATAATTTGTTGATGATACGCTGTTGTTAAGTGAAAAGGGTAAGGTTCATGTAAGAGCTTTGAAAGTGGTCCTTATTATGTTTAAAGCAATTTCAGGGTTGAAGGTAAACTTGCATATGAGCATGCTGGTAGCGGTGAACGTTGATGCCTCATGGTTGAATGAGGCAACCTTGGTGTTGAAGTATAAAATCGAAAACTCGCCATTTATATATATCTCGGATCACCGATTGTGGGAGATTCTTGCTGCTTACAATCTTGGTACATGTTGCTTGATCGAATTAAAAGCGGCTTTCAGTTTTGCACACTTTTATAAATCCTGTGAAGACGAGCTTTTATAAATATTACTACTTTACAACATTTTAGCACACTTGCTAAACCGACCATCAATTTTCATGTGACATTGTTGTATATTGATATTTTAATGTTTCAACATTAAACACATAAGATTTATTTATTTTGTTGTTTATCAGAATGAGTGAATACCCAAATTCGTCCTTGAATTTACACGCATCAATCAAATTCTTCCCCCAATTTTGCGAAATATCAATTTAATCCCTGAATTTGTCAAATGTTAATCAATTTCGTCCCTCCGTCCATTTGTGGTGTTAACGGTGCTGACGTGGGACGTTAACCACACACATGGGTTGCCATGTCATATGCCACGCAAGCAGGGACTAATATGACGGAATCTGCACATAATTTCCAGGGACAAATTTGATTAATTTGCAGAAAATTTGTGGCATGTTCTTGACCAATTTCCAACGGCTATTTCTCCCCAAATTCATAAAATTGGAACCCTAATTTTATCAATCTCTCATATACAGTCCAAAATCCCCAAAATTTCTTCAATTAATCTATTACAAAGCTCTTCCCCAATTTTAAAAACGTAAAACCCTAATTTGTTTTGATTCAATTCGAAATAAAAAATCTCCAAAATTTGTTCAAGCAAAATTATTCATCCTGAATCTGAAATCATAGGTGGTTGGCATATGGGCAAAAACAGTTATCAAACTCGAACTTCATCTTCAAGCTCTATGTTTAATGGTGATGTCAAAGTGCTTGAATGTTGGTGTCCCAGAATTTGTGTTGTAAGAAAAGCCAATACTCTCAAAACCCAGGAAGGCCCTTCTATGCTTGCCCTTTGCCAAAGGTATGTTTAACAACAGTTATATGATGTCATAATGGTTTGTTTAATGGTGATTGAATTTGAATTTCCTTTGTACAGGATGATGAAGATAATTGTGAATTTTTTGTCTAGGTTGATGAAGCTGAAGAACTAGGATACTTTAAAAACAATGGAATTGGTGGTGGTCAAGGAAGAAAGGCAAGATTGAAGGAGAAGATTCAGTCTATGGTTAAGGCTAAGGAAAGTGGCAATGAAGAGGTTTGGAAGGCAAGGTTCATGGACAAAATTGATTATGTAAGAAGTGAGCTTAGGTTGATTAAGTATTTGATAGTCATAGTTTGCTTGTTTGAGTTTTTTTAACATGTTACTGTATTGTAATAGGAGTGTGTAATACCCTCAATGAAAAGAGGTTGAAGATGATTAAATGTAACCCTTCTGTCATAATATTACCATCTAATTAGTCCCTGAATTACTTAACTATCCATCAAATCGGTCCATTTATTATGTAAATAACCATCAAATTGGTCCCTGAATTTTATAACCAGATATCAATTTGATCCTTCATACATATATGTTCATAACAAAGTTAAAAACAGAATAAGATCAACATTAATAAGTCATAATTAATTAATTCCACTGCAAGTGCATGAATGATACATAGTAAAAAGCAACCCAACTTTGGGGTATAATTAATAAGTCGAAAGTCATAGTACATAGCCCAAAAAGAAACCCAACTAGGGGGATCCTGTTGCCCTTGCATTTGGAAAGGATGAAGATTGTGAAGTTTTTAGCGGGAAGGAGAAGAGCCAGGGACGAGCTTGATGGACGTGAGTGAAAAGTGATGATGAAAGTATGTGTAACAGAGGGGTAAAACGGGAAAACCAGTAAAAAAATAAAACTGAAAAGATAAAAATGAGTTTTGTACAAAATCCATCAAATTGGTCCCTGTACACGTGGAAGCTAGATGACACGTGTACAATCCAGCACAACATGCAAACGGATGGTTTGGACGGAGGGACCAATTTGATGGACGTCTGCAAAATCTAGGGACGAATGAGATATTTCGCAAAATTGGGGGACGAATTTGATTGGTCCTGAAAATTCAGGGACGAATTTGATGAGAGAATTGCTTTATTCACTCCAACAAAAGCTAAGAAACACAAGTATTTTACGTTTTTAACCACATCGGCAATTAACTGCCGATGGGAAAATCCAGCGGCAGTTAACTGCCGATGGGGAAATCCGACGGCAGTTAACTGCCGATGGGAAGGAAACCAGCGACAGTAAGCTGTCGTTGCCATGTTTTGCCTATATTTTCCAAAACATCACATTTTTTCATCTTAATGTGAACAAAAACAATAAAATGACATGCGATTAAAGTGAAAAAGCTAAAAAAAAGAGAGCTAATTTTTTTTAAAAACAGATTTAATTTTAACAAAAACTAATTCTAACATATTAATTTTTTTAAAAAAAAACTGATTTTAAAAAATCAGTTTTTATAAATTGTTTTAATTTAAAAACGGTTTTAATGTTTACCCTTAACATGAAGGCAACCATTGATAACTATCAATCCATAACTAACAACACATTCACAGCCACATTGTGTAGTCGTAAATTTGATATTTTTTAAAAGTAAAACTGTTTGTTAAATTAAATCTGTTTTTAAAAAATTATTATTTTTTAATTTAAAAAACAAATTTTTTAATAAAAATACCTCATAAAAAATAATATACTAAAAAGATTTATTGTTGGAAAACAGTTTTTTTATAAAAATAAAAATAAAGTTGTTTTTTTAATAAATTGAAAACTGTTTTTAAATTAAACAATTTATAAAAACTGATTTTTTAAAATTAGTTTTTTTTAAAATTAAAACTGTTAGAAATTAGTTTTTGTTAAAATTAAATCTGTTTTTAAAAAAATTAGCTGTTTTTTTTTAACTTTTTCACTTTAATCGCATGTCATTTTATCGTTTTTGTTCACATTAAGATAAAAAAAGTGAAGTTTTGGAAAATATAGGCAAAACATGGCAACGACAGCTAACTACCGCTGGTTTCCTTCCCATCGGAAGTTAACTGCCGCCGGATTGCTTTCCATCAACAGTTAACTACCGATGGGGTTAAAAACGTAAAATACTGGTGTTTCTTAACTTTTGTTGAAGTGTGAAGAGCAATTTTCATTTGATGATGATTCACTCTTATCAGAATGCTTGAATGTTTTGTTAATGAGATTCATAAATCTATTAGATCTCACCTTATCTACTTGTGTAATGATTATTCTATAATTATGAATATTTATATTCAGATTATATCTTATAAATATGAAAAGTATACATATTGATAGGGATTTGCTAATATACTGTAACACCCATACTAATGTTATCTAGAATATTAGCATGTGCATTAAACTGATACTGGATACATTAAACTTATCAATAATAATTACAATTAATACAACTGAATGAGTACAATTTTCTCGTTAGACAACTGTTCAAGCACCACTAATAATACTTATACAAAGACTGATAAACTCCTGAGCTGGTACTTGACGAGCAACTGCACTCCATCCAGCATCTTCCTGAAGAACATCTTCATGAACCTCTTGCTAACCTGTAAACCTGCACCAGAAGGAGTGGGATGAGACATGATGTCTCAGTGAGCTCCACCCAACCTACTGTTGGCAACCACGGGAAACCTAGGGTCGCCGTGCCTACTTTTGGCAATCTTGGGGATACCTATGATCGCCAAGCTTTAACATTACCCGTAAAGGGTTACCTGCCTGTTCCTGGTAAACTGTGTAGTCATAAAACTAGACTACATCCGGTTAAACTAGTGATCAAGGGGAAACCTAAGATCACTGCCTGATAACTGGTACCTAGTACCTAATATCTGATAACTTGGTGATCGAGGGGACTCCTAAGATCACCACCTATTACCTGTCTGATAGGTAATATCTTCCTGATAACTGATGACTACTTGTCATATTCTCATACTTAGTGATCTGGGGACATCCTGTGATCACTTTCTGATAACTTTATCTGAACAGTACTTGTCATAAACTTATGTAATAAATACATATACATATTGCTTAACATAAAGTTAGAAAGTTAGCATTGAACAAACATTATTATCTGAGTTCATTTTATGGAATGCCCCCGAGTGGAGTAACCCTGAAGCACATTCCTCTGATAACCGGTGAAAATTCCTATCTGAGGCTAATCACCGGACTCCTCTTATCGTTATGTATATCTGATACACAACTTAACTTGCATGTGTATATCTGATACACCATTCTGAACATATGCATATCTGATGCATCGTCTGAACTATGCATATCTGATGCATTCATTACATAAATAATCATGTGTTACTTAACCTATAGAATAAGGTTCTAAGCTTGTCGTTCTCATAAGCCACATAGATCATGTTGGGTATCTAAACCCCTTATGCCTATCTGAGGCCTTGAATAATTATAATATTCCTTGTACTTGTATGCTTAATGAGTACATACTATTCTGCTTAGTTAAGGGAAACCTGAAAACGAACCCTTATCTACTTGATAACTTATGGATTAATTACCCATCTCTCTGTATGATACATATCCTTATCCTAGATTAATCCTTGAAGGTTCTTGTATATCATTATCCCAAAGCATATCAAAGATCTTTGGCAAGGTACAATTGTTTGTAATAAAAAAAAGCCATCCTGGGAAGGTTCGCTTTGCGACCCTGAGCGTCGCCCTGCGATCCCTGAGTCTGAACCTTCAGACTCTGGCAGGCAAGTTCGCTTTGCGACCCTGAGCGTCGCTCTGCGAACACCTGCTTCTGAACCTTCAGACTCTGGCAGGCAAGTTCGCTTTGCGACCCTGAGCGTCGCTTTGCGAACACCTGCTTCTGAACCTTCAGACTCTGAAGTCAGCTTCTGAAGCCAGAGTCTGAAGCTTCGCAGAGCCAAGTTTAAGCGATGGTTTGGCGAAGGTTAGACAGTAGAAAAACTCTGCTACTTCGCTTTGCGACCCTGAGCGTCGCTATGCGACTGTAGCAGAATACATAATTTTATGAAAACATGTTTTAATCTTGAAAACCTTGGTACCCAACTGTCCAATGATCTTTGGTAACATGCCAAGGACTCATTTGAACTATAAAAACTTACTGTGAACCAGGATTAAGCAAGGATCAAGCATATGTATCAAAAAGGGGGAAAAATTATTCTTTTACTTAAATCTTAGCAATTAAGTTGTGATCTCACACAAATCTGACCCAAAAGGGTAAATTGCTACTCTAAGGAACCCACCTGAAACACAGCTGGTCTTGATAAGCTTCCTTGTGCCAAAACCCTAGCTTTAGTCCCTTTTCTTTCCTTTCTTCCAATCCTTCCCAGAAGCTTACTTGCTTTCAGTTCCAGAATCAGGGAAGCAAACTGTGGATCAAGGCTGCTGCTGATGCTGATAATCGAAATCCTAGAGAGAGAGAGAGTGAGAGGAAAATCTGATCTTAGAGAGGGAAAGAAATGAGATAATTATGAAAATATTCAAGTTTATCCCCTTATAAAGCCCTTCCTCTCACAATTACCATTTTGTCCCTACTCACTCGTTATTCCTCTGTTACTGATAAAAGTTACGTTTAAGCGGGATGTTACACTCTACCCCCCTTAAAGAAATTTCGTCCTCGAAATTTAAAAATTCTCCTGAAATTCTGAAAGGATAGATCATTTCTACCTCTTACTCTACTAGCCAATACACCAATTTAACTTGATTATTGGGATTCCATAGCTACTCTGAGGATCTGACATGTAGATCATTCATGTGTCTCAATTAAATCTGACTGATTAAAATTGTTCCCTAGCCATGGTTTCCCTCCCTGTAAGTCAAAATAATCGACAATCTCTTTTCTAACCGAAAGGCATGATGCAAATTACATAATTTCTTACTTGGTAGGATGTGTGGTTGTCTGAACCAACATATCCATCTTACTTGACTATGTCTCATGTTTGACATACTTCTTGCAAACCCAATTTTAAAATTGTTAATTCTTGGATTCCATAATTGAATTCTATAAGTTTTCCTTCATTGACCGCTCAATCTTATCCTGAAGTCGTCGGGTTAATCTTATCTCCCTCAAATATTCCAACTTTCGAGAGATCTATTACATTACAATTCGTACCATTCTTTATATAGAATTATCCTTGCAGTGAAAAACATCTGGTATTGAGTATTCTCAAACGGAAGTAAAGTCTACTGCAACTACTTCCACTATCCAAACACGAGGAGGCTTCACTTATGGTACCTGCTCCTTTCTTTCTGACATCCTGGTGTAATACTGATCATAACCATAAGCATTACTTCCATTCCCACTGCAGGAACCCTTAAGAGCTCGAGAAATCTTATAAGCTACTTGCGCTCTACTTTAACTAGTCAACGATAACACGTATCCAAAAGTCTTAGGAACTTTCTTCCTTACTAGGATTCTGACAATTTTGCATCATTCAAGATATTCCTTAATCATAGCGTTAATGTTTTCTATTCCGATAAATCCAAAACTTATGGGAGTTTAGTCCAAGTGATGAGTGGTATAAGCCGTCTCACATAACATTATATAACAATTCATAGCACATAGCTTACATACATAAATGAGCATGCGTACACTACTAACGGGTACACAGTATATCACATTACCCTCGTCCAACTAACGAGACGTCATTCTTAATCAAAATATATTCGAGACAATACCACATCAGTTGGAGTTCTTCTTCTTATTCTTAACTCATGCTTATTCCTTGAACATACATTATCACATAACATAGATCATGGTTACACTTGTCAATATCTTGAACCCATTTCTCATTTCCGAACATCGAGTTCAAGATCCTTGTTTTCAAAAGGAAGCTCTACTTGATTGCTACCAAAAATAGCACACTTAATCTTTAATCCTTTAATCATAACCTGAACTTACGTAGCCCTTTACTGTAGACTACGAGTGACTTTTAATCTGCATAAAATTTCTTCTTTCTTTACAGGTGGACATTAAGTTCAAGAATTTCCGAACTCTTCAGCTAAGATATGTTTGATATCAACAAATCTGTTCTGGTCAAAACCTTCCTACTTAAACATTCCTGACTGCGTACCACTATTGCCAAAACATGTCACATAACTGAAAATCTGCAACGCTACTATCTAAGTAGTTTAAGCATTGCCTGATAAGTATATATAATACTAAACAGAACCTGATACATGTGACATATTGACAGATCATGGGTACAACGTGGATTAAACTCATATGCCACTGCATCGTCGTTTCTGATCAACGCTTCAATTTCAAAAATATCATCTTGCTAGTGCAACCTTTACTAATGTTGCCTTATGCTTAATCCTTTTGACTCAACTTACTCTTCAAATCCACTTGAAGTTACTGAGCTAAAAAATAGCTAAATTACCGTATTAGTGGTGACTTCCCTTGTTCTAGGCTTATTGTGCTAGAAACACATCCTTCTTATTCTTATCACAGAATCTTAAACTGCTTCGATTTCCATTTCTCTTGAGTTTCGAGGTTTGAAATATCCCTCGACTTAACTTTTAAAATTTCCTATTAGAACTTATAACAAGTTCGAGTCGTCACTGCTCACTGATATTTTGTGGTTTAATAATTGGGCTCTTATTGCCTTCCTGTGGTTCATCTGACAAGGACTTCACAAGTATCCTTGTTCTCTAAGCTTCAGCTTAGAATTGTTCGTTAACTCATCCTTGAATTACTTTTCCGCTGCGTAACTCTGATTTAAACAAATCACTTTGGAGTAGGAGTAATACACCATTATTAAATTCTCTGGCTGACTTGTTCCTTAATGACTTGCAGCTATCATAGCGGAACCATCTTACGTTTGTTGATTCTTTTGTAGCTTAAACCACCCGTTTAACTTACTGATTGATCGTCATCTGACTTTGTGTTTCCTTTCGGACATAAACCATATACTTACTTTCACGAAAAAATACGCTGAAACCTGTAAACAGTTTTCAGCAATTGTTACGAGCCCAACAATGCTCCTGTCAAAACAGCTTATACTCTGGTTCTAACTTTACTCTCCATACTCTGAATTCTGTAACCATCTCATGGTCAGCTCAACATGTATTATCATTAAAACATTGCAGAAACCCTACTGAAAGCATACCTGAAGCAACTTAAGTTCATACATTATTTACTTGTGGTAACTTCTAGAAACATTCTATGACTTCTGGAAATTCTCATCTTTCATATTGTTGAGTCTTTTGGTGTTGGCTGCATATTTTGGCAAAATCAAAGTGTTGTTTGGAAGCATCTCCTTATTTGGAACAATTCTTTAGTTACAAGTTTTCTCATTTGAAGCTGTTCAGAAGCTGAAATTTACATCAGAAGCTGATTCAGGTTCTAATACCAGCGTTGACTTCTGTTGACTTCATCAGAAGCTGGTTATTTTCAAGTTATTTCTGTGCGAATCTTTGCAAGATTTATTGAAGATTTATCCACGCATATGGCTTCTAGAATGTTGATTAATTTGGAGAAGATATAATGAAGATTTGGCATGGATTTATGAATGCTCGTATTTTCCTGATATAATCTTTCAAGAAACAATGTGGTTTTATTTGTTTCCTTATTGGATTACTCATAATTCAGAAACAAATCTAATTCAGAAGATTTGGAGCATAATTAAGAGACTTGCTGAAGATTATAAAAGGAGGAGCTTTGCTGCTATTCAAGACTCATGTAGATTTAGAGTTTAAGATCAGAGAATTGAGTCTTTGTGTTTAAAACCGTAGGGTTATTTGTGCACCACTCAGTTTGAGTTGGTTTAGTGTTTTATAGAGTTGTAATTCATTCTAAGCCTTTAGGTACGAATGAAGTCTTTGTGTTTTTGAAGTTTTCTTAAAAACAGAGTGATTTTGGTTAAGGGTTTCAGTAACTGGGTTTAGTTACTTGGATAGGAAGATAGTGGATTCTAATACTCATACGTGGGTAGAAGTCTGACTAGGTGGAAGTTGATTGCTTAGGATAGGAACTGGGAGTCAGTGTCTGAGTCTTAAGGATTAATTCCAATAGTGGATTTCCTCCCTGGATTGGTATCCCCCAGAGTAGGAGGTGTTTACTCCGAACTGGGTTAACAAACCTTGTGTTCTTTTATTTCTGCACTTTTTAATTCTGCTGCATAACTGTGATTTAAATTGAAATTCCTGGCAGGACTGGTTCTGAACCGTAAAACAGAGTATGAAAATAGCAGTTCAGAAGCAGTAATATAAAGGACAGAAAGTAAAGAACACAAATAATTTGTTAACCCAGTTCGGTGCAAACTTCACCTACTCTGGGGGATACCAATCCAGGAAGGAAATCTACTAAAGGAATCAACCCAAAGACTCAGACACAGACCCCCCTGTTCCCAGCCTTAGCAATCAATCTCCACTTAGTCTAGACTTCTACTCAGGAACCCACCTAAGTATTAGAAAACTACTAACTTCCTAATTACTCAATCACAACCCAGTGATCAGTAACACTGAAACAAACAACTCAAAACAATGAAGACATTCTTCAAAACAAAAACTTCATTCGTGCTTAAAAGCTTTGAATGAATTACAACTCAAACAAACTAAACCAACTCAAAACATATGAGTGGTGTACAAAACAAAGCCTAAGCTTACACAGACAAAAACTCTAAAAACTCTAAACTCTGAATTCTGGTTTTTGACTCATGAAATTTCCAATAGCAAAGCCCTCTTTAAATAGTCTTCAGCAGCAACATAATTCTAAACACAATCTTCAAAGATATACTCCCAGAATTATTTTAGAAGCAAATAGAAGCTCACATAAAATTCACAAATATATTTTCCAAAGATTTCCTTGAAAATATATTCACAAATAATTGAATCAAATCTTCTTCAATTGATATGATTCTGAAATATGCAAAGGCTCAAAAAGGAAACATATATTTCTGAATTATATTTTGCAAAGATACTTTGAAAATATATTCATCAATAAACACGAAGCCAATCTTCAATAGATCTTCACATAAAAATATCAGTCTTCTGGAAACTTCAGCCATGATAAATCTTCAACAAATCTTCAAAGATATGATCTTAGAATTCTTATAGAAGCAAATGGAAGCTCTCATATTATTCAGAAATATATTTTCCAAAAGATTACTTTGAAAATATATTTACGAATAACTGAAACAAATCTTCAGAACAAATCTTGCGCAAAGAATACTTCCTTCTAGAAATGAAGCTTTGGATAAATCTTCAATTAAATCTTCAAAAGATATTGTGAGAATTAACAAAATGAGATTTTTAGCTTCTGAAGACACAATGCTTGTATATTTGATTTTCGCAAAACATGTAGCCAACACTCAAATATCCAACAATCTCCCCCTTTGGCAAATTTTTGGCTAAAATCAAATTGAGCACAACAACAAGCAAATTCCTCAAACATCAAGGTACGCAACCATGAAGAACAAAACACAAATGTAGCAATAGAGTCAGCAGCGGATGAAATGCTATGTTAACACATAAAAACTCCCCCTTAATTCTGAACTGCAGTAACACTTCAGGTTTACAAACACTCAGGAAAATAATGATCTTGTACTCCCCCTGAGACACACACTCCCCCTCAAACACATGTGCACTGCATTGGTTCTGAATTCTGAACAAAACACTCAAAACTGCACAAAGTACAATCTGACAGCTCACCCTCTACACAGCTCATGTCTGATCTTAAACATAGGTTTTTCTCCCCCTTTTTAGCCACAAAATTATGACAAAATTCAGACTTAACATAGGGTTTAAAAACTGCACATTCATCATCTGAGACAGTCCCAACATCCACTTCAGACCCAGGATCAAACACACACTCAGCATTAGCAAATCTGGCAGGTACTCTATCTTCCTCACATCCAGTTTGCAATAATTGCTATAAACCCTTATGCTGACAAACATTTGAAGAACCACAACCAAAAACATTCCTCCCATCAATTTGTTTCTCAAAATCAGCCACTCTTCTCTGATCACAAGTCCTAGCAACTTCAGACTCACAAGAAAATAGTACCTTCTGAGCAGGAACATGAACTTTGCTCCAGACTTTGGATGGTCCAACACCAGAATTCTTCTGTGCTATAGGAATTGGCTTGCTGTCATCAGCAACAGCCTTTCCTTTTCCTTTGTTCAGATTCTGAGCAACACCTTCACTCTTAGGTCTCCAATCTTTCTTGATTTTGCTCTTGTTCACAGCTGGTTCAACTTTTCTGTGTTGCAAATGTTTGGGATAACCATGCATTTTGTAACAAAAAGGTTTAATATGCCCCTTCTTTCCACAATGATGACAGATCCAGGTATGATTCCTCCTCCTACTGTTGAACTTCTGGGGTTGCATCTGAACATACTTCTGAGGTTGCATCTGAACATGCTTCTGAGGTAGCATCTGAACATGCTTCTGAGGTATCATTTGAGCTGGCTTCTGACCTTGCATCTGTGCTTGTTTCTGAGGTCTCCTCTTTGATGTTCCAACCATAGAATCATGAGTTTGAGTAGCAGGAACAAACTGACTAACAGGATTTTTCTCCTTGAGCTTCAGACTCTGATCAACATAACCTAACCCAGTTTTTCCTTGCTTCTGGACATCCAGAATTTCCTCCAACTTATCAGTAGCAGAGTTCATCATCCTAACTTGCTTCTTCATCTGATCAAGTTGGGAATTCAGTTGGCTCACTTCATCCTTTAAATCAGAGTTTTGTACCAAAAGTTCACCTTTCTCAGCCTCCAGTTGACAAATGTTCTTCTTCTGATCCACTACTTGATTGCAAACTTCTAAACTTCTGATGTATAGATTCTTGTAACTTTCAGCCAGTTCATCATATGAGAGTTTTGCAACTTCAGACACAGATGAGGCTACAGACTCAGAGTCAGACTCAGAAAATGTCTCAGACTCTGAAAATGCATCAGACTTTGAACTAGCTCCTGAGTTCTGTTTTAACCTTACCATCAGGCCTGTATTAACCTTAGCAGATTCACTCTCAACATCTTCTTTAGAATCATCATCAGACCATGAAGCAGCTAGGCTCTTCTTCTTCTGCTTCTTAAGAAAAGTAGGACATTCTGTCTTGATATGTCCAAAGCCCTCACACTCAAAGCACTGAACACCTTGTGATTGTTTACTATTTTCTTCAGTCTTGGCCCTTTTTAAATCACTATGAGGCTTGCTATTGTTGAACCTGATATTCTGACCCTTGGATTTGGACTTTCTATCAACAAGCTTCAGAATCTTATCAAACTGTCTCCCCAGCACCCCAAGTGCTTCAGATAAGTCATCATCATACTCTTCAGACTCTTGGTGATCACCAGCTTCAGAATTGACTGCAAGAGCAATTCCTTTCCCTTTCTTTTCAGGCTGTTTGCAGAAAGCACTTTCAAAATTTAACAAAGAACCAATAAGCTCCTCAACCTTCATAGTGGTAACGTCATGAGCCTCCTCTATGGCTGTAACCTTCATATCAAATCTTCTGGGGAGTGACCTGAGTATTTTTCTGACAATCTTCTCATCAGACATCTTCTCCCCAAGAGAATCAAAGGAATTAGACATATCCAGCACATTCATGTAGAAATCCTGAATAGTTTCATCTTCCATCATCTTCAGGTTCTCAAATTTAGTAGTCAGCAACTGGAGTCTGGACATCTTGACCTTAGAGGTTCCTTCATGAGTTGTTTTTAAGATTTCCCAGGCATCCTTTGCAACTGTACATTGCTTGATGAGTCTGAACATGTTTTTGTCAACACCATTGAATATAGCATTTAAAGCCTTTGAGTTTCCATGTGACAGATCATCTTCAGCTTTGGTCCACTCTTCTTCAGGCTTCAGAACCTCAGTTTTGTTACCATCTATGTCCAAAACCACAGGATGATCCCAGCCTTTAAGCACAGCTTTCCAAGTTCTGCTGTCAATGGATTTCAGGAATGCACACATCCTGGATTTCCAGTACTCATAATTTGTGCCATCAAGTAGGGGTGGTCTGTTGACATAGCCTCCTTCTCTATCCATGCTTGCCAGAAATAAACTCCTCTGGATCTCACCCAAAACACAGGCATGGTGCCTGCTCTGATGCCAATTGAAATTCCTGGCAGGACTGGTTCTGAACCGTAAAACAGAGTATGAAAATAGCAGTTCAGAAGCAGTAATATAAAGGACAGAAAGTAAAGAACACAAATAATTTGTTAACCCAGTTCGGTGCAAACTTCACCTACTCTGGGGGATACCAATCCAGGAAGGAAATCTACTAAAGGAATCAACCCAAAGACTCAGACACAGACCCCCCTGTTCCCAGCCTTAGCAATCAATCTCCACTTAGTCTAGACTTCTACTCAGGAACCCACCTAAGTATTAGAAAACTACTAACTTCCTAATTACTCAATCACAACCCAGTGATCAGTAACACTGAAACAAACAACTCAAAACAATGAAGACATTCTTCAAAACAAAAACTTCATTCGTGCTTAAAAGCTTTGAATGAATTACAACTCAAACAAACTAAACCAACTCAAAACATATGAGTGGTGTACAAAACAAAGCCTAAGCTTACACAGACAAAAACTCTAAAAACTCTAAACTCTGAATTCTGGTTTTTGACTCATGAAATTTCCAATAGCAAAGCCCTCTTTAAATAGTCTTCAGCAGCAACATAATTCTGAGCACAATCTTCAAAGATATACTCCCAGAATTATTTTAGAAGCAAATAGAAGCTCACATAAAATTCACAAATATATTTTCCAAAGATTTCCTTGAAAATATATTCACAAATAATTGAATCAAATCTTCTTCAATTGATATGATTCTGAAATATGCAAAGGCTCAAAAAGGAAACATATATTTCTGAATTATATTTTGCAAAGATACTTTGAAAATATATTCATCAATAAACACGAAGCCAATCTTCAATAGATCTTCACATAAAAATATCAGTCTTCTGGAAACTTCAGCCATGATAAATCTTCAACAAATCTTCAAAGATATGATCTTAGAATTCTTTTAGAAGCAAATGGAAGCTCTCATATTATTCAGAAATATATTTTCCAAAAGATTACTTTGAAAATATATTTACGAATAACTGAAACAAATCTTCAGAACAAATCTTGCGCAAAGAATACTTCCTTCTAGAAATGAAGCTTTGGATAAATCTTCAATTAAATCTTCAAAAGATATTGTGAGAATTAACAAAATGAGATTTTTAGCTTCTGAAGACACAATGCTTGTATATTTGATTTTCGCAAAACATGTAGCCAACACTCAAATATCCAACATAAATTGTGCTAAGTTTCAAGTTCAGAACCTGTTAGGTTCAGAACCAGTTTTTAATCAGAACCAGTTTAATCTCCTTACCAGTTGCTAAGCCAGGAATTTCACATATACTGAATCCATTAATGAATCGAGTCTCATTCTATAATTATCCGTAAGGATTTCACATCCACAACCTTTTTCCAAGACAACTTAGGTCCGCATAACTCTATCATATCTCTTGGTTACTCCTCGGGTTTCTCCGGAAATAATCTGTCTGGATAAGACTCAACTTTTACCGGCTCTCCTGTAAGCCCAAACACATATTACGCCTCTTCGAGTACCCGATTAATAAATCTTAAACTTCAACATTTATCATTTCCTATTGGATCCTTCCAATAACTTGTTACCATATTCGTAATTCCATTCTAATCTTATTATCTGAATAATACTCCATATGTCTTCTCGTCCGTGTCCCTCTTCATATGGTTTCGAGCAGTCCAAGATCTGTATTTCCACCATCTTTGAAAGCATACAAACATAAGATGATCCCTGTCGGCTTTCCAGAATACCTGTGTAAGGAACCCATCACAAGAAAACATAGAACTCCTTACATTAACCACACCTTTAACTTTAACTCGTGCGTTAGCGACGATCTTCTTGATGCTAGAGCCTCACAATAGTTCTTGGCTAATTCTTGATTAATCCTCGAAACCGGTCTACCTTATTATGACACATGCGATTCAATCTTTACTCCATGCCCTTACCAGGGCTTACTTCTTTTATCGCTAAGCTTGCGTTTCTTACAAAGCATCTTGATGACTCATAATAAAGGAAGGTAATTTGTTTCATCTGTCCAATAATTCGCTTGATCCATAAATGAGTCTCTTAACTGTTGGATATTAAATTCTCATCCGGTTCGAGTGTGCGAGTCCTCCGATTCTTACACACTCTATCCTTGCTGGCAGTCTAGAGGTTCCAATAATCAACTGATAATTCTCATTACGAGTTCCTGGGTTGCAAATTATTCCTCAGTGTTCCATAAGGAGTCATACTCATAGTCTTTTCCGAAACATCTTCGGTCTCTAAAGTCTCCCCATAATTTCTTACTTCTTATGTCTCCTTAGACGAGACATTTCTCAATGACGCGTCCATCTGTTTTAAGGTACTTCACCTTATTATTAAATATCTTTAGTATTCCTGAAACTCGGCCATTAACAGGCTCCTTTACTTTACGGTTTGAAAACCACTACTTGGCATTGAATACTTCTTTGCCAATTCTTGTCTTAAAATATGACATCTTAAACAACGCTCTCCATGCGCTTCATTCCTCCACAGTAACATTCAGCTCTCAGATATTTATCCTAACTGTCATATACTAGAATGAGTTGATCAGGCTCAACTAGATATGACATTTAGAACAATATCCAGAACCCAATGGTCCCACTACTTTTATTGAATCTTTAATGACCCATGGCACAGTCTGAATCGACCTGCTCTGATACCAATTGTAACACCCATACTAATGTTATCTAGAATATTAGCATGTGCATTAAACTGATACTGAATACATTAAACTTTTCAATAATAATTACAATTAATACAACTGAATGAGTACAATTTTCTCGTTAGACGACTGTTCAAGCACCACTAAAAATACTTATACAAAGACTGATAAACTCCTGAGCTGGTACTTGACGAGCAACTGCACTCCATCCAGCATCTTCCTGAAGAACATCTTCATGAACCTCTTGCTAACCTTTAAACCTGCACCAGAAGGAGTGGGATGAGACATGATGTCTCAGTGAGCTCCACCTGACCTACTGTTGGCAACCACGGGAAACCTAGGGTCGCCGTGCCTACTTTTGGCAATCTTGGGGATACCTATGATCGCCAAGCTTTAACATTACCCGTAAAGGGTTACCTGCCTGTTCCTGGTAAACTGTGTAGTCATAAAACTAGACTACATCCGGTTAAACTAGTGATCAAGGGGAAACCTAAGATCACTGCCTGATAACTGGTACCTAGTACCTAATACCTGATAACTTGGTGATCGAGGGGACTCCTAAGATCACCACCTATTACCTGTCTGATAGGTAATATCTGCCTGATAACTGATGACTACTTGTCATATTCTCATACTTAGTGAGCTGGGGACATCCTGTGATCACTTTCTGATAACTGTTATCTGAACAGTACTTGTCATAAACTTATGTAATAAATACATATACATATTGCTTAACATAAAGTTAGAAAGTTAGCGTTGAACAAACATTATTATCTGAGTTCATTTTATAGAATGCCACCGAGTGGAGTAACCCCGAAACACATTCCTCTGATAACCGGTGAAAATTCCTATCTGAGGCTAATCACCGGACTCCTCTTATCGTTATGTATATCTGATACACAACTTAACTTGCATGTGTATATCTGATACACCATTCTGAACATATGCATATCTGATGCATCGTCTAAACTATGCATATCTGATGCATTCATTACATAAATAATCATGTGTTACTTAACCTATAGAATAAGGTTCTAAGCTTATCGTTCTCATAAGCCACTTAGATCATGTTGGGTATCTAAACCCCTTATGCCTATCTGAGGCCTTGAATAATTATAATATTCCTTGTACTTGTATGCTTAATGAGTACATACTATTCTGCTTAGTTAAAGGAAACCTGAAAACTAACCCTTATCTACTTGATAACTTATGGATTAATTACCCATCTCTCTGTATGATATCTATCCTTATCCTAGATTAATCCTTGAAGGTTCTTGTATATCATTATCCCAAAGCATATCAAAGATCTTTGGCAAGGTACAGTTGTTTGTAATAAAAAAAGCCATCCTGGGCAGGTTCGCTTTGCGACCCTGAGCGTCGCTCTGCGATCCCTGCGTTTGAACCTTCAGACTCTGGCAGGCAAGTTCGCTTTGCGACCCTGAGCGTCGCTCTGCAAACACCTGCTTCTGAACCTTCAGACTCTGAAGTCAGCTTCTGAAGCCAGAGTCTGAAGCTTCGCAGAGCCAAGTCTAAGCGATGGTTTGGCGAAGGTTAGACAGTAGAAAAACTCTGCTACTTCGCTTTGCGACCCTGAGCGTCGCTCTGCGACTGTAGCAGAATACATAATTTTCTGAAAACATGTTTTAATCTTGAAAACCTTGGTACCCAACTGTCCAATGATCTTTGGTAACATGCCAGGGACTCATTTGAACTATAAAAACTTACTGTGAACCAGGATTAAGCAAGGATCAAGCATATGTATCAAAAAGGGGGAAAAACTATTCTTTTACTTAAATCTTAGCAATTAAGTTGTGATCTCACACAAATCTGACCCAAAAGGGTAAATTGCTACTCTAAGGAACCCACCTGAAACACAGTTGGTCTTGATAAGCTTCCTTGTGCCAAAACCCTAGCTTTAGTCCCTTTTCTTTCCTTTCTTCCAATCCTTCCCAAAAGCTTACTTGCTTTCAGTTCCAGAATCAGGGAAGCAAACTGTGGATCAAGGCTGCTGCTGATGCTGATAATCAAAATCCTAGAGAGAGAGAGGAAAATCTGATCTTAGAGAGGGAATGAAATGAGATAATTATGAAAATATTCAAGTTTATCCCCTTATAAAGCCCTTCCTCTCACAATTACCATTTTGTCCCTACTCACTCGTTATTCCTCTGTTACTGATAAAAGTTACGTTTAAGCGGGATGTTACCTAGCTCAATTGGTAGTGGGAATGTAAATAACTTGTACTTAGGCCCCAGGTACAGAGTTCGATTCCCACGGAAGGCATGAAACTCCACATGGGGGGTGGAGAAGTCCATGAGTACATCGCGGGGGATCGCGGGGGCCCAAATGCCGAATCCCGAATCCGAATCCCGGGTGTTACAAAAAAGGCGCCTTTTTTGTAACATCTGGGATTTCGCAATGTTACTCATGGTCTTCTCCACAACCCCTATGTGGAGTTTTTGCCTTCCGTGGGAATCGAACTATGTATCGGGGCCTTAAGTACAAGTTCAATGCATTCCCACTACCAATTTGGTAGTGGGAATGCATTGAACTTGTACTTAAGGCCCCGATACATAGTTCGATTCCCACAGAAGGCAAAAACTCCACATAGGGCTGTGGAGAAGACCATGAGTAACATTGCGGGGCAAACCTGTGCAAGCCAGTTGAAAGGCAAATCCCGGATGTTACATATACACTCACTAGTTTTTATGTGGGAGTATTTTAGCAACATGCATCTTTAGGTGTATTTAGCCACTTTTTAGTTATCACTTGCTAAAATACTCCTTCTAAAAAATAAGTGGGTGTATTCTAGCAAATGCCTATAGGAGTTGCTAACATACACCCACTTATTTTATAAAAGGTGTGTTATAGCAACATACACCTCAAGGTGTATTTATCAACTTTTTATTTATAACTTGCTAAAATACTTTCACATAAAAACTAGTGGGTGTATATTAGCAAATCCCATATCGAAAAGTTATTAGAAATAGTAAGTCATTAATTTTTTAATAAATATTTTTAAAACGAAAGGTGTACGTTGGTTTATCAGAATGATTTAAATTTAAAATAGCTTTTTAGAGTCCAACCTATCTTCACATTGTTTCACTATTCACACCCCCTCAAAAACTATATTTTTATCGTACAAAACACACCTCCCTCCCTTCCTTCCATCCACACAGATGAAGATTCCCAGGAAATCGAGTAGTAGCAATGGTGATTCAAACTCTTCATCATCATTTCTTGTTCAACACGCAACCCTAATCCTACCATACCTAACCCACACACAACTCGCCAACATCTCCTTAACCTGCAAATCACTCCATAAACTCACCCAAACCATCACCCTCCGTCGCATCTCCGACGCTTCGAGAACCTTCGAGAATCATCCAATCCCATTTCTCAACACCAACAACAACAACCCTTCTTACTCCTACTTTCTCTACACACCTTCCCTCATTTTTTCTCACAACACCCCCAATTATCAACCATGGGGTGTTGGAGAGGGTAATTATGTCATTTCAGATGATGGGTCGGTGAGATTTGGTGTTGGTTGTGAAAATGGGAAGGTGGGAGGTGGTGGGGGTAGTTCAGTAATTTCACCAATGCCGCCTAGAACGGTTGACGATGATGAGTCAGTGAAATTTGGTGTGGGATGTGAGTGTGAAGGTGTTTGTGATGATGGGTGTATGTGTTTTTTTGATGGGGTGGATGGTATTGGAAGAGAGTGTGGGTTGGGTTGTTTTTGTGGGAGGGAGTGTGGGAATAGGGTGAGTCAAAATGGGGTTAATGTTAGGGTTAAGATTGTTTGGTGTGGTGGTGGGAAAGGGTGGGGTTTGTTTGCGAATGAGGTTGTACCTAAAGGGGAATTCTTGTTTCAATATGCAGGTATAAGTTTTGATTGCTTTTATTAAGTGATTGTTTGATTGATTCTATAATCGTAACTTTGGTTCTTATGTTTGTTTTAGTGTTTTTGAGTAGAATTGATTTGAACATGGAATTTGGAGGTTTTTTTGTCACTATAATAGAAGTTAGAATTGATTCTAGAATCATATAGTTGATTATGATGTGTTTTTGTGTTTTAGAGTTGGAATGGTTTTACCATTAGAATTGATTTGAATTTGAAGCTGGAAATTGGAGTCCATGATAGAAGCTAGAATCATAAAGTGCTTGTTTGAATATATGTTGGCTTGACGTTTCTCGCGTCGCAATGTGTTGTGGTCGTGAATTTTGTATAGTTACAAATTCAAGCTTAAGATTTTGAATTATGTTTATGTTATTTGTATCAGTATATGTATGTGTAATGTGTATGTGCGTGCTTTTGATGTGTAATGTGTACTGGTGTGTGCGTGCGCTTTTGAATTTTGTATTTAATTTTTAGGTAAGATATTTTCAATCTCAGCATAAACAAAATGAACTAGAAAACACAAACAAACTCATTGTTTCAAATTGCAAAGAACATAACAAACCAAATAAGTGAATGATCTGATGAGTTTAAACCTAGCTCTACCAAGATCATTCCTTGTCCAACTAGGGAAAGTCAGTCCCACCATCATTCACTATTTAGTAATTTGGAATTGATGCTAGGTCGAGCCTGGTCAGGTCAAATCCGGTCCCTGAATATTATCTGGTTTTTCATATGTAATTGAACCTTGTTGGTTTGATCCATCAATTTTACTTATTAGACATGCTAGAATGCGATGTATCCATATTTTCAAGTAAAATAAAATCACTGTACATTTTCAATTGCCATTTTGACAAGCTAATTATTAGCTTGTTAAGATGACGGTCTATAGGTCAAGGGTGAAGTCTTGGATCTGATATTTCTGTGTAAAAAATTACTTTCTAGGTGCTCTAAGAAATTGGGAGGTTTAATAGTATAGTAGGAACACGGGTCTTTGGTTTTAGCAACCCACTTAAAAGGTAAAATCAATTTGCAAATTGCAATTTATATGTTGAGTAGGAATATTTCAAATCCGTAGATGTAAACTGCTTGGACTTTTGTATTTAAGTTAATAGTTAAGGTACTTTTGATATTTTGACTAGTATAGGGAATTGAAAGGCACTTTATTTTGATGATGGTACCCATGAGATGGTGAGATTATCAACGATGAGTCTGTTTGGATAGCTTATTTGAGCGTATCTCCTAACATAAGCACTTGTGAGACTGTTTAGGAAACAACTTATGACATGTCCATAAGCTGTTTTCAACTTAGTTCCATAAGCTCTCCGAAACAGCTTATGAAAACAAATTGTAGCTTATATGAAAACAATTTGACTTTATGTTATTTTTTGTGATACAAATAGCTTACCTATAAGCGCTTATGTTATAAGCGGTTAAAATTTGTTCATCCAAACAGAGCCATATATGCATATGAATTAAAGAGTTCTGTGAAGAATGATAGAAACTACCTCCTATTGTTTGCTATGTTTAGGTGATTAGGTCTGATAGTTTCTTGATTCTTTTAGTTGTGTTTTTATGCATGGCATTTTCTTTATCCCCGCACAAATGCTTGTAAAATTAATTTGCGGTTTTCTGTGTGAAAAAGGTGAACTATTGACAACCAAGGAAGCACAGAGGAGACAGCAACATTATGATGAACTGGCATCGCGTGGTCGTTTCTCGTCTGCTCTTTTAGTAGTAAGGGAACATCTTCCATCAGGAAAGGCATGTTTGAGATTGAACATAGACGCAACAAGAATTGGAAATGTTGCCCGGTTTGTAAATCATTCATGTGATGGTGGTAATTTAAGCACAAAGCTAGTCAGAAGTACAGGAGCTTTGTTCCCCCGCCTTTGCTTCTTTGCTTCGAAAGATATCCAAAAAGGTGAAGAGCTTACTTTTAGCTATGGAGAAATCAGGAAAAGGTCCAATGGGCGGCCATGTCACTGCAACAACCCTTCTTGCCTAGGAACATTGCCCTCAGAAGACACTTGAAAGTTGAAACATGTAGTAATTTTTATTTTGGTTTCAATGAGATGATGGGGGGAGAGGGATCATTTCGGGGGTTGACATTATGTGTATCAGGAACGGATAGTTTTCATGAATTTGACAATAGTTCATAGCATGCATTGCAACAGCAACTATGTAGCACCAACACATGTCAGTGTCGAACACTGACTTGACACCGACACTTGTGGCTACATTCAATCACTTCTAGTTTATCCAATTATTACCTGTGTCTATGTGTTAGTGTCAATGTCATGTCTGTGTTTGTACTTCATAGAGCAACAATCTCCTTAATAGTTAATATCCCCATAACAGTTGGGAGAGTGTTACTTAACTACTGATATCTTTATGTTGAGCCTTGGTTGCATAAAATGTGATTATCTTCTGATACTAATTGCAATTGAGGCATTCTTCATTACTGATGAAATTTATTGACTGTCTTTATGTTTAGCTGTTTACTCATATAAATTATTTAAGTTCATTTATTACCTTGATGCTAGGATTTAAGACTTTGAAATTATAACAATACAGATATTTTACAGTCCATCAAGAGGCTTAAACAAAGGAATACATAGTTCATTGTAGAAACAATTTTCAAATGTTTGATGGATTTATATATAAACATTATCCTTGAGAATAATGTTATGGGGGATAAATGATGTAACAAAAAGAAACAAAAATGGAAACTCATTGATGATGATGGGAAAGTAATATTGTTGAAGACTTGTTGAATCATGTTTTCTTCTTAATCGTCTCCCTGTTAATAAGAGAACCTGGAGTTTTGAAAAGGCTCTAAGCTCTGTGATGAGGGTGCTGTCTCCATTGTGGTATCAAAACCAGGGTTGAAGTTGTTCATGTTCATAATACTGCTAGTTAAAGCAAAACCAGGGTTGAAGTTGTTCATGTTCATGAGGTTGTCGGTGGAAGCAGATGGATTGTTGGAGTATGCTGGTTGCACAGATACATTGAAGTTTGGTTGCTGTAGCATTTCCTGATGCTGCAGGTCTGTGGTTTGAAGAGCATTCGCATATGCAAATCTGTTGTTCATCTGCTGACTTTTCATCATTGAGACCTCTGCTTGCAGTGCCTTCACCTGGATTGGCCATAAGGTAAGTTATTCATTATTCATGCATGAATAAAATTCTTGATGCTTTTTTCTATATACCTTTTATTTTTGTCCCATATATTCTGATTTTTGTTGAAAAGAAATTAAATGGAGGTTTATTTATTCTAGGCATGCAATTTTTTTATTTGTTTCATCTAAAGTGAACATTTGCTTAACCCACTTGGGTTGGCCTGGTGGTGTTGGTTTGGGACCTTAGAGAGTACTCATCTCAAGGTCTCAGATTCGATTCCCCCCCGGTACCAATTTCGGTGGGCTAGTCCGTACAGAGCTTTGCTCTGGATTTAAATGGCCCCCCCTTGCAAGTGGACGGTGGGATTGGACCACTCGGACTAGTTGGTCCTTGGACCGGATACCGAGTTTTTTTTTTTTAAAAAAAAGTGAACATTCGCTTTAAAAAATAAAATAAGACATTTCAATTGTTGTTGAGAAAATTAGTAGGTGATATTTCAAACCATTTATGACTTATTATGTATGTACAGGCAATGTCTTTTATTTCTTACAGATGTTAAAATAGTTGTTTACTTTTAATTAGGAAAATATAAATGTACTATCTTTGAAATGTATTTTTAACATTTTGAGCAGAAAAAACTTTTTTTAACTCTCCAGTATTATGGAATAGAATTGTTGGCTTACCGAAAATGAAGTGTTTCTGTAAATGGTTTATTAAAGGTGAATAGAAGCTGCAAAAGATAGATAAATATTCTACTTAACCTGTTTCTCCAAAGCACGAATGGTGGACACACAACCATAAATCGGATCAGATATCCTAGCCTGAGCCTCATAGGATATAGTCTGCATTGCGTCTTGGCGGTGGTTAGTTGGAATAGTGGACAAGAGCTTCGACACATTGCCAGCTCCAAAGACCTTGTGCACAGCCGCAAAGCTAGCTGCACCTTGGTCTGTACCAAAGTAGGGTGCAAAAATGCATCCATTAATACACTTCCTCTTCAAGTGCTTGCAAGCCCCACACGGCACCGATATATCTGCCATAGAGAATCACAGACAAATACAACCGATGTAACTATAGGCGCCACACTAAAACATTAATCAATGTTGTGACTATATATAGTTGTGGTTGCAGATCACAATTTATAACATTGTTGGGTAGATGTTTATATGTGATGATTTGTGAGGGGAGTGAACGTTGGTCATGTGAATGTGGTTGGCAACGTGGTAAGGGGTGTACATGACGTGATTAAAGTATTAGTTATTGGCGTGTTTGTTAGATTGCGTGAATATAATATTGACAGGATGGGAACATAATGGTTTGTGTGAAACTTATTTGGAAAGGTTGTCTTCATGGAGAGTACAAAAACTGCGCAATCTTTGCTTCTCTTACGACGTAGAATGGAAAAACCATGACGTGTGTGGATGGCTATGCAATAAAAAGAAAAAAAAAGGGCAGCCCGATGCATTAAAGCTCCTGCATACGCAGGGTTCGGAAAGGGGTCCCACCATTTTGATGTAAAGTAGGCAGCCTTACCCTGTTTTTTACACAAGAGGCTGTTTTTTTGCTTCATTAACCGAAGCTAGATATATCCCTATACTCAGAGTGTTTGATTGGATATACGTTGGCTTAGCGTTTCTCGTGTCCCAATGTGTTGTCGTCATGAATTTTAAGCAACAAATTCAATCTTCGACGTAATCGTGCGATAGTTGCCTTTTTGACGTGGTTCCAAACAAGCACAAAGTTGATTCCTTTATGGAGTAGAATTGATTTTTCCTCTAGAATTAATTATAACTTGAATTTGGAATTTGGAGTTCTTGTCTCCAGAGCAGAAACTAGGATTGATTACAGAATCATAAAGTTGAAGCTGCAATATGGAGCTTTCGTCTTCATAATAGAAGCTAGAATTGATTCTAGAATTCGAAAGTTAATTCCGATGTGTTTTAGTGTTTTCAATTAGAACAGATTTTCCTTCCGGAAAAGATTCTAAGTTCAAGTTGAAAGTTTTTGCCTCCCTAGTCGACTTTTAGTCTGAAATTTATTGTTCAATTCACTTTCACGTAAACATATCAAAACATAAATCACTTTACTTTCAATTCACTTTAACCAGAATCAATTAAGGAAGCTAAATCTCTTTCATCAAACTGAATATAATTAATTTTGTTTTTTTATAAAGATATTACTTTGAATGGGACTTGGTTGTGTTTGTTAATAATAAAAATAAAGAATAATGTAACTTTGAGTCTTTATAGTCTTCAATATAGGCACCATGGAAGCTGGTATAGTTCAAAACCTCCTAGCATTGTGTTTTTTAGTATCTGATGTATGCTGTAATAGCTAAGTAGCAGAGAAAATCACTGTATTTTCAAGTAGAATAAAATTATTGTACATTTTGATTTGCCATGTTTTACAACCTTACCTTGAATGATAATCTTAGAGTTCTCATTGAAAACTGAGTTGTATTCTACACTAATCTGTAGCTTGTTAAGATGATAGGCTATAGGTTAAGAGTAAGGTCTTTGGTATGATATTTCTATGTAAAAAATCTCTTTTTAGGTACTATAAGCAATCAAGAGATTTTACTATAGTAGGAACGCAAGTATTAAGGTTTGGCGACCCGATTAGAAGGCAGAATCAATATTTAATATGTTGAGTAGGAATATTTAAAATTCACAAATATAAACTGCTTGTGGACTGGTGTTACGGAAGAATCGAACAATTTAAAAACGCATCGTATGAAGGAGAGTAATGTGAACCAATTTGGATTTAAGTTAGTAATTAAGGTACCTATGATATTTGGACATAGATAAGTAATTAAAAGGAACTTTATTTTGATGATGGTAACCCTAAGATGCCAAGGTTATTAAATATACGAATGTCAACTAAAGATTTGTCTGAACATTGATAGAAACTACCTTTTAATGTTTGCTAATGTTAAAGTGATTGTCTCTGATAGCTTTTAATTGTGTTTTTATGCATGGTTTTATTCCTCCTTTTAATCTCCACATGAATGCTTGCAAAATTGATTTGTGGTTTTTTGTGCGAAAAAAGGTGAACTATTGACAACCAAGGAAGCACGGAGGAGACATATATATTATGATGAACGTTGTCCTCAGAAGACACTTGAAAGTTGAAACATGTAGCAATTTTTATTTTTCGTTTTAATGAGATGGGGTGGGGCCTTCATACACAATTGAGACTGAGTGTATCAGGAAAGGGTAGTTTTCATGAATTTGACAATAGTTAATAGCATGCATTGCAACATCAACTATGTAGCACCGAGACTTGTCAGTGTTCGACACTGACTTGACAACGACACACTTGACACAGACACTTGTGGGCACATTCAATCACTTCTAGTTTCCTCAATTATTACCGGTGTCTGTGTTAGTGTTAGTGTCAATGTCGTGTCTTTTTCTGTGCTTCATAGAGCAAAAATCTCCTTAATATCGCCATAACAGTTGGAAGAGTGTTATTTAATTACTGATATCTTTATGTTGAACCTTGGTTGGTTGCATGAAATATGATTATCTTCTGGTACTAATTGCAATTGAGGCATTCTTCATTACTGATGAAATTTATTGACCATCTTTATGTTTAGTTGTTTACTCAAAAAAATTATTGAAGTTCATTTAACAGCTTAATGCTAGGATTTAGGACATAGAAATTATAATAGTCCATATATTTTACATTCCATATAATCCAGAAATTTTACATTCCATCAAGAGGCTTAACAAAGGAAAGCGATGCGATATATAAGCATTATCCTTGTGAATAATGTTATGGGGGATAAAGGATGTACTAAAACAAAAAAAAAATGAGAATTCATTGACGATGATGGTGAAGTAATATTGTTGAATACTTGGTGAATCATGCTTTGTTCTTAATCATCTTCCTCAAAATGAGACATCCTGGAGTTTTGAAAAGGCCCTAAGCTCTGTGATGAAGGTGCTGTCTCCATTGTGAGGCCAAAACCAGGGTTGAAGTTGTTCATGTTCATAAGGTTGGTGGTGGAAGCAGATGAGTTGTTGGAATATGCTGGCTGCACAGGTACATTGAAGTTTGGCTGCTGTACCATTTGATACGGCGGCTGATATGGGGTTTGAAGAGTACTTGCATTTGCATATGCAAGCCTCCTATTCATCAATTGAGTTTGCATCATTGAGACCTCTGCTTGCATAGCTGCCACCTGAATCGGCCATAATGTAAGTTAGTCATCATTCATTCATGAATAAAATTCTTGATGCTTCTTTTTTATAAACCTTTTACTTTTTCTCCTCATATTCTGTTTATTGTTGAACACAAATTAAATTGAGGTTACATTAATCCTGGCATGCAATCTTTTTGATTTGTTTCTTCTAAAGCAAACATTTTCTTTAAAGAGTAAAATACGACATTTCAATTATTGATGAGAAAATTATTAGGTGATATTTCATAACATTTATGACTTACTATGAATGTACATGTAATATCATTCTTTCTTTCAAATTTTAAAATGTCGTATTTTATTTTTCTGAAGCATACTGTTGTTTACCTTAAATTATAATCTTCGAATGTATTTTCTAATGCAAATATTTTTTTCACACTCTTGTATTATGCAGTAGAATTCATAAACATCTTACCGAAAATATTCTGCAAATGATTTATTAAAGGTGAATAGAAGCTGCAAAACTATAGAGATAAATATTCTACTCAACCTGTTGCTGCAAAGCAAGAAGGGTGGACACACAACCATAAACCGGATCAGCTAGCCTAGCTTGAGCCTCATAGGAAATAGTCGCCGCAGCTTCATGGCGATGGTTCGCCGGAATATTGGACAAGTGCTTCGACACATTGCTAGCACCAAACACCTTGTGCACAGCCGCAAACTTAGCTGCACCTTGGTCTGTACCAAAGTAGGGTGCAAAGATGCATCCACTACTACACTTCCTCCTCAAGAACTTGCAAGCACCACACGGCGATATAACCGGTTCATCTTGTGTTGCTCTTGCCATTGCACGCTTTGCAGCATTTGCGCTTCTATTGCGCCTGTTTCCCGAACTACTACCATCACCACCTTGTGACTCAGCCATCACAGACAAAGTTACTATACTAAAACATCAATCAATTATGCGTCTATATATAGTCGTGGTTACTTGCAGAGCACAATTTAAAACATTGTTGAGTAATTATGACAACGGAAAGTGAGGGAAAAAGGTGGTGACTTTGATGTGTATATGTGAAGTTTTGTATGGGAGTGAATGTTGATCATGTGAATGTTGTTGGCAAGGTGAATGATGAAAAAGGAAGAGTTTAAGGTTGTTGAATGAGTGTGTGAATAGCACGTGGTAAGGGGGTGTATATGATGCGATAAAAGTAGTAATTTTGGACGTGTTTGTTAGATTGTGTGAATAAAATATTAACATGATGAGAAAATGATGGTTTGTGTGAAACAATACATGGAAAGGTTTTCTTTGTGGATAGCACAAGAATTGGCGTGTAGAATGGAAAAACCAAAGACGTGTGTGGGATTCAAATGGTTTTACACACTCATCCAAGAAATACAATACACTTAACCATACTTTAGACTCTAATTTATGATAAATATATCTATATATACTCTATTAATATTAGTCTGTTAATATTAATGTTTTAAAAATCGAATCGAACAAGACCGTTGAAACTATCAATCCGTGAATTGACATTGTCTACATTTTACCTATTTGAATGGTTCGTTCGATTGCGGATTGATTGGAGAAATTTAAAATAGTTGAATTGTGACTCGAAGGTTTTGTCGGGGTCTTGTCGGGTTCCTGAAATATTGAAACTATTGAACGTGGACGGACACTGTCTACATTTTTCGGCCATTTGAATGGTTCATTCAATTGCGGATTTGTCTTGATTCGAGAAATCTAAACTAATTGAATTTCGACTCGAAGGTCTTGTCGGTTTCATGAATGGTTCAATTTTGTCGGATTGGCGATTGCTTAAATTTTAAAACTTGGTCAATGTTACTATAAAGCTCTTGCTAATGAATGCCTCAAGGGCATAAATTAAAAAATCAAAGATAAAAATTGATCTTAAAATTTGTGTTGAAATGACAATTTTCAAACTTTTAAAGAATAAAAAATACACAATTTCCAAAATAAATTTTTAATATTTGGTTCTTTAACTTGTACTCTTAAGACACTTGTTAGCATTTTTCTTATCTAAAAAATAAATATTATTTGAAGTAGATTTAATCTTTTATATTTAGACTATTAACTTTAATAACTCACCGACCAAATTGTTAGCTTTGATGGTCTCTCTAACTGTTGGTTTATTATTATTATTATTATTATTATTATTATTATTATTATTATTATTATTATTATTATTATTATTATTATTATTATTATTATTATTAGCGAAAAGTGTCAGTCTTTTCGTTTTTTTTTTATTTCGCTAACGCGTGTATATTATCAACGATATTTTATCGAAATTTGCGTGTAAATTACAAACAATATTTTATGTAATTTTTTTGATATAGATTAAAATTATAAGTATAGATATTTGTGACTTTCAAATGTAACAAACTCAACAAACCATATTTATCTTTTCATATTGACAACAACAATATAACAAATATAATAAAAATTCTTATCTTTTTTAATAACACCAACAATTTAACATTATTATAAGAAAATATGTTTAAGGGTATAATTGAAATCAAAAAAGCCAAGTTCAAAAGAGCCGAAACACACACACACACTATATATATATATATATATATATATATATATATATATATATATATATATATATATAGTATAGATTATTTTTAACATCTCTAATTGTTAGGTTTTTTTTTTGATATATTTCTCTAATTGTTAGCATAAAACTATTAATACTGAAAGCCTTTTTCTCTAAAAAGTTTCAATTTTTCCGGTTCAACTCAATATCTTCACAATTTGAATTAACTAAATGTTTTTCTTCTCAAAACTCACCTACCAAAGTATCAATTTTTTCTCAAAGAGTTAAATATATAAATGATACGTCATATTCATAGGATTTTTATATAATTTTTAGGGGCTACCATATTTTTTATTTAATGGAAGTTAAATAAGGAATTTAATAAAGTAGTTAGATTAAATGTAAGAAAAAAAGATAAAATGTAACATATTAACACACTATTTTAAGTAGTATATATGATAAAAACACTATATACGCTACACAAAATCTGTTATAAGCAAGTAGAAATGAGTTTGTATGATTTTAATTTTTTTTATTGAGTTAATATTTTTTATTCTAATCTCAGTTTTAAGTTCTTATTAATCTTTGGTCCTTTTAATGATCAATAATACATTTCTATTTGTAATATCCATGATAAACTATTTAAATTTGCTAGCCAAATTCACAATAAGATTTTGCATGTAAATTGTGGAGTGAAGATTGAATCTCACTCTTAGAAGTTCGTTCATAAAACGAGGATGTCTAATTACATATACATCCAAAGTTTTATGAAACTTGATAATGTAAACTTCAATACAACTTTAATACATTCATTCACGCCTAGTGTGGGTTGTGAGTCTAACTTCTATATTGTCATCTTTAATCGAATTTTGATAGTATATTAAATAGACTTGAATCTCACTCTTAGAAGTTAGTTCATAAAACGAGGATGTCTAATTACATATACATCCAAAGTTTTATGAAACTTGATAACGTGAACTTCAATACAACTTTAATACACTCATTCACGTCTAGTGTGAGTTGTGAGTCTAACTTCTATATTGTCATCTTTAATCGGATTTTGATAGTATATTAGATAGACTTGAATCTCACTCTTAGAAGTTAGTTCATAGACGAGGATGTCTAATTACATATACATCCAAAGCTCTATGAAACTTGATAACGTGAACTTCAATACAACTTTAATACATTCATTCACGTCTAGTGTGAGTTGTGAGTGTAACTTCTATATTGTCAGCTTTAATCGAATTTTGATAGTATATTAGATAGACTTAAATCTCACTCTTAGAAGTTGGTTCATAAAACCTGTATGTCTAATTATATATACATCCAAAGCTCTTTGAAACTTGATAACGTGAACTTCAATATAATTTTAATACTTTCATTCACGTCTAGTGTGGGTTGTGAGTCTAACTTCTATATTGTCATCTTTTATCAGATTTTGATAGTATATCAGATAGACTTGAATCTCACTCTTAAAAGTTAGTTCATAAAACAAGGATGTCTAATTATATATACATCCAAAGCTCTTTGAAACTTGATAACGTGAACTTCAATATAACTTTAATACTTTCACTCACGTCTAGTGTGGGTTGTGAGTCTAACTTCTATATTGTCATCTTTAATCAGATTTTGATAGTATATCAGATAGACTTGAATCTCACTCTTAGAAGTTAGTTCATAAAATAAGGATGTCTAATTACATATACATCCAAAGCTCTGTGAAAGTTGATAACGTGAACTTTGATAGAACTTTAATACTTTCATTCACGCCTAGTGTAGATTGTGAGTATAACTTCTATATTGTCATTTTTAATCGGATTTTGATAGTATATCAAATATACTTGAATCTCACTTTTTAAAGTTAGTCATAAAATGAGGGCATCTAAGTAAATATACACATCCAACTGTTCATTTACATACGCAATGTGAAACTCTAATACAACTTTACGATACATTCTTTGGATCATGTAAGAAACGTGATGGGGTTAAGAGTGCTCATGTATAGTGCATACTTGGCAGTTATAAAAAGCATGAAGTGATTCTCAAAAGCTTAGCTTTTAGGAGAAAAAAACGCTTATAACTTGTACAAAAAACCATGAGAAGATTCCCTAAAACAAAACTATATACATGCCAACAGTTTCACTATACCAGAATGAATATTGCCAGCTGATTGTCTTATGATGCACTCATTTATATATCTTGCCGATGTATAATCACTTTAGCAATATTTAAGGGCTTTTGCCCATATTCATTAATCTTTTTTCTTTAAAAAAAACTTTTAAATAATCATTAAAATGTTAAATGCTTTTTTTAATATAAAAAAAACAACTGCAAAGAGATTGGTTTTTACCAACTACTTTTGATAAAAAAAAAATTGGGTACATAAAAGTTTGGCTATTACTTTTCCCACCTTATGACATTCTCGCGTGCCCTATTTTTTTTTACAAAATTACCCTTGGTTCGGATTTTAGAATCTGAACCCAGTTTGGATTCTAAAATCCAAAATGTGTCAAAAAAATGAGGGAACTGAAGGCAAGCATTACTGACAAACATCCTTGACAAAAATAGAGTGAAACAACTTTCGGATTATAGAATCCAACATTTATTTATACATTTCGGAACGTATAATCCGAAATATCCACTTTTTAAAAAGCGGGAAAAGTAGCGGAATATTTCGGATTGTATATTCTGAAACCTTTGAGTATATAAGGTTCACAAGAACCTAGAAGAAGTTCACCACCTTTATCACCAAACACTCCCTACACCTCTAAAAACACACCATTTTGGGCGAAACATGATTTGGAGTAGCAATTGGTCATCAAGGGGCGTTAACGACATCATTTTCGTTTGAATCCAAAGGTAATGTTTATATAAAAACCTCCCTCATTCGATTTCTAGGCACTTTCCTTTTGATCACGTCAATGAATCTGTACTGGCACATTTCGGAATATAAAATCTGAAAACCAACAATCTGTTTTGGGTTGTAAAATCTAAAAACCACTAGTGTACAGAAACTGATTGCATTTTTTGACCATGCTTTCGTACTGTTTTAGTAATGGATGTTCCTGTTGATGTCTCCAACCTGAGATTGAACCACCTAATGTGTTGCCGGTTGTTGCACTTGAAGTTATAGATGATTCCGGAAATGCCAAACCCGAGGATCCTCCATCGAAAGTTGACATTCCTTTCGGCGATGTGAAAGTAGAGGATGCTCCTCTGGTTGTTGTACCTCAAGAAGTTGTTGTTTCTATTGATCATTGAGAACATTTTACCACCAAACAAAAGTGTTGGATATTTGGTTGTTGGCTTCATGTTTGCTAAAATCAAATATACAAGCAAGATGTGCGTCCTCAGAAGCTGATCCTCAGAAGCTAAACAGTACCTCAGAAGCTGGGTCTCCAGAAGCTGAACCTTCAGAAGCACTGTTCAGAAGCTGAACCTTCAGAAGCACTGTTCAGGCGCTGATCTTCAGACGCTGACATTCAGACACTGAACCTTGAGACGCTGAATGTAAAGCCCCAATCCCCGAGAACATAAATATAAAGATAAATCACGCATTTATCCTACATTGGAACTTTACTAATTCAACATACGTTTCATATCAAATATTTATGATAAAAACTTCATCAATTAAATCACATCGCAGCGGAATAAAACATAATTAACATCAAAGCAATTGTCATGTCTCGGTCATAACATATAAATTAACATATCATTTCAACAAGGTTCGATCCCAAGATCTCATAGTATAACATAAATAAACCCCTAGTCCTAATCAGAGCTCCTAAGCTAGACTCCAAAGCAGATAAACTCGAGTAGGCAAACGCCATCCTCGTCATGTTCACAAATAAGCTATTCCTCAACCTGCAAGTCTACATCCATGAGGGGTTCACCCAAGGATGAGGCGACAATAAAGCCACTGGAGGGTAAGATATATGATCAACATAAGGGAATAATAAACGCATGTATGTCAGGCAAGCCATATCAACAATTATCACATATACATTTAAATAAGCAAACATGGTTACATAACTCAACATTTATATCATATTCATATTCAATTATAATCTCAATCACAATCTCCAATCATATATCAAACACTCAAGATTCATTAAGTATCAACAATTAATTTATAATTTTAATCACAATCACAAGAACTTATCAATTAAGCAATTACCACATAAAATGCACAAGTTCACACCAAAACATTACCAAACACGACTTCTATGAATGTAATGCACCTAACACGACTCTATATGTTTTATGGTACCGCCACCGATGAACTCCTCGAGATCTAAAACCCCGCAATGAATTCACCATACAATCGCCAATGAAATCCTCGAGATCTAAAAACCCCGCAATGAAATCACCACACCAGACTGACTTATGAATGCATGGACCCACAAAGAGACTCGACAATGCTCACCAAATACACTCACCATTTGTTATACAATTCACTCCGTCATATAACATATCATCACCAAATAATCACCTAACGCATTATCAAATCACTAAGGCCACACATCAAGTCAAGTAATTAAACATCATCATTTACTCAAACATCGTCACTTAACACATAACATGTATCATTATCACACATCATTCAATATCATCAATAACACCATCAATATCATCATAAATATCATCATCAATAACATCATCAATATCATCATAAATATCATCATCAATATCATCATCAATTGCATTATCAAATCATGTGTAAACAGCAACACATCACAACCATCACAACATCAAGTATTTACAATCTTCAACATTCTCATAATTTAAGTTTCATGATTTAATCACACAAACTACACCAAACATCATTAAAGATCACAAATTCATAATTACCTACTCATTTATTAACTCTAAATGACTCGTCATTAATTTTAAGGTTGTTTCAAGATTCATTGAAAAAGAATGCGGAAGTTTCACGAAAAATCTGTCATGACATGTGTGTAGTATTTTAATCATAACTCAAGTTCTAGAAATCTAAATGAAGTCCAACCAACGGCATTTGAAAGCTAACATTCATATCTACAACTTTCATGTTTACACCAAAAGCCAGTTCAAAACAGAAACTAGTAAAAAAAGGGACGTAACAGAAAACGTTGTTGCTGTCAGTGGTTACTACGGCTACGGGAATCACTTAAAACTCGCCAAAAAATCACATTTTTGATCCCCATCAACCCAAAATCAATTTACAGATATTAACCATGATCAATACACTCAAATTGAACAATTCTTACACAACAAAACATTAATTGATATGAATTTCACAATATTTTCGGTTAATTTTCAAAGTTCGTCTCAAAAACCTATTTTTTTTTCCCAAAACAACTTAACATCCCAAACAGATTTGTACAACAACAATTCCAACTTTCTAATCACATCAACATGTTCATAAGCACATAATTAACAACATAAATCAACTTAAAATCAATTATGTCAATAATTCATTCAAATTCACCAATTTAGGCAATTTTCACATAAACAACAACAAACCTAATTCCAACTTAACCTAAACGACATAACTTCATAATTCCCTAACCCAAACACATAATCATACTCATAATCAATTCAATTAAACATAAACATCATCAAATATCATGTTTCACATTAAAATTCATCGAATTCACCAAATTTCACAAAGTTCACAAATAACAAAATCAAACATGAGTTTTGACGAAGTAAAAATATGAAATCAACAACTTAACACATATTTAATTCAATCATCAACAAAGAGCACGAAAATCAACATAATTAATCATAATTCATAAAATTAAACTATAATCTAAAAGCTCCCAAACACGCAATTGCTTCTTAAACCCATATGTTAATCATAATCTCCCCTCTTACCTTAATTTCCTCGCTATTCTTGCTATTTTTAGTGCAATCCTCTCCTTCCCCTTTGACTCTCTAGCTTTCCTCTTCTCCAAGCCTCTTCTCTCTATCTCTCTCTTGCCTCTCAAAAGTTTTGTGAATAATGAATAATCTAATTCACTCACCACTAACTATCTAGTGTATTTATAATAGGTTTCTAGGGTTTGTTATCCCACTAATTAGGTTTGTTACAATTTTGTTATGTTCTCAAAAATATCTTTTAAAACAAAGTTTGTTACCTTTTAAAATAAAATAAGATTTGTTACGATTAACTCACAATATTTTTCTCTACACTTTTACTTCACTTAAACCCCCCTATTACTTATACACCACTATTTTCAAATAATCAAATTTTGAACTTCTAACATATTTCAAATATGTCACTAACTTTCAAATTATTAAAATACCCTTCAACTCCCAAAATTCAATAAATCACCAAAATAAACAATTAAACACACATAAACAATTAAATAAATAAATCCTAAAAATCGGGCTGTTAAAACTCTACCCCCCTAAAAGAATTTCCGTCCTCGGAAATTACCTGAAGGAAACAACTTCGGATACAACTCCTTCATCTTACTCTCCAACTCCCAAGTTATGCTCTCTCCCGTAAGACCTCCCCAAATCACTTTTACCCAAAACGATCTCTTTTCCACGCAACTGTTTAACCTCTCGTCCCTCGATATTCATCGGCATAGTCTCAACGGTCAAATTATCTCTTATTTCCAGATCATCCACTTGGATCACATGCGACAGATCATACACATACTTCCACAACTAAGACACATGAAACACATCATGAAGATTCGACAACGACGGCGGTAACGCAATCCGATACGCTACAGCTCCAACTCTCTCCATAATTTGATAAGGTCCAACAAAATGCGGCGTCAACTTCCTCGACTTCAAAGCTCTCCCAACGCCCGTAACTGGATTCACTCTCAAAAACACATGATCTCCGGCTTGAAACTCAATATCCTTCCTCCTCTTATCATGATAACACTTCTGCCTACTCTGAGATGCCTTCATCTTCTCCTGAATCATCTTAACCTTCTCCGTAGTTTGCTGAACTACTTCCGGTCCAATCAAAGCACCCTCGCCTGACTCAAACCAACACAACAGCGTTCTACACCTCCTATCGTACAATGCTTCAAAAGGTGCCATACCAATACTCGGATGAAAACTGTTATTGTTGGTAAACTCAATCAACGGTAAAAATTCACTCCAACTTACACCGTGCTCCAAAACACAAGCTCTAAACAAATCTTCCAAAGACTGAATAGTCCTCTCCGACTGACCATCAGTTTGAGGATGATAAGCGGAACTCAATCTTAACTTAGTTCCCAAAGCTTCTTGCAAACTTCCCCAAAACTTAGACGTGAACCTCATATCTCTTTCCGTCACAATGCTAGAAGGAATACCATGTAATCTGACAATATGCTCAATGTAGATCTCCGCCAACTTATCCAAAGTCTACCTCCTTGCCCTGGTTAACTAACACCAAACGATCCACAAGCTGCAAATCCACTTTCTGACCCTCTTTGATCTCTTCAAGAATGTTACTCGTCAGCTTCAACATCCCTAATGTCACACCATTCGGAGTCAGCTCACTCACCAAGCTCAGATCTCGAAACTGCTCAATCAACTCTAACTCTTTCACCCTAAGCCCCGACATGTGCAACGACTTCCTACTCAAAGCATCTGCTACTACATTCGCCTTACCGGAGTGATAACTCAACTTAAAATCATAATCCTTCAAGAACTTCATCCAGCGCCTCTGCCTCATATTCAACTCCTTCTGATCAAACAAGTACTTCAAACTCTTATGATCACTGAACACCTCAAACTTTGAACCAAAGAGATAATTCCTCCAAATCTTAAGCGCAAACACTACTGCCGCTAATTCCAAATCGTGGGTCGGATAATTCCTCTCATGAACTGTCAACTGCATCGATGCGTACACCACTACTTGACCACTTTGCATAAGCACACCGCCTAAACCCATCTTTGATGCGTCACAATACACCACAAAAGAATCCTTCACATTTGGTAAAATCAAAATAGGTGCAGTCATCTACCTCTTCATCAACTCTTGGAAACTCTCTTCACACTTCGAATCCCACACAAAAGCTTGTCCCCTACGAGTTAACTGCGTCAACGGCAAAGCCAACTTCGAAAATTCTTTAATAAACCTCCGATAATAACCGGCCAAACCCAAAAAGCTTCTAATATCAAAAACAGACTTCGAAGTCTCCCATTGCAACACCGCATCAACCTTCGACGGATCAACTACTATTCCACCTCTAAAAATAACTTGACCAAGAAAACTTAATTCTCGCAGCCAGAACTCACACTTCGACAATTTGGCATACAACGTCCTATCTCTCAAAGTATGTAACACGATCCTTAAATGCGTTGTATACTCCTCTTCAGATTTCGAATATACCAAGATATCGTCTAAAAACACCACCACAAACTGATCCAAATAAGGATGAAAAATTCTATTCATGTATTCCATGAAGACACCGAGTGCATTAGTCACACCAAAGGGCATCACATAATACTCATAGTGTCCATACCTCGTTCGAAATGCAGTCTTAGGCACATCCTCCGACTTTACTCGTATCTGGTGATATCCGGATCTCAAATCAATCTTACTAAACACCTGAGCACCAACCAACTGATCCATCAGATCATCTATCCTTGGAAGAGGATATTTGTTCTTAATGGTCACCTTGTTTAACTGCCGATAATCCACACACAGCCTCATGCTACCATCTTTCTTCTTGACTAACAACACTGGCGCTCCCCACGGTGAAACACTCGGCCTGATGAACTTCTTCTCTAACAACTCCTCCAACTATTTCTTCAGCTCACCCAACTCAGAAGCAAACATCCGATACGGCGGCACTGATATAGGACTAGTTCTTGGTACATCATCAATCACGAACTCTACTTCTCTCTCTGGCGGTAAGTTGGTAATGTCATCTGGAAAAACATCCGCAAACTCATTCACTACCGGCAAATCACCAACTTAAACTTCACTTCCAACCTTCAACAAAGCAAACATAACAAACACTTGGGCTGCTCCTTCCAACGACGCTTCTACTTGCTTTGTAGACAAAAACTTCCCTACATCACACTTCTCCAGCTTAGGAAAAGTCACACTCTTGGTTAAACAGTTAATGTTAACACCAAAAGTTAGCAACCAATCCATTCCAAAAATTACATCCATATGCTCCAAAGGTAAACAAACCAAATTCATCTTAAAATCCACATCGCCAAAAAATTCACAGGACAAGACCACTCTCAAACTTAACGCACTAGGACCACCTAACTAGAAAGAACGGGTATCGACAGTATTCACATACATGTCGCATACAACAGGATAATCACCAAGTATTGGCCCGGACTAGACCGACCTGCTCTGATACCAAGGTGTAAAGCCCCAATCCCCGAGAACATAAATATAAAGATAAATCACGCATTTATCCTACATTGGAACTTTACTAATTCAACATATGTCTCATATCAAATATTTATGATAAAAACTTCATCAATTAAATCACATCGCAGCGGAATAAAACATAATTGACATCAAAGCAATTGTCATGTCTCGGTCATAACATATAAATTAACATATCATTTCAACAAGGTTCGATCCCAAGATCTCATAGTATAACATAAATAAACCCCTAGTCCTAATTAGAGCTCCTAAGCTAGACTCCAAAGCAGATAAACTCAAGTAGGCAAACGCCATCCTCGTCATGTTCACAAATAAGCTATTCCTCAACCTGCAAGTCTACATCCATGAGGGATTCACCCAAGGATGAGGCGACAATAAAGCCACTGGAGGGTAAGATATATGATCAACATAAGGGAATAATAAACGCATGTATGTCAGGCAAGCCATATCAACAATTATCACATATACATTTAAATAAGCAAACATGGTTACATAACTCAACATTTATATCATATTCATATTCAATTATAATCTCAATCACAATCTCCAATCATATATCAAACACTCAAGATTCATTAAGTATCAACAATTAATTTATAATTTTAATCACAATCACAAGAACTTATCAATTAAGCAATTACCACATAAAATGCACAAGTTCACACCAAAACATTACCAAACACGACTTCTATGAATGTAATGCACCTAACACGACTCTATATGTTTTATGGTACCGCCACTGATGAACTCCTCGAGATCTAAAAACCCCGCAATGAAATCACCACACACCACACCAGACTGACTTATGAATGCATGGACCCACAAAGAGACTCGACAATGCTCACCAAATACACTCACCATTTGTTATACAATTCACTCCGTCATATAACATATCATCACCAAATAATCACCTAACGCATTATCAAATCACTAAGGCCACACATCAAGTCAAGTAATTAAACATCATCATTTACTCAAACATCGTCACTTAACACATAACATGTATCATTATCACACATCATTCAATATCATCAATAACACCATCAATATCATCATAAATATCATCATCAATAACATCATCAATATCATCATAAATATCATCATCAATATCATCATCAATTGCATTATCAAATCATGTGTAAACAGCAACACATCACAACCATCACAACATCAAGTATTTACAATCTTCAACATTCTCATAATTTAAGTTTCATGATTTAATCACACAAACTACACCAAACATCATTAAAGATCACAAATTCATAATTACCTACTCATTTATTAACTCTAAATGACTCGTCATTAATTTTAAGGTTGTTTCAAGATTCATTGAAAAAGAATGCGGAAGTTTCACGAAAAATGTGTCATGACATGTGTGTAGTATTTTGATCATAACTCAAGTTCTAGAAATCTAAATGAAGTCCAACCAACGGCATTTGAAAGCTAACATTCATATCTACAACTTTCATGTTTACACCAAAAGCCAGTTCAAAACAGAAACTAGTGAAAAAAGGGACGTAACAGAAAACGTTGTTGCTGTCAGTGGTTACTACGACAACGGGAATCACTTAAAACTCGCCCAAAAATCACATTTTTGATCCCCATCAACCCAAAATCAATTTACAGATATTAACCATGATCAATACACTCAAATTGAACAATTCTTACACAACAAAACATTAATTGATATGAATTTCACAATATTTTCGGTTAATTTTCAAAGTTCGTCTCAAAAACCTATTTTTTTTTCCCAAAACAACTTAACATCCCAAACAGATTTGTACAACAACAATTCCAACTTTCTAATCACATCAACATGTTCATAAGCACATAATTAACAACATAAATCAACTTAAAATCAATTATGTCAATAATTCATTCAAATTCACCAATTTAGGCAATTTTCACATAAACAACAACAAACCTAATTCCAACTTAACCTAAACGACATAACTTCATAATTCCCTAACCCAAACACATAATCATACTCATAATCAATTCAATTAAACATAAACATCATCAAATATCATGTTTCACATTAAAATTCATCGAATTCACCAAATTTCACAAAGTTCACAAATAACAAAATCAAACATGAGTTTTGACGAAGTAAAAATATGAAATCAACAACTTAACACATATTCAATTCAATCATCAACAAAGAGCACGAAAATCAACATAATTAATCATAATTCATAAAATTAAACTATAATCTAAAAGCTCCCAAACACGCAATTGCTTCTTAAACCCATATGTTAATCATAATCTCCCCTCTTACCTTAATTTCCTCGCTATTCTTGCTATTTTTAGTGCAATCCTCTCCTTCCCCTTTGACTCTCTAGCTTTCCTCTTCTCCAAGCCTCTTCTCTCTATCTCTCTCTTGCCTCTCAAAAGTTTTGTGAATAATGAATAATCTAATTCACTCACCACTAACTATCTAGTGTATTTATAATAGGTTTCTAGGGTTTGTTATCCCACTAATTAGGTTTGTTACAATTTTGTTATGTTCTCAAAAATATCTTTTAAAACAAAGTTTGTTACCTTTTAAAATAAAATAAGATTTGTTACGATTAACTCACAATATTTTTCTCTACACTTTTACTTCACTTAAACCCCCCTATTACTTATACACCACTATTTTCAAATATTCAAATTTTGAACTTCTAACATATTTCAAATATGTCACTAACTTTCAAATTATTAAAATACCCTTCAACTCCCAAAATTCAATAAATCACCAAAATAAACAATTAAACACACATAAACAATTAAATAAATAAATCCTAAAAATCGGGCTGTTACACTGAATCTTCAGACGCACTTCTTCAGAAGTACCTTCAGAAGCTGGTTTACTGTGCTCCTGTTTTCGCGCCTTGGAGCTGTTTATTTCCTCATATGATCTTTTGTAGATTTGATTGAAGAATCCTCCTAGCTGCGTGTGTTTCTAGAAGGAAGAATATTTTCGTAAGATATATTCTGAAGATTGGATACTTTTATTTGTGAATATATTTTTAAAGAGATCTTTGGAAAATATATATTTCTGAAGAAAGATTTTATTTTGTAATATATTTCCAAAGAAGAATTTTGGAAATATATCTTTGAAGAATATTTGGTTCAAATATTTGTTGCTGCTGAAGGCTATAAATAGAGGACGCCACTATTGAAGAAAATTAACTCAACCAAAGCCATCATTGAAAGAGTATTCTTAGGTTTTGAGTCTGTTAATTGTGAGCCTTTCTTGTGTCACCTTGATGCAAGCATATGACTGTGTTTTATTGAGTTGTATTTGTGTATCACTTATGAGCTTTTAAGCAAGAGTGACTTTTGTGTATTGGAGTGTGTCTCCTTCGTTGATTGTTATTAGAGTTTAAGATCACTGGGGCAGTGATTGTTTGAGGGGAAGTGAGATGGGATCTCAGGTCTAGAGTTCCTAGCTTGAAGTCAATACGGGTAGTTGCTAGGTGATAAGTTGTAAACTGTGAGTTTGCTGAGAACTTAGAACTAGGACTATCATAGTGGATTTCCTTCCTGGCTTGGTAGCCTCCAGACGTAGGTGTGTTTATCACCGAACTGGGTTAACAAATATCCTGTGCCTTTTATTTTCTGTCTGTTATTGTTCCTGTGTTTTACTCTGTTTTACTGCGCCAGAATTTCAATTGGCATCAGAGCAGGCATCCTGCCTGTTTTAGGGTGAGCTCCAGGGAAGTTATTTTCTGGCAGAATGGACTCAGAAGGAGAATTAACTTTTGAAGAACTACTTGCATCTTACAAAGAACTATACATCAGAAGTGAAGAAGTTTGCAAGTTATTAATAGATCAGAAGAAGACTATCACTCAACTTCAGGCTGAAAGAAGTGATCACTTAGAACAAATTTCTGATCTCAATGATGAGGTAACCCAATTGAACTCTCAACTTGAACATATAAAGAAGCAGGTCAGAATGATGTACACTGGTACTGATATGCTAGAAGAGATATTGGAGAGTCAGAACCAAGGGAAACCAAATGGAATACGGTTTGATGATAGGACCTTGAACAACAAACAACAAAATCCAGCTAAAAGGTTCGTTGCAGCTGTTGGAACATATGATCCAATGATGGGCAAACCTAAGTTGGAACATCAGAACAAACCTCAGGGATCTAAGTGCAAGAGGGCATCTCGTCCTTGGATATGTCATTACTGTGGTAGAAAGGGGCACATAAAGCCATTCTGTTTCAAGCTGTATGGATATCCTAAGAAGTTCCAGCAAAGGAAGCTGAACCTGTTGTAATCAAGGTCAAGAAGGAATGGAGACCTAAATGTGATAATGTTGGCCTCATAGCTCATACATCTTTAAAAGCCTCCTCTAGGGATGATTGGTATTTTGATAGTGGATGCTCCAGACACATGACCGGTGTCAAGAAGTACTTAGTTAATTTAAAACCATACTCCAGTAGCTATGTGACCTTTGGTGATGGAGCTAGAGGAGAAATTTTGGGAGTTGGTGATTTGAATAAGAATGGGTTACCAAAACTAGACAATGTGTTGCTAGTTAAAGGACTAACATCAAATTTGATTAGCATAAGCCAATTATGTGATCAAGGGTTGGAAGTGAATTTTAACAAGGAGGAATGTCTGGTTACTGGAAAAGAAAATGAAGTGCTAATGCGGGGCAATAAATCAAAGGATAATTGTTACTTATGGATGCCTTAAGAAGAAACAAGCCTATCCACATGTCTCAAGAGTACAGAAGAAGAAGTCAGACTCTGGCACCAAAAACTTGGGCACTTAAACCTGAGGGGTATGAAGAGAGTCATGTATGTGGAAGCTATCAGAGGACTCCCCAAACTTAAGATTAATGAAGACAACATTTGTGGTGAATGTCAGATTGGCAAACAAACACCAATGTCTCATCCAAGGTTGGAGCATCAGGTAACAACAAAGGTTCTTGAACTGTTACACATGGATTTAATGGGACCTATGCAAGTTGAGAGCATTGGTGGGAAGAGGTATGTTTTTGTGGTTGTTGATGATTTCTCTAGATTTACTTGGGTAAATTTCATTAGAGAAAAATCAGATACCTTTGATGTGTTTAAAGATCTTTGCACTCAATTACAAAGAGAAAAGAATAATGTTATTGTTAGGATCAGAAGTGACCATGGGAATGAATTTGAAAATAGTAAGTTCACTGAATTCTGTTCCTCTGAAGGAATCAAGCATGAATTTTTAGCTCCCATAACACCCCAACAAAATGGTGTTGTCGAAAGGAAGAACAGGACCCTGCAGGAGTCAGCCAGAGTTATGCTTCATGCCAAACATTTGCCCTATCACTTTTGGGCTGAAGCAATGAACACAGCCTGTTATGTCCACAATAGGGTCACTCTGAAGACAGGCACTACAACTACCCTGTATGAGTTATGGAAAGGAAGAAAGCCTACTGTCAAATACTTTCATGTATTTGGAAGCAAGTCCTACATTTTGGCAGATAGAGAAAACAGAAGGAAAATGGATCCCAAGAGTGATGAGGGAATTTTTCTTGGATACTCAACAAACAGCAGAGCATATAAAGTTTTTAACTCCAGAACCAAGGTAGTTATGGAATCTATCAATGTTGTGATAGATGATTTACCTGCTGAAAGAGTGTCTGATGTGGAAACAGATGTTGAAACATCAGAAGAACAACCAGATACACATGTTGAGGAAAATGAAGTTGAGTCTGAAGAAGGAGAAATTAATCTAGATCATGCATCTACAAGTAAAGGACCTTCAATCAGAGTTCAGAAGAACCATCCCAAAGAACTAATCATTGCGAACCTTGATCAAGGAGTTAGAACCAGGAGATCTAATGAAGTAATTACTAATTCGTGTTTTGTATCCAAATTTGAACCCAAAAATATTAAAGAAACACTTACTGATGAATTCTGGATTGATGCTATGCAAGAGGAACCGAATCAATTCAAAAGAAGTGAAGTGTGGGACTTAGTTCCAAGACCTGAAGGCATAAATGTCATTGGAACTAAATGGATCTACAAAAATAAATCAGATGAACATGGAACTGTGACCACAAACAAGGCAAGGCTAGTTGCGCAAGGGTATACTCAGGTGGAGGGACTTGATTTTGATGAAACCTTTGCACCTGTGGCCAGATTGGAGTCCATAAGATTACTGTTAGCAGTAACGTGTATCTTCAAGTTCAAACTGTACCAGATGGATGTGAAGAGTGCCTTCCTAAATGGGTATTTACATGAAGAGGTTTATGTTGAACAACCAAAGGGATTTATAGATCCTAAGTTTCCTAACCATGTCTACAAGTTGAAGAAAGCCCTGTATGGGTTAAAATAGGCACCTAGAGCATGGTATGAGAGACTCACACAGTTTCTGGTTACTCAAGGTTACAGAAAAGGAGGAACTGGCAAGACTCTGTTTGTGAAAGAAGAAAATTGAAGACTAATGATAACACAAATATATGTTGATGACATTGTCTTTGGTGGAATGTCAGACCAGATGGTTCAAGTTTTTGTTCAACAGATGCAGTCTGAGTTTGAGATGAGTCTTGTGGGGGAACTAGCCTATTTTCTTGGTCTTCAAGTCAAGCAGATGGAAGACACAATATTCATTTCAAAGAGCAAATATGCCAAGAATATAGTCAAGAAGTTTGGGAAGGAGAATGCAAGCCATCAAAGAACACCTGCAACCACTTACTTGAAGTTGACCAAAGATGAACAACGTGTTGATGTTGATCAAAGCTTGTATAGGAGTATGATTGGAAGTCTGTTGTATCTCACTACAAGCAGACCAGACATTACCTTTGTTGTTGGAGTTTGTGCTAGATACCAGGCTGAGCCAAAAATGAATCATTTGACTCAAGTGAAAAGAATTTTGAAGTATGTCAATAGAACCAGTGACTATGGTATTATGTATTCTCATAGTGGAAGTTCTATGTTAGTTGGATATTGTGTTGCTGATTTCTGGGCGTATTCCATTTGTTTTACCTCTGCTTGTGTGCATGTGGTCTGAACCTCTGCTGTTTCTTGTTCCTTCTACTCCTGGTGGTTGCATGATTGTTTTTGTCAAAATTGTTTGGCTAAAAAGGGGGAGATAAGTGTGTCAGAATTGAAATTGTTTCCTATTGTTTCCTGTCAGAAGCTGATGTGTTTCAGGGGGAGTCTCTATTTCAGGGGGAGTAATGTATGTTTCAGAAGCTGCTGAATGACATGTTTCAGGGGGAGTATTTGTGTGGAAACGTAGTAGGATTGTTTATACCGCTGTTGACTCTGTTGCTATTGTGTTACTACGTTTATGTTCTTCTTGATGAATTCAGAATTTGCCTTGTGTATCTCAAATTGATTTTAGCCAAAAATTTGCCAAAGGGGGAGATTGTTGGATATTTGGTTGTTGGCTTCATGTTTGCTAAAATTAAATATACAAGCAACATGTGCGTCTTCAGAAGCTAAACAGTACCTCAGAAGCTGGGTCTTCAGAAGCTGAACCTTCAGAAGCACTGTTCAGAAGTTGAACCTTCAAAAGCACTGTTCAGAAGCTGAACCTTCAGAAGCACTGTTCAGACGCACTTCTTCAGAAGTACCTTCAGGAGCTGGTTTACTGTGCTCCTGTTTTCGTGCCTTGGAGCTGTTTATTTTCTCATCTGATCTTTTGTAGATTTGATTGAAGAATTCTCCAAGCTGCGTGTGTTTCTAGAAGGAAGAATATTTTTGTAAGATATATCTGAAGATTGGATACTTTTATTTGTTTATATATTTTCAAAGAGATCTTTGGAAAATATATATTTCTGAAGAAAGATTTTATTTTGTAATATATTTCCAAAGAAGAATTTTGGAAATATATCTTTGAAAAATATTTGGTTCAAATATTTGTTGTTGCTGAAGGCTATAAATAGAGGACTGTGTCACCTTGATACAAGCATAGGACTGTGTTTTATTGAGTTGTATTTGTGTATCACTCATGAGCTTTTAAGCAAGAGTGACTTTTGTGTATTGGAGTGTGTCTCCTTCGTTGATTGTTATTAGAGTTTAAGATCACTGGGGCAGTGATTGTTTGAGGGGAAGTGGGATGGGATCTCAGGTCTAGGAGTTCCTAGGTTGAAGTCAATATGGGTAGTTGCTAGGCGATAAGTTGTAAACTGGGAGTTTGCTGAGAACTTAGAACTAGGACTATCATAGTGGATTTCCTTCCTGGCTTGGTAGCCTCCAGACGTAGGTGTGTTTGTCACCGAACTGGGTTAACAAATATCCTATGCCTTTTATTTTCTGTCTGTTATTGTTCCTGTGTTTTACTCTGTTTTACTCAAATGTTCCTCTGAGGCAAATTCTTACAAATTTAAGGAAGAGGAACAGTAGAACATCAACTACTATCATGCATATTTATAATGCTTGTCACATGTATAGGCAATCCATTAGGGGTACGAGAACAGATATGCAATATCTCTTGAAATCATTGGTTGAGAATGAGTATGTGTATCATTGTAGGAAGTATCCTGAATCCGTTGATGTTAGTGATATTTTATGGGCGCATCCAAATGGTATCAAGTTGTTTAACACGTTCTCTACGGTGCTTGTGTTGGATTCCACTTATAAGACCAACAAATACCTTCTTCAGTTGCTTGAGTTTGTTGGTGTCCTTCTACCGAGTGCACGTTCTCTATCGCATTTGCTTATATGATGTCTTAGAAGGAAGATAACGTTACTTGGGCTCTTATGAAGTGTCGTGATATGTTGTATTCCAACGATATTTCACTCAAAGTAGTTGTCACTGATCGGGACTATGCTTTGATGAATGTTGTGGATACTGTTTTCCCAGAGGCTACTGCTTTGTTGTGCAAGTATCACATTGAAAGAAATGTTAGACCAAAGTGTAAGACAGATTGCAAAGTTAAGGATCTCAAAGGCAAGGATGGGAAAGAGATCAAGTCAAGTGAAGTGGTGAAGACAGTGATGCTTGCACGGGAGGATATTGTGAATTCCGATACATAACAAGCATATATTGATAATTGCAACCGGTTTAAAGTTGTATGCGACAAGTTTCCTAAGTTTTTGGAATATGTTGAAAATACTATTTTGGGTCCGGTGAAGGAGAAGATTGTCAAGTTTTGGGTCAATAAAGTCATGTATTTGGGGAATAGTATAACAAACAGAGCTGAATCTACATACAGCCGGTTGAAAAAGTATCTGACTAGTAATATGGGTGATTTAAGTACAAATTGGAACTTCTTTCACAACATGCTAGAGTCATAACATACTCAGATACACGCATCCTTCCAGATCTTCATGATCATGCTTGAACATAGGTTCAAAGGAAATATGATGTGGTCTATGGTGATTAGAAACATATCAAGGAACACTTTGCAATATCTCACAAACGAGGTTGATCGATCAATTACGGTTGGTACAGACAAATCTAAGTGTGGTTGTTTAATTTTCATCACTTACAGATTGTCGTGCGCGTGTACGATTGAATTGAAGATCAAAAAGAACACCCCCATCCGTTTGGATGAAATCCACACTCACTGGAAGAGGTTGAGGTTCAAGTATGAAGGTGATCATAAGGCTAGAAAGGAAGACATCTCTTTGTTACCAGAATGGGATTTGCTTCAGGTACTTTCTCCTTAAAACTGTGCTTATTTCTGCCCAGTTTTTTTTTACATTTTGTTATGTGCTGGTACGTTCGGATTATATATTCCGAACACAATATGTGAAGTTCGGATTTTATAATCTGAAAAGTTCGCATTTAAGCCCCATGCAGGCGTACTTGAGATGCATGATCTGGGGTGCTTGATGGGTTTCAGATTTTATACTCCGAAATGTGTCTTTCATGTTCGGATGGTATAATCTGAAACCTCACAGACACAGAACAGAATGCAGTTTTTTGCAGTTTTTCCCGGTTTTCTACAACATTCTACCTAACAGTTTTTTTACACATTGTAGGCCTGGTTCAACGAGGCTGATTAAAACACGAAGGTCCATTTCAAAGAACAATTTCGACAGTTTGTTTTGTCGGAAACAACCTGAAATTCTGGCGCAGTAAAATCAGATGCTGAACGTGATGATCCAACACAGGAACAATGGTATAAAACAGAGTAAAACACGAAACAATAACAGGGAAAGAAATAACAGACTGAAAGTAAAATACACAAGATATTTGTTAACCCAGTTCGGTGACAAACACACCTACGTCTGGAGGCTACCAAGCCAGGAAGGAAATCCACTATGATAGTCCTAGTTCTAAGTTCTCAGCAAACTCCCAGTTTACAACTTATCACCTAGCAACTACCCGTATTGACTTCAACCTAGGAACTCCTAGACCTGAGATCTCATCTCACTTCCCCTCAAACAATCACTGCCCCAGTGATCTTAAACTCAAATAACAAACAAAGTAGGAGACACACTCCAAAACACACAAACATCACTCTTGCTTAAAAGCTCATGAGTGATACACAAATACAACTCAACTAAACACAATCCTAAGCTTGCATCAAGATGACACAAGAAAGGCTCACAATTAACAGACTCAAAACCTAAGTATACTCTTTCAATGATAGCTTTGGTTGAGATGATTTTCTTCAACAGTGGCGCCCTCTATTTATAGCCTTCAGCAGCAACAAATATTTGAACCAAATATTCTTCAAGGATATATTTCCAAAATTCTTCTTTGGAAATATATTCCACAATATTCTTCAGAAATATATTTTCCAAAGATCTCTTTGAAAATATATTCACAAATAAAATAATCCAATCTTGAAAAATATATCACACGCAAATATCTTCCTTCTAGAACCACATGCAGCATGAAAGAATTCTTCAGTCAAATCTTCAACAGATCAGGTGAGAAAATAAACACTCCAAGGCGCGGAAATAGGAGAACAGTAAAAAGCTTCTGAAGGTACTTCTGAAGTTCAGCGTCTGAAGTTCAGCTTCTGAAGGTACTGTTCAACTTCTGAAGACCCAGCTTCTGAAGTACTGTTCAGCTTCTGAAGACCCAGCTTTTGAGGTACTGTTCAGCTTCTGAAGACCCAACTTCTGAGGTACTATTCAGCTTCTGAGGATCAACTTCTGAAGACGCACATCTTGCTTGTATATTTGATTTTAACAAAAATGAAGCCAACAACCAAATATTCGACACAACCTCTATACACCCACCGCCAAAAAAGGTCACCACTAAAGAAGCTCCAAAGAAAGATAAACATATCATTCAGTCGACAAAGCGATCGCCTTCTCTATGGGAGCATGTTGACTCCCAGGATCCACATACACAGACTTCACAAACATATTCAACCAAGACAAGTAAAAAAAAGTGCATGGAAAAACAACATGTCTCCCAATCCTCCTAAGCCAATTCTGGTTAAAGTTAACATACCACACAAAGACCAAATCCCACCTTTCATGCATGAATTTATTGAAAAGGTGGTGGATGTAGCCATCGATGGTCATTGTGGGTTTCATGCAGTTACAGGCCTACGTAACTTGACTGTTGATGATCACCAGATGATTCGTTACCAACTTCAAAAAGAGCTTATCGGTGGATAAAATGAGCGCTATGGACGGTTGATTGGGGCGGATAGGCGATATAAACAGGTCTTAGGCGCTCTAAACTTTTCTGGTATTGGTCCTGCACCACCGGATAAGTGGATGATCATGTCTGATATGGGTTTTCTCATTACACAAAGATACAAACACGTGGTTGCTCTACTATCCATTGAGAAAGGGCGATCAGAAACCTTTTTCCCTCTATGCGGTGAACCCTCACATAGAGACTGATTGATATGTTTGGCACATGTGAATGACAACCATGTTATGATGATATATTTGAAGGATGGTTGTCCAATTCCTCCGACTTCGGCGCTATGGAGACGACACCATCGAGATGATACAAAAGAATGACTTGATAGATATGTCCTTCAGATGGTTGAGTATAATGCAATATGTCGGGCGGCGGGTATAAGGTAATAAGAGATGACGAAGATTTTTACATTGTTGAAAATCTTGATCCTGAATAGAATGTTGTTGCTGAGAAGAAGGTTGAAGATGGTGTGAACATTGAAAAGATGAAAACTTTAATCTTGATGATTGTAGCATAGATCTAGGGGCAGATTAGATTAAATGTATATCATTAGTTGAAATGAATATCATTAGGTGAAATGTGTAATGATATAAATTCAACTTTTTTGGAAATGTGGGCTTAGACATATATAATGGTTTTTTGGTATAATATAACCTCATTGTCATTTACATTATTTTATCTATTGCAAAAAATTGTTGAATCCACAAAAACATGCAGTTGTGATGTAAACTTATCGTGTTCTGTAAAATGAATGTTTTCGGATTTTAAAATCCGAAGTGGGTTTCAGATTTTAAAATATGAGGGGTATTTTAGGAAAAAAATAGGACGCGTGAGAAACGCATATGGTGGGAAAAGTAATAGCCTAAAAGTTTAGAATATGAAAAATATGAATTTCTTTTCCCACTCTCCACAGGCCCACACTTCTCAGTGGTCTCTCGTTTGTTCATATTTTAGAATCCAAGCATGTAAAAAAAAGTTTCTAAAAACACCTCCTTTTACATGTCCGAATTCTAAAATCCAGACAAACCAGGGGTCTTTGAGAAGTGTGGGGGTGAGAATAAAAATTCACATAGGAGATATACATACATGCAAAGCCAGGGAGAATATGTATAGTCCATCAACAAAAACAATTGGATTCAAACCCATGTCAAGCCCTACTAGTGTTTAGTTTTGATTTTTTAGGTTTAATTTAGTTTTGATTTGTTGGTGATGTAATAAATATATTTAAGTTTTATAAGGATAAAAGAAAATATTTAAGTCTATATTCAGTCATGGGTATTTGTTTTTAATCATGATCAATCTTGATTAAGGCTAAATTATTATATGCCTAAATTATTACCGGGTGTTCTAAATAACATTGATGCCAATTATAATGCATTAAATCTTGGTGAAGGCTATAGTAAGCCCAATTATTTTTACAATTGCTTTTCTCAGATACCTAATTGCTCTCCCACACTAGTAAAAGACCATTATACTTTCAGCGGCAGTTAACTGTCGTCGGCTTCCCAACGTAAGAGCCAGCGGCAGTTAACTGTCGTTAAGGATATAATGGTCTTTTACTAATGTGGGAGAGCAATTGGGTATGTGAAAAAAGTAATTTTCATATTTTTCACAAATCCTTGAGATATTAATGCCTAAGCCCACAAAATACAGGCAACATGAATTTAGAAAAGTACATGACGAAAAGTACATGATTATTATTTTTCTCACCATATTACCTTCTCACACATCATAAAGTTTTGATTTTCAGCGGTTGTGAATTTCGCTTTTAAAAACAATAAAAAAATAAAGTAAAAACTTATAAAACATTTCAATAAAAAAATAATATATATATATATATATATATATAATAATCGATAGAATTTAAAAAAATGAAAAATGAGTCGAAGTCCCTTCCAGGGGAATCTTAATCCTTGATTGTTTTATGGTTTTTTAGGAAAGTTTGGGAGCAATCTGATCAAGTAGCTCGAAAACAAAATTTTTGAATGTGTTTAACTAACAATGACCTAAAACAGAAAGATGAGAGTTGGGAAGATTAGTATGATCCTTAAACTGGTTATCCATGTTACAAATAGACTCAGAATTTGTGTTGATACAGTTCAGATTATATAATCTGAACTGTTTTCCCCCTAAATAAGGGTGTTTAGGTGGTGTTCGGATTATAAAATCTGAATTGGTGAAAAACTCATTTTTCCATCCCAAAATAAAGGGAAAACTCAATCTAGATTATAAAATCCGAAAATCACATGGCATTTTCGTAAAAAAAATCGCACGAGAAATGGATAGGGTGGAAAAAGTAATAGTCAAAGTTTATGGGTTCACTACCTTAACAAAGCATTGGTGCATTCATTGACATATTTTTTTTTTTTTTTTCCATTAGAAGCTCAACTGTTCTTGGGAAAAAATGATACAACATGAGCTTACATACTATTTTGATATTGTTGGAGATTTCCAAAATAGGTGAGAAAAACTGAAAAACAGAAAAATTACACATGGTAATCGATTACCATATTGATGTAATCGATTACATCAAGCAAAATTTGCAAACGGTAAACAGAGACTTTGGGTAATCGATTACCTGCATATGGTAATCGATTACCACGGGACTGGATGTGTTTTTCTGCACTTTTTCTCATAGTTTTGGGTTCCAAAAGTTGTAACTCTTCATGGGAATGACTTGTATACATTGGGAAGTTATCATTTACTGATAAATCATGAATCATTGCATTGATTCAAGCCAAAAGTTGAATGTATATGGTTGTAACTTTTGATTAAAAGTTGCATTCTCTCATATGAAGGGGCATATGATGCACTATAAATACATGGCATTTGTGTATCAGAAGGAGCACGTTTTTGACATCAATTACAGTCAAATTCTCCCTCATTCTCATACTCTAAATCATCCATCAATTCTCTAATGCATGAGTGAATTGTTGGAAACATATTTCTGTCAAATATTGTTAGGAGATACGCTTGGTGTGATTGTGCAATACACATCAAGGAACTCATAGTATCCTGAAGGGGATTCGCTGGACATTCCTATTGCATCCAATATAAAGTTATTGGTGGGGGCGAATCGAACTAAAGGTTAGTGTGGCAACCCCATACGCTTTGAGTTTTCGTGCATAACCATTAATCATTTCAGGTTTCAAGTGCAGCAGCCTCTTCCTAACAAATCAAGATTGTTAACAATCTTTAGGTTCGATTTTATGGCTGCTTCATTGAAAGAAATGACCTCTGACTTTGTTAAGTTGGAAAAGTTTGATGGAGGAAACTTCATCCGTTGGCAGAAGAAAATGAAGTTTCTTCTCACAACATTGAAGGTGGCTTACGTTCTGAACATGGCAAGGCCCGTGGAGAAAGATGATGAAACCATTGCTGAGACCAGAGAAAGACAGAAGTGGGACAACGATGACTACATCTGCTTGGGACATATCTTGAATGGTATGTCTGATTCTCTGTTCGATATCTACCAGAGCAGCCCATCGGCAAAGGATTTGTGGGACAAATTGGAAACCAGATACATGCGTGAAGACGCTACAAGTAAGAAATTCCTTGTCTCACAATTTAATAATTACAAAATGGTAGATGGTAAGCCTGTTATGGAACAATTATATGATATTGAACGTATTCTTAACAACTACAAACAACATAACATGCATATGGATGAAACTATCATTGTGTCATCCATAATTGACAAACTCCCTCCTTCATGGAAAGATTTTAAACGATCCATGAAACATAAGAAGGAAGATATCTCTCTTGAGCAATTTGGAAATCACCTTCGTTTAGAAGAAGAATACCGAAAACAAGAAGGTATTAAAAATCAAATTACTCAAGAGAAGGTGCATGTTGTGGAAGAGGGAAAATCAAGTAAGACTTCCAAAAAGAGAAATCATGAAAATGATGAGTCTCAAAACCACAATGGTAATAACATTAAAAAGAAAAAGAAAGGTAAATGTTATTTTTGTGGGAAAGAAGGACACTTTAAGAATGAGTGCAGGTTCTTGAAAAAGAAGAACAAAGAAAAGAATTCAAGTGCAACAAATGATGATCTTGTTGCGGTCATTTCTGAAATCAACATGATTGAAGATGTTGATTCTTGGTGGATAGACTCTGGTGCTACTCGTCATGTGTGTAAAAACAAGGAATTGTTTAAGACCATCAATGAAGATGGGAGTGTTTTGTACATGGGAAATGCTTCAACTGTGCAAGTCCAAGGAAAAGGGACCATAGAGATTGAATTCACTTCTGGAAAGACACTTACTCTTAAAGATGTATTTTATGTTCCTGAAGTTAGGAAGAACTTGATTTCTGTACCATTACTTAATAAGAATGGGTTCAAATCTGTATTTGAGGGAGATAAATTTATCCTCTCAAAAGGGGGTATGTTTGTAGGAAAGGGATATTTGTGTGAGAATATGTTCAAATGTAATATTGCAAATATTAATAATAATGATATGATTTCTGCTTATATTGTTGAGTCTTGTGATTTATGGCATATGCGATTGGGACATGTTAATTTTAGAAAATTGGAGGATATGATGAAATCAAATCTAATTCCTAATCTTGATAAAAACTTTGATTCATGTACTACTTGCATGTTGACTAAAATTACAAGACAACCTTTTAAAAGTGTTAAAAGAAGTTCTAGGGTGCTAGATTTAATTCATTCAGATGTATGTGATTTACATGGTTGGCCCACCATTGGTGGTAAAAAGTACTTTGTTACTTTCATTGATGATTGCACTCGATTTTGTTATGTTTATTTAATGCATTCAAAAGATGAAGTCTTAGATAAATTCAAAATGTTTAAAGCACAAGTAGAACTTCAACATGAAACTTTCATTAAATGCTTTAGAAGCGATAGGGGAGGAGAATTCTATCATCCGAGTTATTTTGAATCCACCGGTATTGTGCATCAAGTTACTGCACCATACACCCCACAACAAAATGGAATAGCAGAAAGGAAGAATAGGACTTTGGTAGAAATGGTTAATGCCATGTTGTCCTATTCTGGATTATCTAAAGGATATTGGGGTGAAGCAATGCTTACAGCATGTTATATCCTCAATAGGGTTCCAAACAAAAGGAACAAAATAACCCCATATGAACTTTGGAAACAAAGGAAGCCAAATCTTAATTATTTAAAAGTTTGGGGTTGTAGAGCAATTGTGAAAGTGCCTGAACCAAAAAGAAAGAAGTTGGGTGAAAGAGGAATTGAATGTGTATTCTTAGGCTATGCAGAAAATAGCAAAGCATACAGATTCTTGGTTATTGAATCGAATGACTCATATTCTGTCAATACAGTAATTGAGTCAAGAGATGCAATTTTTCAAGAAGATAGATTTAAATCATTCTCTTATCCCAAGGACATTGTTCATTCTAATGTACCAAATTTAGAAAACAATGAATCAAATGTAGATACATTGGATGGTTCAGAACTTAGAAGGAGTAAGAGGATCCGAAAAGAAAAAGATTTTGGACCTGACTTCTTCATGTTTCTTATAGAAGGAACTGGTACATCCATAAATAGTTATGGACCAATTTGCTTTAACCTTGAGAGTGATCCAGTGACATATGAAGAGGCTATAAAGTCTCAAGATTCAGCCTTTTGGAAAGAAGCTATCCAGGAAGAAATGGATTCAATTATGGGTAATAAAACTTGGAAAGTAGTAGATCTCCCACCCGGATCCAAACCAATAGGTTGTAAATGGATCTTTAAAAGGAAAATGAAAGTTGATGGTACCATTGATAAATTCAAGGCTAGACTAGTTGCCAAAGGGTTTACACAAAAAGAAGGAATTGATTATTTTGATACATATGCACATGTTGCAAGAATTGCATCAATTAGAGTGCTAATTGCACTAGCATCCATCCATAAGTTTGTTATCCATCAAATGGATGTTAAAACTGCTTTCCTAAATGGAGAGTTGGATGAAGAGGTATATATGAAACAACCAGAAGGGTTTGTGATCAAAGGTCAAGAAGATAAAGTGTGTAAATTAACTAAGTCTTTATATGGGTTGAAACAAGCACCCAAACAATGGCACCAAAAATTTGATCAAGTTGTGTTAGCCAATGGATACATTATAAATGAATCTGACAAGTGTATTTACAGTAAATTCCACAATGGAAAAGGTGTCATGATTTGTTTATATGTAGATGATATGTTAATTTTTGGCACAAGTTTAGATGAGGTAGAAAAGACTAAAGCTTTCTTATCCAAAAATTTTGATATGAAAGATTTAGGCGAAGCAGATGTGATTTTAGGAATTAAAATCATAAGAGATGGTAACCACATTGGTTTATCCCAATCTCATTATATAGAAAAGGTGCTTCAGAAATTCAATCATTTAGATTGTAATCCGGTCTCTACCCCATTTGACCAAACTGTTAGTTTGCAACCAAACAAAGGTTGTCCGGTGGCACAACTTGAATATGCAAAAGTAATCGGATGCTTGATGTATGCCATGACCTGTACAAGACCTGATATAGCATATGCTATTGGAAGGTTAAGTCGGTATACTAGCAATCCAAGTAAAGAACATTGGCATGCTGTGAAACGAGTATTAAAATACTTGAAAGGAACAATGAATTATTGTTTAACGTATAGTGGAGACCCTTCAGTTTTGGAAGGATACACAGATGCTAGTTGGGTAACTTATGTTGAGGATCATGCTTCCACAAGTGGATGGATCTTCAACCTTGGTGGAGGTGCAGTTTCTTGGGGTTCAAAGAAACAGACATGCATTGCCGACTCCACCATGGCTGCAGAATTTATTGCATTGGCTGCAGGAAGTAAAGAGGCAGAATGGCTAAGGAATTTGTTGTATGAGATACCAGTCTGGCAAAAGCCAATGGCACCAGTATCCATACATTGTGATAGTCAATCCACACTATCAAAGGCCTATAGTCAAGTATACAATGGGAAATCAAGGCATATTGGTTTAAGACATAGCTATGTAAGAGACTTGATTTCTAATGGAGTAATATCCATCATGTTCGTAAGAACAGAAAAGAATCTTGCAGATCCTTTGACGAAAGGTTTGACAAGAGACATGGTGTTGAAGACATCATTGGGGATGGGACTCAAGCCCATATCTAATTGATTACCAATAATGGAAACTCAACCCACACTTGAGTAACATCAAGTCTTGGGTTCAATGGTGAAAGTACATTATTAGAGTAATTGAAGTACTTGTTAATAGATACATCCCAAGGTTAAAAGTACTTGGACCATAAGATTAAAAAAAAAAATGGTAGGTTGAGATTTTTCTCTTAATGGACATATAGCATACATTTGCTGAAATGCATACTTATGGGGCATTTCCGATATAGTCTACCTATGTGAGAATGAAGTTTGGCCGCTTCACGGAGTTCAAGGGCTTGACTCTTAAGTTTTCATGAAAAGGGATATATGACACAAGGCCTTATTAATGTGTCATCTTACAGTTCTCTTTATTAATGATATTGAGATTCTATGTGTAAATTATGTACACTTGTTCTAATGAATAGTTGGTTCAAAGCTTGCCTACCATACTATTTGGGAATGAGCGAAAACTTAATTTACTAAGTAATGGTTCAAATCGTGAGATACCATTATCTGAAACCATGGAATTTCCAGTTTTATGGGATTTAGTATTTTGAAAATGGTGGGGGATTGTTGAAGATTTCCAAAATAGGTGAGAAAAACTGAAAAACAAAAATTACACATGGTAATCGATTACCATATTGATGTAATCGATTACATCAAGCAAAATTTGCAAACGGTAAACAGAGACTTTGGGTAATCGATTACCTGCATATGGTAATCGATTACCACGGGACTGGATGTGTTTTTCTGCACTTTTTCTCATAGTTTTGGGTTCCAAAAGTTGTAACTCTTCATGGGAATGACTTGTATACATTGGGAAGTTATCATTTACTGATAAATCATGAATCATTGCATTGATTCAAGCCAAAAGTTGAATGTATATGGTTGTAACTTTTGATTAAAAGTTGCATTCTCTCATATGAAGGGGCATATGATGCACTATAAATACATGGCATTTGTGTATCAGAAGGAGCACGTTTTTGACATCAATTACAGTCAAATTCTCCCTCATTCTCATACTCTAAATCATCCATCAATTCTCTAATGCATGAGTGAATTGTTGGAAACATATTTCTGTCAAATATTGTTAGGAGATACGCTTGGTGTGATTGTGCAATACACATCAAGGAACTCATAGTATCCTGAAGGGGATTCGCTGGACATTCCTATTGCATCCAATATAAAGTTATTGGTGGGGGCGAATCGAACCTAAAGGTTAGTGTGGCAACCCCATACGCTTTGAGTTTTCGTGCATAACCATTAATCATTTCAGGTTTCAAGTGCAGCAGCCTCTTCCCAACAAATCAAGATTGTTAACAGATATTGTGATCTACAAAACTCATATTCTCTTATCATTAATCTCTTAAGCATATAGTAAAACCTATATGAAGACAATTAAATTGAAAACATCTATGTGCATGTTTGGAAAACTAGCATCACTCTTACTTATGCTTTCATACTTAAGTTTAGTGTATGTTTGGATTGATGAGTGATTTTGGTAGAATCATGGTTTTGATTATGATTTTGGTAAAACTATACTCTGCAGTTCAATAAAATCACGGTGCCCACATGATTTCACCAAAATCACCGTCAATCTAAACATGCACTAAGTTCATCAGCATTGTACTTGAAGCAGTGCAATCGCAAAGCCAACAGCGAGATTGATACTTAATGGAAGTTCATTCGTCGAGATGGTAAAGGCGAGATGGGAGAGCCGTCACTGCTTAGAGAATCTCCTCTCCATGCATCTTGGACTTGAGAAGCAAACTGCAAATTCCACAAAACATCTTCTATAGAGGGCCTTTCTTCTACCTCTTTAACTAAACATCTCACACAAATTTCCATCATTGTCTTCAATGATTGATCCAAACACACATTACGAATCAATGGATCTATAATGCTCCGCCGAGCTTCATCGTCTTCTGTTATGCTTGATTGCAACTGCATCATGATCACATTTATGAAAGAAGAGTCATAAATTTGCAAATGATTTATTTTGAAAGTCTAGATTATAACAAAGTTCTCTAACTAGATAATGAAATTGGAAAATGTTGAATTCAAAGAACCCTTTCTATTACCAGATTCTTCAAAGTGTCCACATTTCTTGACTTTATTGTCCTTCCCAGAATGAGTTCCATTAGGATCACCCCAAAGTCATATATATCAGACTTGTCTTCACTTTTTACACTGCAAAAACAACACAATATTGACTTCAGTAATAATGCTGAGTCCTCCTTTCCATAAACATAAGTCAAGTGCATGTTGCTCAAAACTTGATTAAAATGCTATCACATACCTTTGTTTTAAGCTAGGACTTTTGAATATACTCGAAGGATTTCCTTGACCAACCTACAATGATAAACAAAGAGAGAAATAATAGACCAAACTTATCGTTGAAAAAACGAACTTCTTATGGACTCGGATTCATTGCAGTCGATAATTCATGCAGTCAGCCAATCTACCTTGTTCGATAGAGTTTGGATGACTCACATCATGACTTCATCAAATTAAAAACTCAAAATTTCAATCGTCTGATCTTTACCAACGATCAAGACGATTGACTATATTGATGGCTGGCTGCATAAAAGTAATAATAATTCATAGTAATTTTCTTAATACCTTTCCCATGTTGGATAACAAAGGTAGCTTATAACTACTGATTTTTGCAACAAAGTTCTGGTCCAATAAAACATCTGTAATTTTGATATTGTTTGAATATACACCAGGAACGATCTCTGTATGCAAAAATTGGATTCCCTTTGCCACTCCAATCGCAGCTTCTATGCGTTGAGTCCAAGTAAGAGGTTTTCTATAATGCCTATCTGCAACATAACATGTTCATATAGAAGATATCAGAAAATGCATTATTGTTTCAATCTTCCATTACAAAATTCATGGTGATTGAAATGTTTGATTCACCAGAAACTTAATGGTAGTATTGATGAGTCCTAACTAAGATATAAATTTACTCCTTGTTTGGATAAACAACTTAATCAAGCGCTTATAGCAAAGTCATTTATTATATAAGCGGCTATGTATAAACTATTTTTATAACGAAAGATAAAATTAAGTCAAACAGTTTTCATATAAGTAATAAGCGGTTTTCAGGTGCTATAAGCAGTTTACATTATGGATTCTCACAAGTTGTTTTCATAAAATCTTTCAAACAGACTTGCAAGAGCTTATGCGAGTAAATAAGCTCAAAAAGATATATTAATTGTGATGAAGTACCTGAGATCCATGTCTTGAGTGAGCCATTTGGCACATACTCAAAGACAATAAATATTCTTCTGACATTTGAATCATCTAAATAATGTTCAAAGCAATGTCCAAGAACACTGACTAAATGATGATGTCTGAATTTTGATATCAGTTCTATGTGCTGCATGAAATCTCTAGTCCTGCAGCTTTTTGTCAATTTTACACTTCTAATGGCAACTAGTGAACCTTCCTTTAGTTGTCCTCTAATCATCTGAAACATAAAAGTAAGAAACACATTTTTTTTTTAAATTGATGCACATATGAAACAAAGTTAAAAAATTATGAAAGTTGAGTAATGATGTTTTTCATAACAACTTTAGGTCAATGGTAGTGTAGTTGAATCATGGCTGCATGGACAAATTACTCTCCCGATTGTCAGGTATGGCTCGTAGTTTACTGATAAGTGGAGGGGTACGGTTTCACTGGTAATATTGCAAGCTGGACCGTAGTATTTAAATACAAGTTGTAATATGTAAACCCTAAGTTTAATTAATGCAAAGGTAATGCAACTGCTCTGCAGTCGGAGACGTAGGCATTGTTGACCGAACTCTGTCATCAAATATCGTGTATTCTTTGTTCGCGTTTTTCATATCTTTTACTTTTGAACCACAGTTGTTGTTGATATACCGATATAGGCTAGTACTGATATTATGAGATGATAATGCAGTAGCCAAAGCAAAAATGTTGTAAACAAAGTAATCTGTCCAAAGTTTATTTTTTTGTTTTCATTTCCTATTTTCAATTTTAATGAAAAAAATACCACCTTTTTCATTTTACATTATTTCTACTATCAAAGATTTGCAGAAGTTTTTTTTTTTTTTTTTTTTTTTATTGTTTTCATTGTTTGTTATACATTTTTTTAAACAGAAAACATTGTGACATTTAATTAAAAGTGACAATAAGAAATGAAAGAAAAAAAAAATTTCTCAAAACAAATAGGTGGTAACATTTTCAGTTAAATAGACACATTAATTTTGTAACATTCTGCAACACCTACTTTGTACTTCTCCGGTTGTCTTTGAGTTTGTTAGTTAGTACTACTGCTATATAGAAATGGTCCAATAGCATCCACAAAAATCTTTTGTTCCTATTGGTGATCCTTCATTGGTAGATGGTATATTAATTTCCAATTCCTTTCATATTTATAGAACATTCATTATATGCACTTTGCCAGCAAGTTGTACTTTCATACAACTAAGGCATTCAATTACAAATAACAAAGCTATGAGTAAATGAAGAAGAAATTATCTCAAATGGACTTGATTCATCATATCCATGTGCACAATAGTATAATTACAATAGCTCATGATTAAAGAAAATGTTCCATTCTGATTTGTTGAGGGTCTCACATTAGATGATATATGGTTTGTGAAAGATTTTATATAGAAGGGGCGCCTCTCACCTTACAAGTTCGTGTACAATTGAGTTAGGCTCAATTCAAAATATAAGACGGTGTAAGATCTTATCCAAGATCAGTAGAGCCATCCGTTATAGGACCACTCGATCACACTCTTGATATTTAGTTCTGAGCATGAGGAGGGGCGGACCCACCGTATGACTGAGTGTAGCTATAGCCACCCCAGAATAATTTTTTTTCTATACTACACTTAAAGAATGTATTATATACAATATATGGTGTAAGTTTTTCATGTATTCTTACTTGGCCTAGCGGTAGATGGTACTTTAACTATCGGCGCGTCCTGGTTCAACTCCCCGGCGGTAATTGGTTGCAGGGAATCGACCCTGTGACACATTGGTAAAATGGTCACGCCTAAGCCATTTTGATGTTGTGTTTAATGTGTCACAATTTCGCTTTGTTAATATATATAGTTTCTTCGAAATTTTAGCCACACCAATATCAAAAGTCTGGGTCCGCCCCTAAGCGTGAGGAAGGTGTGTTGAGTTTACAAACTATTTCTATAGGGTTTAGTTGTGTTAGGTCATCAACCCTGGTTCAAAGGAAAACATATACGATCACGGAGTTTGGAAATTGTTCCTACGTCTCCCGATGCAGTGTGACTAAAGTACCTTTCTTTCATTCAAACTTAAAGTTTACAGATTACAACTCGTGTTGAAATACTATACAGTCCAATGTACAAAATTACCTTTAACGGACTTGTCCACTTATCAGTAACTATGTGTCATACCCAACAAGTCGAGTCCGATCCAAATTCTAAGATAATCTATTTTGACATTAACTTAAAATAAGTGGCTTACCAGTCCTTGAGAACCTTCACCCATAAAAGAAGTGGTGTCAAAGTTATTAGTAGCTTCCATAATCTCTTCTAGTGAAAAAGCTCTATAAGGTGGAAGGCCAACAGTTCCAAACTTCATTGTTTTAGGTACATACCCTTAAGTAGAAGGCAAACAAATAATTAGCATATATCTTTAACATGAAAGAATACAAAGAAAATTCTTAATCAAATTTTATTCTTCTGCAAGAAATTATTGCCAAGAAGGTGCAGCAATTCATTGATATTATGATTTAGATAACTCAGCATGCAATTAAACGTATGTTGTCTGTTTATGAAGTCCTAGAACATGTACTGTAGTCCATAGGCCATAGTGTAGAGTCAAAAACCTCATTGCACAAATTAGCATTAGAAAAATGTTATCTTAAAACATTTCTTGAGGGCACACCGTATAACACCGTAATAAACGATGAATATCAAAGTATCGCTGTGTTCAAATATATATGATATCCATTAATTATCAAGCGAACATAATCAACCATGTATTTGAATCGCATTAATCATATAGTAAATGAATGAACAGTCAGATATGGTGTCTGTATATGGGGTCAACGAATGCGTCTAACGAACATAACTGTTAACAATAGTCTTGCATGTGTGTGAGATTTTCAAAATGCTTTGCAAGTGAAGAAATCCATAAAATTGTATAAGGTAGTAGAAGCATGCATACATGTATGCATTTCAAAATGAGGGTTTTTCTCTAGAAGAAAACAGCCATCAACAATCATTTGCAGCACGCACGACTAATATTACCAAAATATATAAAAACAAAGAATCATTTCAAAGTGAGAAATCTACTTACTTGCATCAGAGATTAACTTAGAGGTGTATCCAGAAGCTGCATTTTCTGATATTAATTTTGTTTGAGAATTCATCATCATGCTTTTACCATTTCCTCTTCTAATCATAATAGTAAAAATCAATGCAAAAAGTGCAAGTCCTCCAAAAATTCCACCTACTATCCCCAAAGAAAGAACTGTTTTAGATACTCTTTTATGCTTCTTTCTCTCAGCTACTATTCCAACAGCTATTGCTTCAGTGTGACAAAAGGCTTGTTCATGTTGATTTTGTTTTGTCTCCTCTAGACAATTTCCACCATACAAAATAGTCCTATCATTGGAATGTGACACTAAACACTTTGGTAATTTTCCAGTCAAAAGATTTGAAGACAAATCAACAGCTTCTAGTACAGAATTACAAGACAGATTCTCAAAAAGCATTCCTGATAATTTGTTACTTGAAATGTTGAGATAAGTCATTGTAGGAAGTGAAAACAATTCTAACTGAAATGGTCCAACAAACGCGTTTTCTGAGATGTCGAATCTCTCGAGTTGATAATAAGAACTCATATTATCAGGTAAACTAGACCTAAACTTGTTGTTTCTTAGAACACAAGTAACCAACTTGTTACCAATTCTAGGAAAGTTAGGTCCAAAACTATTATCATCCAATTCCAGCACTTGAAGATTACTCAAACGGCTCAAATCCGGTACCGATCCGGTAAAACGGTTACGAGAAAGCGAAAGAACTCTCATATTTGTTAAGCTACTTAACGAATCAGGAAGCGAACCGTTGAATAAATTTTGTTTCAAATTCAAAACAGTCAACGACGGAAAAGAATCCAACCAATCAGGTAAATGTCCTTCAAACATGTTGTTATCAAGAATGAGTGCTTCAAGATTTGAAAGCAATGGAAGCTCTTGAGGAATTTTACCATATAGAAAATTTGAACTCATGTTAACTATTTCCAAAGATGATAAACTACCAATTTTTCCAGGAAGTGGACCCCACAAGCCTAAGGAAACTAGTGTGAGGACTTTTAGACTTGGAATTCTCAAAAGTGTTGTGAAAAATGAATCTATTGAGAAATTTTTGGGAAGAAGTTGTTGAGGTTTTGTTGTTTCACCAACTATGTGTAGTTGAGTTATGGCTTCTCCATAGCATACAACAGTTAGAGAAGCTTTTGAATCTGTGTTGCAAAAATCTGTGTTGGAATTCCATGAGCTCAAAACTGATGGAAAGTTTAATAGGCGTTTGATTCTCAAAAGAGTGTGAGTGTGAGTGTGAGAGGATTGAAGTTCAGTTGAGTGAGAGGTTGAAAGGAAAATTGTAACTAAAACTAGAATCACTTTTGGATGGAGCTTATTTTCCATTGGTAAGTTAAAGCATGGAACAATAGGTGAAGAGAGATTTTGCTAAATTGTAGAAAGCTTTAGGTCATAGTCTTGTCAAAACATTGAAACTTGTTTCTCTATAAGTCCTGAAATTTCAAGGAATGAAAATGTAATCATCCATAAGAAAGTGCAAATAATATATTTCAAAGAAATGAATGATGATGTATTAAAATCCATAGCATAGTTCTAAATTGCAATCTGCAACTGCGGCCGCAATGTAAAGGTTTTAGAGGTCTCCGCAACTGCAATTGCAGCCACATTGATCACATTTTGCCGCAAAATTGCAACCGCGGCCTCAATCACAATTTTGAACCATGGTCCATAATGTGAATGAACTTAATATTTTAAGTTCATTCAAAGCTACATCTCTTCAAGGTTCAAAGAAATTCATTATTTTCATGAGAAAATTACAGAAAGTAGAACCACTTCAGAAAGGTTTTGATATGATATAACTCAACATCAAAAAAAGCTTTTACAAATTACCTCTTCAAAGTGAACAGAACAAATCAACAAGTGCTATATATGAGGGAAGAAGTGTTCAATTACAATTCAAAATTTGAAGAACAAACAAACAAGTAAAACCATAAGAAAACAATGAAAGTTCAAATACCTTAAGAACTTGTAGCCACTTGCATAATCAACCCAACTGGACACATATGTCAGCTTTTTCTATGCACACATCAAGACAAGTTGATGACAAGGATTGAAAATGAAAACACAAATGAAAGGACCAAAATTCACTCACAACAAAAGGACTAGTTCACAAGCCTACACTTCACTATTGTCACTAGCTGCTAAATGAATAAATGAATGTACAAAGCATGTTTCAACCATTTTTCTTCACTTTTGCTTTGAAAGGTCTTAAAGGGAAGAAGCCATAGTAATTACTTAAAAATGAAAAGAAAAAGAAAGATTCTTGAAGAGAAGATGACTACACTTTATTCTTTCATTATGAATATGAATTCTCTAACATGTCATCATGTGGAGTCCAAATAGATTTTGTTGAAAGCTGAAACATTAACATGTTTTGTATTATTTTATGAGATTAATTTTTATGCACCGACAGTGTAAAACTTTTTTACACATGCATCCAATCAAATCACACTATAGTGACACTTTTATATGTTAGTTCCTAAAATATCCATACAAATATGTGCATAACTTGATTTGATTAAATGTGTGTGTAAAAAAGTTTTACATCTTCGGTGTATACAAATTAAATCATTATTTTTTGTTAATAATTTTGAGGTGATGTTTGTTAAAGATGGCTTTAAAAGTGAGAACACTGTGACTTAAGCTTTCACTTTCATGGACAGGTAGGCATTGGCTTTATTATCTTACTTCCACTTTTTTGCATGTCCCTTCTTTTGGATCCTTTCTTTTGTTAGGACAGAAACCATATGCAAAAAAGAGTACACTTATTTTACTCATAATCATATAATATAATGACAAACCCTATTACTCATAATTAAATGGTTCACAATTACAAGGGATAAAATTTAACATTAACATGGATATATTCAGACAAAACGGTACTTTTTTACACATACATTCAAACATATTATTTTTTAGGTGCAACAATTTTTCTTTTTACGGAATAGATTATTATTTTTATTTAGTAATTAGTAATATATACATATGTTTTTTTTAACTTACTTTGATTAATTTTATTGAAAATATTTTGTTAGATAACCTTATTTATGAATGAATATTTTGCAACAAAAAATGTAAAAAGAAAAACATTTGAATAATTAAAAACACAAATATTTATTGATTCGTCCAAGGTACCAAAAATCATAGGACCGATCTTATATCAATAAATCAAATTGATTCGTCAAAGGCACCAATACTAATTAGTCTACACATGCTGAAGAATTATGGCATATATGTAAACTTGGTTGTGCTCGGTCTATTTTTATTTAGGCTTCATCTTTATAAAATCAAATTATCTAATCACAACTTTTTCTATTCTAAAATATAGGTCCATCTAGATATCTATAAGACTATTTTATCAACAACAGCAATAAAAGGACATCTACTAGACTAATCTTGAACTTACATAGCTCAATTGTCTTAGGCCCCAAATTTCTAAGACCTCAAAATTTGTTTCATACTTATAAAAATTATGTTTAATTTAAATTATTCAATTGTTTTTTATACTTATAAAATCGGTCAATTCTGTGGATACATAAGGGAGGCAAATCTTACATCATACACAAACTAATTTTCATCATTGGATCAATAAATCTCACTATTAAATTATCATTAAAATTTAGAACGCTCTTCTAAGATAATAAATAAAATAAGAGAAAGATATGGACGATATGAAAGGTGGAAGTGGAAACTCACTTAATTTCATTGCCTTCTTTTTCTCTTCTTTACCTTTTGTTTTCATAAGAAAATAATTTTCCTATGAACTTTTATAAGCTCATACCATCATAATTGTTGAAGCCGTTGCTCTATGATCTTTGAATGAATTGAAAATAAATTGGACGTTAATATATTCTTTTTTAGATAAAGTCATACGAAGGGAACAATACTTTACTTTTCAGGTGGTCCCGAAAATGTAGCTCCAAAAGCATGGTTTAATACAAGTATGACTACAGAATCAGAATATAAACTAATTTAATTTTTTGTTAGAGTTTCTTAGTTTTGTTTAAGGATTTTTATTTTTATTTCTCCCAGATTGTGAAATATTTTGCAATTGTTGCTAAATAGCCCTTCAAAATTGCTCATTCTATTGGTTCGTAGTTCCCAATGGTCATATTTTTTATCCCAAAATGCCGATCGGGTCTTAACTCATTATGCTTGTTTTGGCGAATTTTTGAGCAATTCAAGGGACCTATTGAGCAATCACCTCCTGAAGCTTGTTTTACAATAATGGTTGCTCAATAGGTCCCTCAAAATTGCTCATCCCATCAGGTCACAACTTTCGATGGGCATTTTTTTGGCTTAAAATGTTGATCGGGTCTTAACTCTTGAAACTTGTTTTCGCGAATTTTTTAGCATTTCAAGGGTCTATTGAACAATCATCTTTCGCGATTGGTTACTATTTCGAAGTGGGTTTAGGCCCAATCCATATAGTCCACTCCTACAAGGGTACATGCAACAAAAGTTGTATTGCCAATTGTTGGAATAAGTGTGGAATTTGGGAGTTAAAAGATTAAATACCAAGTCCCGCATTTGGCAGAACTAGTGTTGTATGAATTGATAAACGTGAAAATCCAAAATACAACAATTTGGAAATCCAAAAACTAACACCAAGATAGTAGAACGTTATCAATTGATCGCCACATGATGAAGATCAGAGGCTGATCAAAACGGAAATTCCTCAATGACCTCAACTGTTTTCTCGTTCATTTCTCCTCAAACTCTACATGAGAAAGAACCTCTGCACTAAGAGAAAGGTACACATTTCATTCTATTAAATTTTTCACCCACTTCACTCTAATGTGATTTAAGTGTTGAAGTGTTTGCATATACTAGTGGCAGCTATGAGCATGTTTAGGGCGTGAAATTGGACATGGTTCCATATTTTTTGGGCACCAATATTTTTTTGTTACAAAAGTTATATAGTTAAAAACATGTATATATCAAATGGTTAAGGGGCTCAATCGTTTTAATAAATATTAGGCCAAAATCCTATGGTCACAAATTGCTTGGACTCTAAACTTGAATATATAACATAAAAATATTGTTATGCCTTTTTTTTAATCCTAACACTAATACACGATACATTATATACTCATCATGATAAAAACAATGAAAATGAAAGTGATCACCATGATGAAAGTGGATAATTTTATGATATAGATCATAAGAAAAATGAATATATCATTTCTTCCATGGTTTCTGTTCTAGAATCTTTGAATAAAAAACATTAACCCAAATATCTCATGAAATGCAGATCTTTGATCATTACTTCAGGAAATTAAGGTTTCTCACATGAATGGTTTCCAAATTCTTGGTCAAGTTTACACAACTTTAACTTACAATCTTGACCTTTGAATCAAACGACAGAAAATTTTAAAGTATCACAAGCACAACAGCCACAATTAATACATCAATTAGCAAAAGAAAACATCTTTTATAGCTTTATTGTGTTATACTTATAATTTTTTTTTATCAAATACATTTTTTAAAATTTTGCAATTGAATTGAAAATTTATATTATATAAATACTCTTGGTAAAAATTTTAGTAATTCCAAAACTATTTCACATATTATTGAGTCACGTCAAGATCAGCGGTGAAGTGCTTTTATTAAAACATGTAATGTTAATCTTGATGTGTCTCAATAAAATCAAATAATTACATATTGATTAAAAGTTTTCAAATATAAGTCTTTGTAAGCTCAGCTCAGTTGACAGAGACATTGCATAATATATGCAGTGGTCGGGATTCGAACCCCGAACAACTCACTTATTCATGACCTTGGATTCGTTTGGTTCAACGGATGGGAGGGGAGGGGAGAGATTTTAATGGAGGGGAGGGGAAAGGAGGGAAGTGAAAGGAAGATATTTTAATTAAATATATGTTTGGTTCAAAAGAGGGAAGAGAGAGATTTTAAAATTAATTTACTTTTTTCCCTTAAAATTTAAGTAAGAATAATTCTAACCTTAATTTAAGGATAATTTTGTTAATGTAATAATGACATTAATTGCACACCTTCCCTCCCCTCCCCTTCTAAATATTGAATCAAACATGTCAAATTAAAAATATTTCCTCCCATCCCCTCTCCAATAAAAAATTCGAACCAAACGGGCCATAAAAAGGTGAATTTTTAGTCACACTTGACAATTTTTTTAAATATAACCGTTACAATATAAACTTTTCTTTTGACTATATATAAACTTTTTTTTTAAGGATCATACAAGATAAACTTGATCTCTATGAATTAGGCTCGACTAGTATAATTTGTAAACGTTTTTGCTCAGTTGGCATACTTTATGCTTTTTTTTTTTTTTTTGAATACATACTTTGTACTAATGAACATTATTTATCATTAATGACACATTATGACATATCTTTTCTTTTGCAAAACAATTAAATAAATTTGATTGGTATAACCTCTTTAGCACCGGCACCTTTGACCAAATGTGTGTCTAATGTCTGACACTAATACATGTGATTCCGTACATTCAAATAATTTATTTTCTAAAATTATTATCGGTGTCGATGTGTCAGTATTGATGTTTGTGTTTCATGTAACACTATTTAAGTGAAACACTCTCAAATTATATACTACTAATAATATTACTTCTTGAAACATATTTATAATAAGATGATGAAATATAATTAGACGTTTGTATAAAACATGTGTATACTGTGCGCATATTATTATATGATTATTAAACTTCTAAACATTAGAGAAGAGAAACCAACAAATGCAATGATGGAAACCAAAAGTAAAATGGGTGAGGGAGATTTGTGTTTATATGTTTGTAATATGCATAGTAATTAAAGAAACCTAAGTGTGTGTGCTATGGAATACATCTTATAGAGAAGTCTCTATAATTGGAGGACCCAAATATTCAATCCCATCCATTTGAGAGTTTTCTGGCATCTCAATTTCTTCCAACCATCCATAACTTTCATTTTCTTCTTTCAACTCAGCAATTTCTCCATCTGCAATATTTGAAATCATTGATTGTAAGAGACTCAATAATAAAAATAAAATGATATTGTTAACGAGTACATCTGAGACACTTTTTAAGGATGTCAAATTACGAAATTATTCCTAAAAAAATAAAAATAGAGACTATATATTCGTACAAACTACAATATTATAAAGGAATAAAATTTCCATTACAATTCTATCGGGATTAAACTTGAAGACTTATGATTTTGTAGGGAGTAAAAACATATTTAACCCTAAAAATAATACTATGCAAAAATGTTCATTTTAATTTTTATTTTCACTTCTATGTTTTTATTTTAGTCTAACAAATTTATGCAATTTCGTGACAAGAACATGTTCAATTGTGCAACGATGCTAATTGTTTAACTCACTTTTAGTGGGCCCTATCATGTTACATGAACATTAAGCATTTTATCAATCTTGCAAGTTGCAAATCCTTAAACTATATATATATGTGTCATGGTAACAAGTTTTATATAATGGTCTGAAAATAAAGTGTTGCTTACTAGGAAAAGCAGTGTAAAGGTGATCTCTGTAGTAAGAACAATCTCTGCCATCATCTTTGGAATAAGGAGGTCCAATGACATCAAGAACAGCACATGGAGTTATGGCTGTGAATTCATGGATGTTGCCTCCAGTTTTTGGATACAACACTGAAGTGTCACATGGTGATGTGAACACTTTATTAGCTTTTAACTTTGCCAACCTCACTGCTAAAAATAGCATGTGTACAAGATTAAATTTCTATTAACAATAGACGATGTGAGAAATTCTATAAACACACTCAGTACATGTTCTTTATTATTGGGTGAAATTCATATATGCCTGACTAAATAGAAAGTGGGGCCCACCAAATAGGATGTGTGTCCCTTATTGTTATGGAATCACACATTTGATGAAGTTACGTGATCTAATGATCTAAGCAATGTCTAACGATCAAGTTCTGAATTTCGGTAATAAAGTCTAAAATGCAAAGTTAGACATGAATTTTAATTTATGGATCCAACTTTCTTGTTGTTCAGGAATCACACATTTGATACAGTTACTTTGTCTGAATTTAAAATATAGATCAGATGATCCATGTTCTAAATTTCGGTAATCAAGTCTAGAAATACAAAGTCAAAATTTGAGATGTTCAATCTTGACTTGATAGTCTAAATCAACGACTTCAAAATTGCGTGAAAACAAGGAAGTCAAGTTCTACCCAATAATAAGGCAGGTCAACGGTTCTGAATTTTGCGTGCAACCACAAATGTTGTCGCAATATTTTTTTAGAGGTTTTTGCAACGACATCGCAACCTCAAGTGAGGTTGCATTGGTCACCTTTGCCTACATTTTACCGTAATATGAAGGTTCGCAGTGTAACTGCTACCGTAATTATAAACCATGGGCAAGTGTTACATAGAATGTTTTATAGATATACTACTAACACAACTCATCCCATGAATTGAGATTAATTTAATTTGGTGATATCAATAAATATTTGAATACATACATTGAGATGGTTGCTTCAACAAATTGTGAGAGACATCAGGATCAACCCAATCATAAGACTTGATGTGCATTTGTCCCAACAGAAGCTTACTGAAAACAGTCATTCCTGGGTGGTTATGAAGGGGAATTACTCCTTTTGAAGGTAGGAAAAAAATACATAGCTGCATGCACAAAAAAAAAATACACTTAAATTAATTACATATATTCTAGCTAGCAATTGCATTGGTGAACAATGACTAAAATAAGAGACTGCAAGACTTACTGAAAAATTATCACATTTGTATATGGTTGTATATGTGACCCTTGGATTCTCTTTGAAAATGCTTTCGGGTTTGAAGAACTGCAAATCTTTACTTAGTCCAACATCTTCTGGCTTCATGTTATCTGGTTATTCAAAAAAAAACAGAATTAAGAACAATACTTTTGGTTTGTTTTTTAACCATAGGGCTCTAGGGGAAAGGAACCGTGATAATCTAGAGTCCAACTGAAAGATAAGTAAAGACCGACAAATAATAGTTTTAGTCAGGAATCAAACTTGACTGCTCTTGATCGATTCGACTTTAACTGAAGTTCATTAACAACTAGAGTTTAACCACTTAGTTTAAAACTTTGATTTTCGAAAGGAAAATGCAACATACATTAATTTATTCAAAAATGCACTTCTAGATAGGTGTTACCTTCTCTATTTATTCAACCAAGATGGGGGAAATTATTTATGGGTGTGTTACCTTCTAGCATTAATGCACTTCTAGATAGGTGTCCCACGTTTCGATGAAATTTGGCCGTAAACATGTTTATAAATGGTGGACAAGTCCTCCTCATACAAGTCGGTATTTTAGGAATTTAGTTAGGTTCAACCCAAATTCTAAAATGATCCAGTATCAGTTAGATCACCCACCGTCGGATCAGTCGAGTCACGCTCTAAATGTCTAGTTTTGGACGTGAGGAGATTGCCAGAAGTCTCACATTGTTTAAAATAAATGTGATCTGGTTATAAGTGGTGTGTAGTCATCCTCTTACGATTTGTTTTGTACGGATTGAGTTAAGTCTAACTTAAATTCTAAAATATAAGTGAAAGATAAAAGGAGACCGTCTAGTGTTACATATTTGAACCATGTTATTTTAATTTTTAAATGGGAACTAGAGAAAGAAGGTATCAATTAGTCAAATATTCAACTTAACTAGAATAAAATATGCATTAACCAAACAAATTTTAAATAAGTAAATAAACAGCTTGATGTAAAGAAAATGAAATGAACCCTTGATGAATTGCAAAAGCTAAAATAGAAGCAGCATCTTCCCAACAATGTGAAAGGACAAACACACTCACATTTCATCTTAAGATAACAAATTGATTGATAACTTTCTAATTTGTAACTAAATTATGCATTAAAAAATTCACATTCACAACATGCAAATGAAGATATTAATCTCCAATTCCAAAGACATGACACAAAAATTTGTAACACTTAACATATAATTGGACACAAAATCTAACAACAAACCAACTTGCACAATTCTTATCCAATTAAACACTCAATATCAAACTTATAAAAAAATTCAAAAGAAATTGATTATACCAAGAATGTGACATAGTTTGTGAACATTTTGTGGTGAAGGGACAGTATCAGGTCCTTTGAATGTTTCCTTGCATGAGACAAATAATTTCTGAAGTGCTTTATTAGACATTGGCTTCTTAACCTTGCTACTATGATAAGGTTTCCTCTTTTTGACAATGACCCTTTTCATATAACCAACTTTTTCAACATGTCTAACTCTTTCTCCATTTTTATCTACTAAACCACCCTCCATTTTCACAGATACACGCCCAATATCTTCCTTCATATGATAACACCAAATCTTCTATGTCACCACTTAATTTATAAGCCCTTTTCAACTTTCAAAAACTTACTTAAAAGGGAAACTTTCAAATGTTTTTTTCTCTCTCTCTCTTTTTTGTGGTTGTGATCTTTAATAAATTGAGTATATTGTGTGCAAATGGAAGAGGATCATTGATATTTTGAGTAAGAGTTGTAAGAGTGAAAAATAAAAAGTAATATGCATGAAGAGAGAATGAGCATTTTGGAGATGAAATGCTAGAGAAATTTGGGAGAAAGATGAGTTCTTATTATGATATATTTTTGATATATTTGGAAGAGAGAAAATATATCAAATGTTGAAAACCATGGGCCTTTTGTCATGGATGGTGCTTTCTATTTTGACAATTGGCAAGTGTCATTGGAAGTTCTATATATATATATATATATATATTAGTAAATAATCAAAGGGAATAAAGTTCATTAGAGTTAATTTAGTGGAAATAGATAAAAGATAAAAAAAAGAAAAGAGTTAAGTTAGTGAAAATGTCTTAGAACAATGAATGGAAAACATGTGTTGGCAATCTGTTTTAATGTGAGTTTTAAGATTTTTATTGTAAGAATTGAAGCAAATAATAAATTTTATATTGAATATAATAATTTTACTTTTAAATACAAAAAAATACTAAATAATTTTTATGACCATGTTATTAAGAAATATAAAAGTAAAATAATTTGAAAATTATGCACATTATATTTATTGTAAAAAAATAACTCGTTTTTACTTTGTTTAATAATATTAATTCAAATTGTAAATGGTTAAATGACTTATACATTTTTTTGTGGTGTCTACTACTTTTATATATGAGGGGTGGTATCTACTACTTGAATTATTATAAAAATAATTCTAAGAGGTAGGTTACCGATTCATACCATATAAAAATATTGATTATTTCAATTAAATTTTTGTTGTTAGTGCTATGTGGGTTTTAAATAGACTATTTTTGTGATATAAGGATAACTATGAAATTCATTAGGGAAAAAAAAAACTCATAGAAAAGGAAAAGGAAAAGCAGTATTTGGATGAAGTTCCCATAGATTATTTGGAAACAGGTGGTTATTGGCGACCCCTGTTTTGAGCTTTTGACGTGGCGACCAAATGTTAAATTAACAACAGCACTATATTTAAAACTTTTTGTATATCACTACATTATTAATTTAAAATAAAATAGGAAGTAGATTTTTTATCAATTAATGTGTCATTTTTATAGTTATCTAGAAAGAGAGTTGAACTATATATCTTGAATTTTACAAGGATAAAAATGATTTAAATGTATAGTAACTTGTGTTTAGAGTCATTCACGTAAAAGTGATTATGTAAATACGCGTTTGAATATTTTAGATCAAAATTATTTTTGAGTGCATGATTATCAAAAGTAGTTTTTAGATGTATGTAAAAAAATATAAAAAATTATGATTGATTCTACATTAGCGTGTGAAAGCTACAAAATACTTACTCCGTCCTTAATTATTAGATTCTTTTAAAGAATTTGGTTTTTCCTAAATTTAAGTCATTATGAAAATTTTTAGGTGTATCTATTATTTTTTGTCCACCGTACCCCTTTTTAATACTAGTAATTTACCTTACAATTTGAAAAGTTAAAGTTACACTTTCGAATATATCAACAGAAAAATAAATATATTACATTCATTGTTGGGTTACGAGGGAAGCTGTAAGACAGAGTAATCACACAAGTGAGAGAGACGACACACTCTTACCCAAAACTTTAAGGCAAAAAAAAAAGACGTCACACTCTTACCCAAAACCTTAAGGCAATGAGTTTATGTGTCATCTCACTTATAAAGTGTTCAGGCTCCACTTTTCTATATCTGTTATGGGACATATAACTCACACTTACACACAACATTCACTATCAACTTTTCTTGATATACGTGGAAAAAATCATGAGTACTTAGTAATAAGAAATGGAGGGCAAGAGTAGTTGGTTCAATGCATAATTAATTCTAGAACCAAATTAATAAAAAATGGAGGGAGGGAGTAATTGTTTCAATACATAATTAACTCTATAACCAAAATTAATTCTCAAAATAAAGGTCAAGCATCCAAAAATCTGGTCATACTAAGTTTGAATTTTGCAAACTCAAGTTTGGGAGGTTAAAGAGTCCCACATCAGATAAGAGATGGTCTGACAATATGTTTATAAATGGGGGCAATCCTCACCTCACAAGCCGGTTTTGTGGGGTTGTGTTAGGCCCACCACGATTTCTAAGAGCTACCACATTGAAAACGAACAAGCACTTAATTTGTTGAGGTTACGGTACTTGGTTTTGGTCAATGTTAACATATTGATTAACCATTCTCAAATGTAATTGTTGTTTTTGAATTTCCAAACTGTTGTATTTGGATTTCCAAATTCTATTTTGAAATAGAATATCTACCAAAGTTGTTACTAGGTTGAGTCACGACCAGGTCGCTCTCTTTAAGACGTTTCGTGGCACTGCCCAAAATTGTGCAAAGCAGACTATCAACCACGCCGCCTCCAGGATAAAACAAGCCCAGCTACAACTGTGCGGTTAACTACTGCACTGTAGAAAACCGTTCGAGATTTACACCTCTAATATGGTACTAAGACCACTCTTTAATACTGAAACCACTTTCTAATATGGTACTGTGACCACTCTATTATGGTGCTAGGACCACTCAAATATGGTGTTATCACCATTCTAACTTTTAACTTCTCCAAGAGTAGAAAAATATTGAAAGAATATTTATATACCGTTAAGATCATTCTTAATTTCGACGGGACATTATTATTTCAGAAAGGGACTATGATCTTAAAAGTACTCTTTATTCCGAAGGGACATGTATTATCGAAGGGACTATGTTCTTAAGACCTTTCTTAATTCCGAAGGGACATTATACCGAATAGGGACTAAGGTCTTAAGAACACTCTTAAATCCAAAGGGACAGAAAAAGGAGATAAGGAGAAGAATAGCTCGTTAACACAAGCTGGGGGGAGAAGAGAGAAAGAATTCTCGACAACTCAATAGAACTCTTTGGTGTGATTTTTGAACTGAGTGGAGTCCTCTATTTATATAGAGATTTTGTAACTTTTTTAGCTAAAATTGCGGCAGCAGTTACTCTAATGGATAAGATCAAAAGGAAACTTAACCACTAATCAGTTCAATAACACTTGTGGATAAGATCAAAAGGAAACAAATCCACAAAAATGGAGGAAACAAACTCATTGGATATGAATGAAGGAAAGATAAGAACTCAGTTGAATTCTTATTCTTATCACAAACAACATAAACTAAATTTATGGGAAGTGATATTCACGAATAAAAATAATAATTACTATTATTTTTATCATTATAAAGTATTTAAAATTAAATACGCAATTTAAACACTACTAATGTGTGTGTTCTATTTTATGTGGGACCCCCACTCTCTATTTTTTTAATTCACATCACACTAGCTCAAAGTCTTATTACTAGGGGTTTAATTATTCAATTTCCTTCCAACTTCACACCAATGTTCCAACAATCCCCCACTTGAATTTAAAAAATGGTTTCAATAGTAACGTCAAAACGTTTCTATAAGGTTGCTAATAAACAAAGGTGTCGCCTACAACTTGAACCTTTGCATAGCGAATACTATTCAGATTCAACAAGAGTTGCTTACAGCATTGAACTCTATCTCAGACATAGAGTCCGCACACAAACCTTTTCCTAAGGTGTATTCTAAAAGCCCGTGCGTTTATGGCCCTGCACGTCTATCCCAGTTTTAACGAACGCTCTAGGTATTCTGCCTCAAAATCCCATAGGAACCGGCCTTAGTTCCACATTCGTATAGGTGAATCTATCAAGAGTACTCCTGTAGCTATGTACTCCACTCAACATAGAGTATAGATCTCATTAAGAGTTTCTATTATCTCATCCTTCTGTCACTGCAGGATTCATGCTTTCTTAATTTTCTCATAGCATGTTCTATCACTCATGACTTGTTATTACCCATTGAACCTATTTCTTGGGATCTCCAGTCATTTAGGTCGGGTTACCATCACTTGTGATCTTTAGGCATTAGTCCCATCCTATTGGATGTGTTTATGACTTTCTTTCTAGTTTTTCCTTTCGTCAAAGGATTGACTAATTCATTATCAGTACGTACATGATCTACTTTAACCGTTCCTTTTGAGAGTAGCTAGCTCTCTAATTTGTTATGTGTTCATGCCTTAATTATTGTCTCTTACTATTGTAGTAACGATTCTCAATTTTATAATAGCTGCAGTACTATCACAATGAATTAACACTCCTGGCAACGGATTTATCCACTAGGGGATCTCAACTAGCAAGCATTTTCTCAACTTGCTTCTTCACTAGTTTTCTCTAGTGTTCTCATCTCAGATTCATTCCATAGTGGATTGAGTCAATATCATATGTTTCAACAAATAACTCCTCTAGTGATGCTCAATGTGCAGTCACTGGTCGCTTAAGACTCATCTGAAGGATGTTCTATTTTGTATCTTGTACCATTCAAGTACAATAAGGTACTCCTCATAATCTAATCCTAGAGTCATAGTCTTCTTAAGGCACCGTATGACTCTTTCAATAGCATGTCAATGCTTCTCACTTGATCTACTAGTAAACTTGCACAAGAGTTCCACGACATAGGCAATGTCGGGTCTAATTCATTCAATGACATATCTAAGGACTGCCAATGATGCTCGCATATTCTATTTGTCTAACACCACCTCAAGTGTTCTTGAAGAGTTTTACACTTGGATCATAAGGTGTGCTTGCAAGTTTACAGTCAAATAATTATATTTCTTAAGATCTTGTGAGATTGATAAAAAAATTTCTTTTTTTGATATAGTAATCTTGAAACCAAGAATTACTTCAACTTCGCCTAGGTCTTTCTTATCGATGTTGTTGATAAACAATGATTTCTCATAATTTATAGCATGAATCTTTGAACCAAATATGAGCAAGTCGTCTACATAGAGACATATGATCGTGCAAATGTTATTTACATATTTGTAGTGAATACATTTGTCACTTTCATTCACTTTATACTCATTCGATATCTTTTGGTTGTCAAATTTTTCATGCCATTTCTTAGGAGTTTAATTTTAGACCATGCAAAGATTTTTCTAACTTACTGACCTTGTTTTCTTGTCCATGAATCACAAAAACCTTCGGGTTGTTCTATATAAATTCTTCTTCTAATTCACCATTTAAAGAGGCAGCTTTCACATTCATTTGGAGTACTATGAGTTATGTACATCGGCTAAAGGGACTAGTATCTCTCATGAATATGATTCAAGTGACTGGTGAATGAGTGTCGAAGCAATCTATATTTTTTTCTTTGCCTAAAACCTTTTTCTACAAGGTGAGCCTTGTATTTAGCAACCGAACCATCAGGTTTTAGTTTTCCATTTCCAAATTCAAATACAACCAACTGGTTTGCAATTAGGAGGCAAGTCAACTAAGAGTCGTGTTTCGTTAGACTCTAGAGAATCCATTTCATCGTTTACTGTTTTTTTTCTTTTCAAAAGTTAGCATCCAATGAAGACAAAGCTTCTTGAAGGCCAGATGGATCCTCTTCCAATATACAAACCATATAACTAGGTTTATACTCTAGCAATTATAGCTTTCTTACCTCTTTGAGGTTCTATAACATCTCGTACGATGTTTTCATAACTGTTTCTGGTTACTTGAATGTGATCAGATGCAGTGCCCCCACTAGCTCTCAATTTAAAAAGGGGAAATTACTTTGCCCCCACTAATGGTGTGCTTCCATTAGCTCCCCCACTAGTGCCCCCACTATTCTTTATTTAAAGGGGTATTTATTTACATAGAAATCAGTATCGTTTAATTCTATGCTTACTTTAGCATTTAAGTTTTAAAACTTATATGCTTCGCTATTTATAGCATACCCAATGAATACACATTCATAGGCTCTACTAGTGAGTTCAATTTTCTTGGGGTCCAGAATCCAAATATAGTCCAGACAATCCTAAGCTCAAAAATAAGACAAGTTGGGTTGTCTTTTCTTCAAAACTTCTTAATTAGAAATTTTGTTCTTAGACTTGGGTAGTCTATTCAACATAAATTTCAATTTTTGTAATAAAAATTGAACGTATCAAGCGTATCAATTTTATTTTTCTTTTTAAATTTACAGTCATCAATAAATATGATAAAGTATCTTTTTATCATTTCTAGTTTATGTGTCATCAGGTTCGCACATATCATAATTTATTAAGTTTAGAGGTTCAAATTCTCTAAACACTGATTTATATGAACTTTTGGTTCATTCATTTTGACCGCAAAAAATAAAATTTTCTAGTCATATAAATTTGGAATTAAGTCCAAGTTACTCAAGTTTAAAATTAAACGCTTGTTCATATGATAAATTTTGACATGTCAAATATTAAAATCACACAACTTATAAAATAGAAGGAGAATTTAATTTTGAGCATATCATCAAAGGCGCAACCTTTTCCCAACAATAATGCATGGTGCACAAGTCTCTTTTTAAGTCCGAGTCAACTCAGTCTTATTCAATAGAAATCTGAAATTCAGGTTCTTTCTTATTTTGGAGCATGTATCACGTCCTAGAGAATAATTTTCTTTTCGGACATGATTTGCAACCTCACATCTCCAATGCCAACAAATTTAATGGTGTTATAATATTATAACAACACTTTCTTATTTTCAGCAATAGCATATGTTTTTAACATAGCATAATCATAGCAAACACAGCGCGAGACGCTAATGTTTATCCACCATTCACTTAATTCACCAACTAGATTGATTTAACTAGTCATATCAGTGAATTTCTTTTTAGTTAGGTTAGGCAGCGGAGCAGCAATTTACTTGTTCATATACTTGCGGGACATATGACTTGGTTTCACACAATTAAATAAATTGTGAACCATTGTCATTTCCTAATGGTGGTTGCTGATTTTCAATATAGCACCTTTTTGGGGTTCCTATTCTCTTGGCAATTAGAGTTATTTATTCACGGTGTGATTCTGATTTTTGAAAATAGTTTTTAAACAAAAAATTCAAAATCGCATATGTGAATTTTTTAATGTTGTTGTTATAACAACAATCACTTCATTGTTTCAGTCCAAAGATGTATTTCTATAGCCTTTTTATCCTTCTTGTATTTAGGTACAATAAAACTCGAGTTAGTAATTTCTTCGGTAGACATGGCAGAAGGAAACGTCTTAAAATTGTTGTTTTTGAATTTCCAAACTATTGTATTTGGATTTCCAAATTCTATTTTGAAATAGAATATCTACCAAAGTTGTTACTAGGTTGAGTCACGACCAGGTCGCTCTCTTTAAGACGTTTCGTGGCACTGCCCAAAATTGTGCAAGGCAGACTATCAACCACGCCGCCTCCAGGATAAAACAAGCCCAGCTACAACTGTGCGGTTAACTACTGCACTGTAGAAAACCGTTCGAGATTTACACCTCCAATATGGTACTAAGACCACTCTTTAATACTGAAACCACTTTCTAATATGGTACTGTGACCACTCTATTATGGTGCTAGGACCACTCAAATATGGTGTTATCACCATTCTAACTTTTAACTTCTCCAAGAGTAGAAAAATATTGAAAGAATATTTATATACCGTTAAGATCATTCTTAATTTCGACGGGACATTATTATTTCAGAAAGGGACTATGATCTTAAAAGTACTCTTTATTCCGAAGGGACATGTATTATCGTAGGGACTATGTTCTTAAGACCTTTCTTAATTCCGAAGGGACATTATACCGAATAGGGACTAAGGTCTTAAGAACACTCTTAAATCCGAAGGGACAGAAAAAGGAGATAAGGAGAAGAATAGCTCGTTAACACAAGCTGGGGGGAGAAGAGAGAAAGAATTCTCGACAACTCAATAGAACTCTTTGGTGTGATTTTTGAACTGAGTAGAGTCCTCTATTTATATAGAGATTTTGTAACTTTTTTAGCTAAAATTGCGGCAGCAGTTACTCTAATGGATAAGATCAAAAGGAAACTTAACCACTAATCAGTTCAATAACACTTGTGGATAAGATCAAAAGGAAACAAATCCACAAAAATGGAGGAAACAAACTCATTGGATATGAATGAAGGAAAGATAAGAACTCAGTTGAATTCTTATTCTTATCACAAACAACATAAACTAAATTTATGGGAAGTGATATTCACGAATAAAAATAATAATTACTATTATTTTTATCATTATAAAGTATTTAAAATTAAATACCGCAATTTAAACACTACTAATGTGTGTGTTCTATTTTATGTGGGACCCCCACTCTCTATTTTTTCAATTCACATCACACTAGCTCAAAGTCTTATTACTTGGGGTTTAATCATTCAATTTCCTTCCAACTTCACACCAATGTTCCAACAGTAATGAGCAAAACCATTACCAAATATTGGGTCATGACAGGTCCGGGCATCATCAACAATCACACAAATAAATTTAAATACCATATTTTAACTTAGATAATGAATATATAAACTCATTTTTCCATTCAATATAAGACTACTCGTTTGATATACCTACATCAAAAGATAAAGTGGAATTATTATAAAATGAATAAAGCTTGAGGTTTGACATCAAAGGTTTGTATGCTCTTTAGAAGGAATGAATTAATGTGCATGGATTATGAATATAGATACAAAAACAAGTGTTGTCATATTTGGTACTTTCTTCATCCACTAAAACTCCATCAAGTCACTAAGTTTTATCCAATAATGACTATTGACGTAAAATTCATAATATTTTTCAAAGAATAGTCTCTTTCATGAATTATGGATAAACATACCAAGTCAAGCACCTGGAATTAATCAAGTAGCTAAACCTTAGCTTGCCTATACTTTTATCCCAATTTGGACTATAAAAAAAAAGTATTTTATTCTTTAAAATTGTCAGCTTCACTTAAATTAGCTCTTCAATTTTGCTACTTGATAAGATCGTACTCTAAATTACAAAACATTAGTTAATATCGTCCTTTCAGTCCTTTAACTGATATTATTATAAAGATTTGGTAAGTTAATGTGTATTTGGCCATCCATGTAGGGTTTATCCTTACAACGTAGCATTGTGTAGATCTAGAGATAAAAACTTCTCTCATTAAAGTTAATAATTATTATGATTGTTGCACCATATAATTGGCGTAGGGCATCTATTTTCACATAGCTATGACATCAAAAAATAGTAGTGGAAATTTGATGTACTTTTGTTTACTCAAGAAATTTGATGTACTATAAAAGATAAGCTGTTTAGTTTATACTTTTAATTTAGGGCATTTATATTATTTAATAAATCTACTTGTTTTTCTCTAACTTTATACTAAATTAAATAAAAGAAAAGATTTTTTTTATCTATTTATCAGTTAAGAGTTTTAAGTGTTAGGTATCAAATTAAACAATAACTCTACTCAACAACATTTAGGTGAGATCAAAAAATTATGAGATGATTTAAGTATTATTATTTTTTTAATTAGAGATCTTAGTATCTTAGGTTTCGAATCAACCTAAGAATCCAACAACGTTAAAATTCTTGACAAGAAGTTTTGCTGCCTATTGTAGTTATACCCGTTTCGATAAATTAATTTTTATAGTTGTGTGTGGGGAACACTAGATATATGCCAAAAATTAAGTAATAAGTTTAATCATATTTTTGATTGAATAATTAATTAATTGATACAAAGTTGGAGTCTAAGGGAGAGTTGGCCGTCTTATCAGAGGAGGAGGTGGCCGAGTTGCATGTATTGTCTACCGACCTTCACTCTCTTTCCAGGGCCAATGCTAGTATCTCGTGGCCGCAGTCCAGGATGTCTTGGCTCAGAGAAGGTGATGCAAACACTAAATATTTTCATGCTGTAATGACGGGTAGACGGCGCAGAAATGCTATATCTTCTATTCTAGTTGAAGGTACTCTCGTGGAGGGTGTCTCTAATGTCCGGGAGGCGGTGTTTAGTCACTTTCAACATCATTTTCAGGCGCTCCCTATTAACAGACCAGGTGTGGAGAATTTGCAATTCCGTAGGTTGGCTTCCTCTGAGGCCGCCCTTTTGACTTTACCATTTACCGTGGATGAAGTTAAGGCAGCGGTGTGGGATTGTGACAGTTATAAAAGTCCTGGACCGGATGGCATCCATATGGGTTTTTTCAAGGATTTTTGGCTGGAGTTGAAGCAATATCATGCGTTTCATCTCGGAGTTTCATCTTAATAGTCGTCTTTCCAAAGGAATAAATAGTACCTTCATTGCTCTTATTCCTAAGATTGACAACCCGCAGCGCCTCAACGATTTTCGACCCATTGCATTGGTGGGGAGTTTGTATAAAATTTTGGCAAAATTGTTGGCTAATCGCTTAAGGAAAGTATTGCACTCTGTTATTTCCGACACTCAGTCAGCTTTTGTGCAGGATAGACAAATTCTTGATGGTATCCTAATCGCCAACGAGGCTGTTGATGAGGCTCATAAGTTGAAAAAAGACCTTCTGTTGTTTAAAGTTGATTTCGAGAAAGCTTATGATTCAGTAGACTGGGGCTTTTTGGATGCGGTCATGGGTATGATGGCTTTTCCATCATTGTGGCGAAAGTGGATGAAGGCCTATGTCAGTTCGCCTACAACTTCTGTTTTGGTAAATAGGAGTCCTACAAATGAGTTCCAATTGAAGCGGGGGTTGCGTCAAGGCGACCCGCTTTCCCCTTTTCTTTTCCTTATCGCAGCAGAGGGCTTGAATGTTATGATGATTGCGGCAGTGGAGTCGAGTCTATTTACTGGATACTCAATTGGGGCTCATAACCCTACTGTCCTTTCACACTTGCAATTTGCAGATGATACGCTATTGTTGGGTGTTAAAAGTTGGGTGAATGTCAGGGCTCTGCGGGCAGTGCTTCTCCTTTTTGAAGCTATGTCTGGGCTGAGAATGAATTATCATAAGAGTATGTTGGTTGGCATTAATGTCGATGACTCCTGGTTGCGGGGGGCGGCTTCTGTTTTGTCCTGTAAAATTGGGAGGATTCCTTTTCTTTATCTCGGCCTCAGTATTGGTGGTGATGCTAGACGCCTGGTTTTTTGGGAACCTGTTATTGATCGCATCAAATCTAGACTGTCTGTTTGGATGAGTCGAAATTTTTCGTTTGGTGGCCGCTTGGTTCTCCTTAAGTCCGTCATGTCTTCTCTGCCTGTCTACGCCTTTTCTTTCTTTAGAGCTCCCTCAGGTATCATCTCCTCTATTGAATCTATTTTACTTCATTTTTTTTGGGGTGGGAGTAAGGATAATAGGAAAATTGCCTGGGTTGATTGGAATACTATTTGTTCGACAAAGGAGTGGGGCGGTTTGGGGGTGCGGAGGTTGAAGGAGTTTAATATCGCTCTGTTAGGTAAATGGTGTTGGAGGTGTCTGGTGGATAGGGAGGGTCTGTGGTTTCGGGTTTTGTCTTCTCGTTATGGTGAGGAAAGGGGGCGTCTTTTGGAGGGGGGAGAACGAGTTCAGTGTGGTGGAGGGAGATTGTGACAATTAGTGAGGGGAACGGGGTGGAGGGCGGGAGTTGGTTTGAACAGAGCATCAAGAAGAAAATTGGTAACGGTGTCAATACCTATTTCTGGACGGATGTTTGGGTGGGGTCGGTTTCGTTTAGGGAGAAGTTCAGGAGGCTGTTTGATTTATCTGTTCATCAGGATTTGTCGGTAGGCGAGATGCTTTCCTTAGGTTGGGGTGTTGGAGGGCGGGCATGGGGGTGGCGTCGTCGTTTGTTTGCGTGGGATCGGAGGAGTTACTGGGGGAATGTAGGTCTCTGCTTTCTAATGTTATCTTGCAGGAATTACATTTAGACGTTTGGCAGTGGCGTCCTAATGTGGGTGATGGCTATACTGTTTGTGGCGTGTATCAAATGCTCTTGAGGCAGGAGGAGCACAAGGGTGTCCCTTTGAAGGTTTCAATCTGTGTGTGACGTCTCTTCCGCAACAGATGGCCAACAAAGGATAACTTATTGCGGCGCGGCATTATTCCTACTACCTCCCAATTGTGTGTATCTGGATGTGGTCATAATGAAACAGCAGATCATCTTCTAATTCATTGCCCCATTTTTGGCTCTCTTTGGCAACATGTTAAGACATGGATTGGTGTCTATTCAGTGGATCCTCAACATATATTGGATCATTTTACACAGTTTGTCTTCTCTTCAGGACGGTACAAACCTCGGCGTTCCTTTTTACATCTTATTTGGCTATGTACGGCTTGGACTTTATGGAATGAACGGAATCATATGCTCTTCGATAATAATGCTAAATCACTTACGCAACTTCTGGAAAAAGTTAAAATTACTTCCTTAGGGTGGCTAAAAGCCAAAATTTTTGCTTTCCTTTGGGTTAGCATTTGTGGTGGCAGCAACCCCTTCATTGTTTGAGAATTGGCTGATTGTATTTACCTTTTTCGGTTACATATCGAATATTTTGTTGTAATTTGATTCTGCTCCTTTGGCATACCTTGTGCTAGGGAGTAGAATCTGTGGTAATATATCTCATTTTGGCTTGTTCAAAAAAATATATATCACATCAAATTGTAGAAGTCTTAACAATTACATGTTACACTAAGAAGCAACCGAGTTTCATAGAAGAATGAACTTGTTCTTTATTTTTATTTTTCTCAATTAGAGGAACTTAAGGTGACAAAGTACATAATATAAAAATAGCTTAAATAAGTTACGGTACCATTCATTAATGTTTTGTTGTATAATAAAATATTCCATCATCGTTAATATAAAATACTTTTTTTACTGTAGAAATGAATTAGATAAATATGATATATCATTGTAGGACCACTTATTAGGAGTGTACCAAACTCAAAGTAAATCCCTACAAAAGGACTATCCAAGGTGCTCTAATATGCATAAATTAAATCATTATTTTTTTTGTTCATTTTTAAGTGTCGTTTGACTGCAGATTTAACGTTCTTATTTAACCGTCATTTTGGTATTTTAATGGTACAATTTGTCAATTATATCTTTTCTCAATTACTCTTATATTTTTCAATAAAACAAATAATGTTATCTATTTGGAAAACTAAAGTTTGTTAATTTTAAACAAAGTTTATTTTTTTAAACAATTTTTTTTTAAAACAAAGTTTGTCTTTTGTTATCTTCAACATTCAAATCTATGTCACATAATGTAAATCTAGTATTGGTTGAAACCATAGTTGAAGAGTTAACTTTCATTAAAGGAGTTGGAGGAAAGTTAAATTTTTAGTAACTTTTGATTAATGTGACGTTGGAATAATTTTTATTTCGCTTTACAATTATTAAAAAATATGTGTACAATATTTAGATTATTGATAATTGTTTGTTATAGGAGAGAGATAAAATATGTTAAAAAATAAGAATTTTGATGAAGAAAATGAGAGTAATTAACAATTGTTTGTTATGAGAGAAACAAAATACATTAAATTTATTAAAAAGAGAAAGTGTGTCAAAAAAATAAGAATTTATTAGTGGATTAAAATAAGAGTATAATATGAAAAAAATATGTAAAAATACACTTCTTTAATTTGATGTTACTATTCTAAAACGACACTTAAAAATGAATCGAGAAAATAGTTAACAATTTCACTTTATATACTAGGAAATTCATGTCAATGACTAGTTGGAAGACATCTGACACGTCATCACATGGTTGGCACGTGGGGAGCAGGTGCAGCCACAAGCCCACATCAGCTTGTCACGTTTCTCGTACCAAACCGCTGCAGTCAATCACTACATATTTCAGTTTATTTTATAAAATAAAATAATCATATTACATTCATTTATATATTGATGGTATATATAAATTAAACATTTGTTATATATTACTCAAACTTATATGATGAAAATAGCTACAATTGGAAGCTAGTTCATCTTTCTCCCTATGGATAGGGGTGGCAAAACGGGATCATCCCGTCGGACTGACCCGTTTAATCCATTATTTTTTGCAGATTGAGTCAAAGTTTTGAACTCGTTTTCTATAGTTGGTTTGTTCCGCTTAACTCGTTGAAAAACGGGGCGGGCACAGGGTGTGACAGACCGGTCCACTTAACTCGTTTTTCTTGTTTTTTTAGACTTATTTTATCCTTTTAGATTTGTTTTATGTTGGCCGATTTTCCTTTTTGCTATTAACTATGATGTTGAGTTCGATAATTTGTTAATTACTTTGTTCTTACCACAAATTTATTGAATGCCTATTCTTTTATATTTTGTTTATGATAAAAACAACATAGTTTTTTTTCGTAACAATTAAGTTGTAAATAAAATACATTAAAAAAAGTTGTTTTTTTCTCTCTAAAAAACAAAGTTTTTTGTTTTGCGGGCCGGTCCGCCAACCCGTTTGTCCGCCACTAAACTGGACGGGGTGAGATTTTAGACTCAATCACCTAATTTGATTCGGCTCGTCTCGTCCCATTTTAAGTGGGCCTAAACGAGACGGGCTGATCCACTTTGACATCCCTACCTATGGGAAGCCTATATATCATATATTCATATGGATGTCTAAAGATAAAGCATTGAGTTGATGGATCCATTGAACACGGTCAAATGTTACAATCAAATTGAAGGGTTAACTATTTTGACACATTTTCTTCAAATGTATATTTGCTTGTCCCTCAAGGATTCATAACTATTGAGACCAATTAAGTTTGCAAATTGTTGACGTCACTTTATGGACAGATAAGCCAAAAAAAGGAATAACAAGTTGAATTTGGTGCTACTGCAATTAATGTAGGAACACCAAAAAAAAAAAACTCTTTGTCTATGTGAATGATAATATTCTAGCCAAATATTCATTACACCAATTCTAATTCCAATACATCAAGTTAGTCCTTGATCAACTATATTTCATTGGGTTGGAAGTTGCACATGTACACTCCATGACTCCAAACATATTGATTTCCCTATATGATAAGAAACATTGCTTGCACCGTATTGCTTAGGCATGGCAATGAGGCGGGGTAGGGACGGGTTTTACCTTCCCCGTCCTCATACCCTACTCATATACTTATCTGTTACCTTACCCATACCCAGCGGAGATGAAAAATCGAATCTCATTCCCGTCCCCGACGGGTTCGGGTATCTCCCGCCCCATCCTCATCCCTGCATTGGATAATTTTTTTAATAAAAATAAAAGTATTTTTCAGCCTCGAGCGCAATGTTGTAATGTTTTATCCAACAAAGAGATGATGACGATCAATGACCATATTGAAGGAGAAGAGAGAAGCCGAGAGTGTGAGATATGGAAGGAGAAAAGAGAGAACTATGATAAGTGAGTGTCGTCTGAAAGACTGAGACTCTGACTGTGTGAGTGAAATGATTTAGGGTTTGAGTTTCTATTTATATAAAAAGGGGTAATAAATTGATTTTCTACATTCGGGACGAGTTTGAGTATGGGTTCGGGGTGGGTACCTATATTCCCGTTACCCGTCCCATACCCGTGTTTTAAAATCGGGGAAAACCCAAACCCATACCCAAACCAAGTCAAAACAGGAAAAACCCGTCAAATTGGGTTTGCTTCGGGCGGGTACCCGCGAGTATGGATTTTATTGTCATGCCTAGTGTTGCTTAATTATGTCACTAATGTTATAAATTAGTTATAACTCCACATAACCTTTCCATTAAAGAGCACAAAATGAAGGCAAGCCTTATGAACTATTTTATGATGCATTTGTGCTTACGAATTTGCACAGGATCAGAGACATTCAAAAATCAATATCAATGTGTCCAAATTACAAGTAAAATGTAGGGACTAATTTGTTTTGATGTGTTCAAAAATCAAAATTGATTTACAAAGTGAAAATCATACACAATCCATGGATGTAGCTGGACAAAGGGACAACAAAAAGGCCATTACTTTTCCCATTCTATAGTATTATCGCGCGCATTATTATTTTTTTTTCAAAATTACCTTTGGTTCATATTTTAGAATCCGAACGCAGTTTGGATTCTAAAATCCGAAATGTGTCAAAAAAACTGAGGAAAACTGAAGGTTAGCATGACTGACAGACATCTTTGACAAAAATAGGGTGAAACAACTTTCAGGTTATAGAATCCAACTTTTATTTATACATTTCGGAAAGTATAATCTGAAATATCCACTTTTTAAAAAGCGGGAAAAGTATCGAAATATTTTGGATTGTATAATCCGAAATATTTGAGTATATAAGGTTCACCCAGAACCTAGCAGAAGTTCACCACCTTTATCACCAAACACTCCCTACACCTCTAAAAACACACCATTTTGGGCGAAAACATGTTTTGGAGTAGCAATCTGGTCATCAAGGGGTGTTTACAACATCATTTTCGTCTGAATGCAAAGGTAATGTTTATATAAAACCTCCCTCATTCGATTTCTAGGCGCTTTCCTTTTGATCACGTCAATGAATCTGTACTGCCACCTTTCAGATTATAAAATTTGAAAACCAACAATCTGTTTCGGGTTGTATAATCCGAAAACCACCAGTACAGAAACTGGTTGCATTTTATGACCATGCTTTCGTACTGTTTCAGTAATGGATGTTCATGTTGATGCCTCCAATGAATTGCCACTTGAGATTGAACCACCTAATGTGTTGCCGGTTGTTGCACTTGAAGTTATAGATGATTCTGGAAATGCCAAATCCGAGGATCCTCCACCGAAAGTTGACATTTCTTCCGGCGATGTGAAAGTAGAGGATGCTCCTCCGGTTGTTGTACCTCAAGATGTTGTTGTTTCTATTGATCATTGAAAACATTTTGCCACCAAACAAAAGTTTGCTACACGGAACTATTTGTTGGAGTGGGTTCGAGAGCAAGCAAGGAAGCTAGGATTTTCAACCGTTATCGGTAAATTAGATAAAGGTGGCAATGGGAGAAATGCATTTGTTACTTTGATATGTGAAAGATGAGGTTCATGTACCGAGTACAAGAAGTTGACAGGCGCAAAAGGCGCAAAATATCTGGTTCGGTTAAATGTGAGTGTATGTTTCGGCTGAGAGGTTATTTGTTGATTGCTGGTGATTGGAGCCTCAAAGTTGGTGACGGTAGACACAACCATGAGATGACATATGTGTTGAAAGGTCATAAAACCGTCAGACGTCTCAACCCAAATGAAAGCCTATACCTTCGTGCGTTGACAGACTCAAATGTTCCTCCGAGGCAAATTCTTACAAATTTAAGGAAGAGGAACAATAGAGCTTCAACTACTATCAAACATATTTATAATGCTTGTCACAGGTATAGGCAGTCCATCAGGGGTACGAGAACAGATATGCAACATCTCTTGAAATCATTGGCTGAGAATGAGTATATGTATCATTGTAGGAAGTATCCTGAATGCGATGATGTTAGTGATATTTTCTGGGCGCATCCAAATGGTATCAAGTTGTTTAACACGTTCTCTACGGTGCTTGTGTTAAATTTCACTAATAAGACCAACAAATACCGTCTTCTATTGCTTGAGTTTGTTGGTGTAACTTCTACTGAGTACACGTTCTCTATTGCATTTGCTTATATGATGTCTGAGAAGGAAGATAACGTTACTTGCGCTCTTGAGAAGTGTCGTGATATGTTGCATTCCAAAGATATTTCACCCAAAGTAGTAGTCACTGATCGGGACCATGCTTTGATGAATGTTGTGGATACTGTTTTCCCAGAGGCCACTGCTTTGTTGTACGAGTATCACATTGAAAGAAATGTCAGAGCAAAGTGTAAGACGGATTGCAAAGTTAAGGATCTCAAAGGCAAGGATGGGGAAGAGATCAAGTCAAGTGAAGTGGTGAAGATGGTGATGCTTGCATGGGAGGATATTGTGAATTCCGATACAGAGCAAGCATATATTGATAATTGCAACCGGTTCAAAGTTGTATGCGACAAGTTTCCTAAGTTTTTGGAATATGTTGAAACTACAATTTTGGGTTCGGTGAAGGAGAAGATTGTCAAGTTTTAGGTCAATAAAGTCATGCATTTGGGGAATAGTACAACAAACAGAGCTGAATTTGCACACAGCCAGTTGAAAAGGTATCTAACTAGTAGTATGGGTGATTTATGTACAAATTGGAACTCCGTTCACAACATGCTAGAGTCACAACATACTCAGATACACGCATCCTTCCAGATCTCCATGATCATGTTTGAACATAGGTTCAAAGGAACGATGTTGTGGTCTATGGTGATTAGAAACATATCAATGAACATTTTGCATTATCTCGCAAACGAGGCTGATCGAGCAGTTACAGTTGGTACGGACAAATTTAAGCGTGGTTGTTTAATTTTCATCACTTACAGATTACAGTGCGCGTGTACGATTGCATTGAAGATAAAAAAGAACACCCCCATCCATTTGGATGAAATCCACACTCACTGGAAAATGTTGAGGTTCGAGTATGAAGGTGATCCTAAGGCTAGAAAGGAATACATCTCTTTGTTACCAGAATGGGATTTGCTTCAGGTTCTTTATCCTTAAAACTGTGTTTATTTCTGTCTAGTTTTTTTTACATTCTGTTTTGTGCTGGTACGTTTCGGATTATATATTCCGAACACAATATGTGAAGTTTGAATTTTATAATCCGAAAAGTTCGCATTTAAGCCTCATGCAGACATACTTGAGATGCATGATCTGGGGTGCTTGATGGGTTTCAGATTTTATACTTCGAAATGTGTCTTGCATGTTCGGATTGTATAATCCGAAACCTCACAGACATAGAACATAATGCAGTTTTTTGCATTTTTTTCCCGGTTTTCTACAACATTCCACCTAACAGTTTTTTACACATTGTAGGGCCGGTCCAACGAGGCTGATTACAACATGAAGGTCCATATCAAAGAACAATTTCGACAGTTTGTTTTGCCGGAAACAACATCTATACGTCCACTTCCTAAAAAGGTCACCACTAAAGGAGCTCTAAAGAAAGATAAATATATCATTCGGCCAACAAAGTGATCGCCTTCTCTATGGGAGCATGTTGACTCCCAGGATCCACATACACAAGCTTCACAGACATATTCAACAGGGACAAGTAAAAAAAGAGCAAGGAAAGCAACATGTCTCTCAATCCTCCTAAGTCAATTCCTAAGCCAATTACGGTTAAAGTCGACATACCACACAAAGACCAAATCCCACCTTTCATGCATGAATTTATTGAAAAGGTGGTGGATGTAGTCGGTGATGGTCATTGTGGGTTTCGTGCAGTTGCAGGTCTACGTAACTTGACTATTGATGATCACCAGATGATCTGTTACCAACTTCAAAAAGAGTTTACTAGTGAAGAAAATGAGCGATATCGATGGTTGATTGGGGCGGATAGGTGATATAGACAGGTCTTAGGCGCTCTAAATTTTTCTGGTATTGGTCCTGCACCACCGGATAAGTGGATGATCATGCTGGATATGGGCTTTCTCATTGCACAAAGATACAAACACGTGGTTGCTCTACTATTCATTGAGAAAGGGTGAATCGTCACATAGAGACCGATTGATGTGTTTGATACATGTGAATGACAACCATTTTATGATGATATATTTGAAGGATGGTTGTCCAATTCCTCCCACTTCCGCACTATGGAGAAGACAACATCGAGATGATGCAAAATAATGGCCTGATAGATATGTCCATCAGATGGTTGAGTATAATGCAATATGTCGAGCAGCGGGTTATGAGATAATAGGAGATGACGAAGATTTGTACATTGTTGAAAATCTTGATCCTGAAGATAATGTTGTTGTTGAGATGAAGGTTGAAGATGGTGTGGAGATTGAAAAAGATGAAAGCTTTAATCTTGATGATTGTAACATAGATATAGGAGAGGATTAGATTAAATATATATCATTAGTTGAAATTTATATCATTAGGTGAAATGTGTAATGATATAAATTCAGCTTTTTTGGTATAATGGCTTATAGTCTCTGGGAGAGCATGGATTGGTAAATGGGGATAATTGGGTAATGTGTTTTAGTCTAAGCTTGTTCTGCGGTGCACATGGAAAAAACATTTGTTGGCAGACGTCAACCACTTAAATGGATCCCAGTTACCTCTACGACGCGGAGGATGCCTTTGGTTTACTAAAATACCTAAATTTGTTCTAGCACTACTATGTCAATTATGTATAAAACACTATTTTAACTTAAATTCATGGTTACAAAAACTATTGTCAAAAATACTTCACCTCAATAATTATTAAAATCAAATTCCTTCACCTATTTATTTACCAACATCTGTGGATACTCGCATTCGCTTATTCGCACAAGTTCTCTCGCCAACATCCACTGCCGTAACCGCACCACTTCCTCAACCGGTTGTGAAGGGCGATTCTTTGTCTATCAAAATTACAGAGGAAGTGTATGTCAAGGGTATTGCAACATGTCAGACCAATTTGCACGGTAGACTTGTTCTAAACAAGGGTGATAAACCCTATATTGCGAAGGAAATCATAGATAAATTATCGAAACAATGGAAAACTGCCACACCATGGAAACTGATCTCTCTTGGGAAAGGGTTTTATGAGTTCTCCTTTGCCTCTTTTGATGATATGCGATTGGTATGGGCTTTGCGTGTGTTTGTTGAAATCCTTTGTCCATTCAACAAACACACGCAAAGACAGACACATGGACAGGTGTGGGTACGGTTAATGGAACTGCCACAAGAGTATTGGTTGGAGCCCACACTCTTGGAGACTGCTGGTGCTATAGGTACTCCGCTTCTCATTGATACAACGACTCAAAAATGTGTTTTTGGTCATTACGCACGTGTACTTGTTGACATTGATTTTTCCCGACGTTTATTTCATGAGATAATGGTCGAAAGGGAAGGCTTTCTGTTTCCTATGGAGGTCGTTTATGAATGCATCCCGGAATTCTGCTCTCACTATCAAATTATTGGGCATCATGTCTCGAATTTCCACCTTGCACAGCCTGCGGCGTTGGAAAATGGAAAACAAAAGGAAAATATGCAAAAACCTGTTAAGCAGCGGCAACACTATGAGAAGACCAATCTGGACGACATAGGATTGTCAAAAGCATTTGCGGAACCAGTGAGAGTACCCATTACCAACGCGGCTGTTACTAATGTTATTAAACTTGAACGCAATTCTACAAGCATTGAACCTTCTGCTGTCATGGTTCCTACCCAAGGTGTTATGACAGGTTCATCACCTACGCAACCTGAAGAACCTCAAAATGATGGTGTTGCTTTGGCTTCTCCGGCTGAACAACATTCAGAAAAGGATACAGCTATGTCCGACACTTCATTCCACTTTTCTTTGAATAATGTGACCGATGAAATAACAAGGCCTACATCTGGCAATTTGTATGAAATTCCAGTTTTGGAGCTAGTTACATGTGACCAACAAGATGTAACATCGCAGGAGGCTGACAGTGAGGCCCTCGCTAGTCAGCATCCTTTTTCGGTTTTTAATAAGCATCGCTGTCCGACAGTTAACAAAGACTTAGAAATCATTCAACAAGCTTTAATAGACTCCAGCAGCAACACAGAAGAGCCCTTCACTCCGCATGTTTCCAAGGCGCAAAAAAAAGGCAAGCCACGCAACAATTAAAACCCGGTCTCAGGGTCCTCCAACTCCGAATTTCTAATGAAGATTTGGTTTGTTTTTCATTTGTTGTTTCTACCTTGTTTCAGAGGGTTTTGGTTTAGTCCCCCCTCTCTTGTACAACTTTTCCCTTTTTTCTAATAATATTTATATGAGTAAGGGGCAGAGGATGGGGGTTTCTTGGGGGTGCCGACCTAGTCAGGATCTCTAAGCTTCTCCCTGATGTTTTCCCCACTCTTAATTCAGTAAAAAAAACTATTTAATTTTTTTTAATGACAAATGTTAATGTTAATTTTTCTCCTTCTTAGGCCTTGAATCATAGACCTCCAACTCCTTAACCTTTACCTCAAATCAGTTGAACTACCCAACCCTCCAATTCCTTCAATTATCATATGTTAACATAACAGGGAATAGAGTAAGAGCAACTCATGCAAATCAAAATTAGTTTAAATATTCAAATATAAAACTAAAATGAACATATGGGTTTTCTAAACTGCTACATTACGAACAAATGACTTACAGATTTGTTAGCTTCGACAGTTTTATTCTTTTCATCTTTCATATATTTTAACAACATACATCTGAATACCTATTTCAATCTAAGAAAACCAAACCACTAATCATCTAATGCAATGCATGATCGTAGACTGTATAAAATGTAATGGACAACAAAGGAACCAACAACTCTAACAAACATATAAATGAAAGAAACACAACAATTTTTCATGTTGTACATTCCATCTACTAGTAATTAATAGTGATCCACTAAGTTACCATTGATCAGAAAAAACATAACATACACAACATGAACTGAAGTTTGACATACAGTTGCAGTTGATTGTATTGCACAAATGGTATAGCACAACATGTACATACTAACATTAAGAACAAGGCGATATCAAACTTTCAACGTAGATTTTCGAGAGTCTCAAATCATTGATCTTTTTAATATCTGGATACTCCAAAGTACCATTTATGGAATCATAAACAAACAACCTCAATTTGAACCGAGTAAAACACTTTAGCAGCACTTGGCCATCCTCAGAAATAAAAAGTACATCATTAAGATAGTTATAACAACCCAAGTGAGGAACAATGGCAAATTTAGTCCAAGAGTCTCTATTTCCATAATCCTTCATAAGCCAAATATCATGTCCACAAAGGAGGCACAAGTAATCCCTCAAAATCCCCAAGGCTGACGAATTAACCATTTCTACCCCTTCTTCTCCACAATCAGGCTGCAAAATCTCTTGATAGGAGTTTGTCCCTAAGTCGAGAAATAATGGACCGCACAGTCACCGAATCACCGAGATATACTGATGACATTCTGTCATTACTCTTTTAGTAGGCATTTTTTATGTAATTTTTGAGTTATTCATTGTAATTCATGGAGCTGCAAGCCACAAAAAGAACAGAAAATGGAGTTTTGGAGATTTAGAATTCGGCGCCCGAATTCAGGTAATCGGCGCCCGAATTTGCTGCTAAATTGCCACTGATGTTGCGACAAAAATCGGCGCCCGAATTCAGGTAATCGGCGCCCGATTTTAACTGGCTTATTTAAGAAACACGCGTGTACAGAATTAAGGGTTCACGATTTTGGAGACCTAAAGACATATTTTGGAGCTGAAGCTTTGGCAACTCATAGCCAGTTATCAATTCATGTATGAATCCTTTAATTCTTGTTAGTTATCTTGTATTTTAGCCATGAATAGCTAATCTCTTTGTGGTTGAGACTTAGATGAATTTGATGTAATCCTAATGGAACCCTAATTTGTTGAACTCCTTTGAATATCAATGAAAGTCTAGTTTTTATTCATATTACCTTGTGTTTAATGCTTTTTGTATGTTCTTCATTGACTACTAACCCTAGCTTTAGGAATATGCAAATTGATCGTAGAGATTGAGTGACCACTAACCCTGGCTCTTGACTCGAATCTAGGTAATAAGTTTAACCTAAGTGATTAAGCTAGAGATAGACAATTATTAGGTTATGACATAGGGATTAACGAACTGTTAAAACCTCCAACGGTTTCGAACTCGCTTAAGAGATTAAGGTGTTGTCACTTGCGGGGAGAATTCTAGGTCAAGAGATTGGGTAGAATTAATATGTTAATCTGTCGTTGAACTAGATAGACATTGATTGAATTAGGAGTGCAAATTACCATTTGAGAGCCCCAGAGGAGTCGAAAGTCTTAGCCATGTTTCTCTCTAATTTCTTGAAACCAATCTTTATTGCTTTTTAATCAGTTTATTTTACAAACTCAATTAAACTGCCTAGGGCAACCCTGAATTTAGTACATCCTAATTGATAACAATAATGCTTAGTCGAAATTAACAACGGTCCTCGTGGATACGAATTTTATTATTACTTCGATTGAATTTGGTACACTTGCCAAATATCTATCATATACCAACCAATTAAGTTTGCCACTTACAAATTTTCCTGATGATCGAAGAGGAAAGACAGAAGTTCCATAAGGAAAGTTATCTATCAATCTCCAAGAATTGGTACCCAAGGTATGAACCTTCACTTGAGTTTTGTAATCAGGACTACTATGACATTTATACCTGAAAACATCAACAACTTTGTAACTATCAGTGAAACGGTCATAGCCAAATCCCAATTTGGTAGCATGATTCTGTGGAGTTTCCAAAGAGGGCAATGTATTATATTTTCTAATGGAAGGGTTCCATAAAACAGTCTGAATAGAACTGTTTTCACTGTCTTTAAAGACTAAACAAAGGATGCCATCGCAAGAGCCAACTATGCCGCCAATACTATAATCAAAGTTTAAACTGTTAAGAGGGAATTTGATTTGTTTGCCATCGGTGGTCACGTTGGTGAAGATTGAGCGGAGAGGATAAACTGTGTGAGAGAACTCGGGCGAGTAGTTCCTGGATTTTAAGATGAGATTTGGGTTCATGGTTGACATGCAAAAGTGTTTCGTGGCGAATTTGCAATATGAAATTAGAGAATTCCAGGGTTTGCAAACGCACTTGAGTTGCATGAGGAATTTCAACGGCAGTCTCAGTAGAATTTCTGTTATCATCTCGAAAGGAAGAGCGCGTAGTGGCGTCGTCATTTGAAGAAGTGAGAGGATTAGTTAGAAGAGGAATTTTTGTTCTTTTTGAACTAGGGGCTGAACCCAAAACAACTTCATCAGTAAAAGGAACATCCCCTTCAGTGGACATATTTCCTATAATTTGACAATAATTGGAGGTAAGTGAAAAGGAAATCAAACAAATTATCTCAAAGTTTGAAGCAATATTTCGTATTAAAGTGAAATAATAAAGTAACAGGAAGCATAATAAAGGTATCCAACATGAAATCTTACTGAAAATCTACAAAGTCTGCATAAACCAATAGCTCAAACTAGTCAGCTGGAAAAAAGATTGAGTGCATTTCAGATTGAGTGTGTTTCATGTTTCCAGATTCATGATATAAGATGTGGATAATGGAGTGCAGTAGATATCAAAAGGATCACTAGAACATGACTACAAACACGGCCTCATGTCGTGTTACAAAACTTAATTAGAAGACAACATCGCCTTATACATCCTTGGATTTTTTTCTAAATATGCAAGGATCACTATTGCCACAAGGATCACTAGAACATGACTGCAAACCGATTAAACTCTAAAGAAAGACATTTTTTTTTTATTTCAAGAAAACAACTAGCCATTAAAACAAAATCAGAATCATATACCATAAAATTTTCATACAAGACAGTTGACGATGAAAGTTGGCATCAAATTATGTTAATCCTACAAGTCAAGAAGTCAAACTAGAAACTATAATACTTTGAATAATAATAATATTGCACCAGTATTTGAAGCATATACACAGGGGGAATCTCCTAGGGTGAACTTAAATAACACATACAAGACAGTAAGTGTGAATTTAATACTTACGAGCTCAAGCGCCACATGAATATGCACTACAAGAAATCCTAAAGTTTTCGACCAATTGACAATGAAATTATCAGCTAGAAAAAAGTGACAGACAACCTGAAATGTAACATGGCCATGTTCATGTGACAAACAACAATAGCTTTAACTATTTTCCCATTAGCATAGCCTATAACTATGACCCCTAATCAATGAATCCTTCAGTCGCAATCATGAAGCATCACAAAAGATAAACCTTGAGCATACACTACATGTTCATATGTTAATGTTGGCTTATTTGGGAATTTCGCAACAGATACAAAACTCACACTATTCATCACTCTGCACAAACATGGAAAGTATATAAGATAAATCAAGCAAACTATGGGCATGATTGGATTGGCTTATTTGATTATATCTACTAGCATAAGTTTTGTGAGACTGTTTGGGAGAATTTTTGAAAACAACTAATGACATTTTTCATAAGCTTTTTGCAACTTATTTTCATAAGTTCTCGAAGATAGCTTAGGAAAACAACTTATAGAATATACAAAAACATTTTAACTTTATTTTATCTTTTCTTATAGAAATAGCTTATGTAAGATTATACATAAGTGATTATCATGATAAGCGCTTGCAAATAAGTTGTTTATCCAATCATGGCCATATTCACTACAAAGTAAACAACAACAAAGATAACCAAACATACAAACAAAGCAAAGATGAAAATTAACATAACAAATTTGAGGAATGGAAAAAATAAATAAATCAAGAATACAAAATCCAATTCAGAAATCAATATAGACTCTACCTTGCGTGAGAAGAATGCAACACGAATGTTGAATTGTGAAATTAGGGTTCGATTTTGGTGAATTAGAAGATTGCACTAACTAACATAAAGAAGAGAAATTACCTCAATGAGCATAATTTATTCGCATGCTCGATGGTTCATGCAACCATTGTCATTGTTTCGCAGTGCGTGCAACCTTGGATAACCTCTCTTCATGTACCCACTTATCGTCAATGTTATGCTGTTACCGTTTGTTGTGTTGTGTGCAGTTACGTTTTTTTTCTTTTACAATCATTCATTGTATGCAGTTACATAAGGAAAAAAATAACCGTATTCAAAAAAGGCCACACCAAAAAGGCATCAGTGGCATAACGAAAATGGCATACGTATTGAACTAGTATTAGTATCCGTGCAATGCACGGGCTGCCTTTAAACTATATAATAAAATATATTTTTAATGACACACATTAATTTAAAGTATTAAGAATATATGTTTTCCTCATTTTTCCTCATTTCCTTCTCTCACTAAAGTTCAGATTTTCTCTCCCTCTCTCTCTAGAAATTCGGTCCTCACCATCCCATGCTTCTAATTCACCAGTTTTCTTTCCAAATTCTTGGTATTGAAGCAAGCAAACTATTGGGAAAGATTGGAACAAGAGGAACTAAGGAAAAACCAAGTCAAGAGGAGGAATTCCAAAGCTAGGGTTTTGGTAAAAGGAAGCTTGGCAAGACCATCAATTGGTAGGTGAGTTCCGTAGAGTAGCTTATCCCTTTTTGGGTCATATTGTGTGAGAATTACAACTGAATTTCTAAGATTTTAGGAAAAAGGATAGTTTTCCCTTTTTTGATACATATGCTTAAATCATGCTTAATCCTTGAACCCAGTATGTTTTTATAGCATAAAATGAGTCCCTGGCATGTTTCAAAGATCACTAGGCAGTTGGGTACCAAGATTCTTTAAAGATGAAATCTGTTTTCAAAACTCTGAGTTCTGCTACAGTCGCAGAGCGACCAGGATTTTGCTCTGCGAAGTAGCAGAGTTTTGCTACTGCCTATCTTCGCCTAGCCATCGCCTAGACTTCGCTTTGCAAAGTAATCAGAAGCTGAGTTTGCAGAGCAAAGTTTTTGGACGTTCTGCGAAGCTTCAGACTCAGGAATATCAGGTTCTGAAGGTTCAGACTCTGAATGTTCAGACTCTGAAGGATCAGACGCAGGTGATCGCAGAGCGAAGTTAAGGGGTCGCAAAGCGAAGTGGCCCAGAATGGCATTTTATTAACAAATAACTGTACCATGCCAATGATCTTCGATATGCTTTGGGATAACGATACTCATGAACTTTCAAGGATTAATCCAGGAAAATGATATGTATCATACAAAGTGATGGGTAGTTTTCCCACAGGAAATTATTACAGTTGGGATAGTAAGCCCATAAGTATGACATATGACAACGATATGTCTAGAACCTTTAATAGGTTAACAGGAACTGAGAGGTGTTCAGTCGAAAGTACAAGAGTACTAGGAATGTTTCTCAACATTCAAGGATTCATATGAGAATAGTATCAGGTATGTTAAGGTTTAGTTTTTCAGGATACCCTTAACCAGACAAGTTATAGTGTACCGTAGGCAGATGTACCGGGATTTTCCCCAGTTTCAGTTACATTTCATGTACATCAGGACGTGCCTCAGATGTTCACGTCAGAGTGACACCGAGGGTTCACGTATCAGGTCAGGAAATTATACAGATTATATATATGTATATATGTTGACAAGTCGTGGCACATGTACGCTTCAGATTTATTCTGGATAGGTCAGCCCGTTAGGGAACCTACGCGACGACTCACATATATATATGTATGTACAGATTTAATAACCAGGAATATCAGGAATATATATATATATATATATATATATATATATGTATATATAAGGAATAATTAATTATTAGGATAAACTTTGTGTCTTCTGGGTTCTCGCAGTTAGAGAGCGCAGGGGGTTCCAGTCATTGCTGGAATGGGAGGAACTTTCCGCGAGGATAACCACACATAAGTTTATAGTGTGTCTTCTGTGTTCTCTCTAGTTAGAGCACAGGGGGTTCCAGTTACAGCTGGAATGGGAGGAACTTTCCGTGAGGATAACCACACACACAGGCAAGAGGAATCTGGTGATTAGCCTCAGATAGGAATTTTCACTGGTTATCAGGGGAATGTGCTCCGGGGTTACTCCACTCGGGGGCATTCCGTAAAATCAACTCAGATAATAATGTTTGTTACACGCTAACATCTAACAGTTAATTGATCAGGAAAACATTTTAAATGTTATCAGGCAGGAATTAATATCAGGCAGATGTTAGTTATCAGGTATCAGGAATCAGGTAGCGGTTATCAGGCGGTGATCATAGGTTTCCCCTCGATCACCAAGTTATCACTTTGTAGTCTAGTTTTATGACTACATAGCTTACCAGGATGTAGTCCAGATTTCACGACTACATAGGATAACAAGAACAGGCAGGTTTAACCTTTTATGGGTTGAGTTAGAGCTCGGCGATCATAGGTTTTTCCCCAAGATTGCCGACGGTAGGCACGACGACCTTAGGTTTCCCCGAGGTTGCCAACAGTAGGTTGGGTGGAGCTTACTGAGACATTATGTCTCATCCCAATCCTTCTGGTGCAGGTTTTCAGGTAAGCAAGAGGTTTGTGATGAAGTTCTTCAGGGAGACGCTGAATGGAGTGCAGATGCTCGTCATGTACCAGCTCAGGAGGTTGTCAGACAATTGTATAAGTGTATTTTAATGGTACTTGTTCAGTTGTATAAATGAGCAAAGTAGTATTCATCAGTCGTGTTGTATTATTATATTGAAAATTTTGATGTATCCAGTATCAGTATAATGCGCATGCTAATATTCTAGATAAAATTAGTATGTGTGTTACAGTGTCTTTGAACAACAAAATTGCCAAGGTTTTTTTTTTTATTATAGTAAAACATTTGCTAAAGTTAATAAAATTTTGGTACTCCTGATTATACGTTTAGATTACAATAATGAAACTGATTTATAATAATTTTACTAACCTTAGACTACAATTACTATATTATATTTTTTTTTAATGATTTACTATAATTATATTGTAATTGGAATATACTTTTGATGCAGATGATCTTAATAAAAAATAAATCCTTCTTATATCATGTTGTCTTAAAAAAAATTAATCTTTCATCAAAGTATGACTAAGATGCAAATTAACGTATTTTAAATTAGCGAAACATACATTATATAGGTATTGGGCCTGATTTTATATCAAAAACTACTAATGTGAAATTCAATTTGTAAAGCCCAAATCAATTAAACCATAATTAAACAAATAATAAAAAATAAAGTGAATATCTTTGGCCACATATGTAATAAAATAGATTATCTACTTGCCATAAAAATCTAAACCAACAATCACTTTCATCCTTCCATACCTCTCACGTACTCCTGATTATACGTTTCAACATTCCAACCCCACCACTTCCTTCCTGCAGATCGTGACACCAACCATGGCAACAGATGAAACAAGGTATGTAAACCCATCATCAAACGTCGTTTTCACCATCTTCCTTCCTTTCTTGCTTCTATTTTGAAATTCCAATATGCAACATATGTTCTGTCTTAGATTTCTATTGTTATTTTGTTTTTTTTCCCAACATGCATGCCAAACACGGTTTAATTCCTTCCCTCTTCACAAGATTATTGATGAAATTTGATGTAACCCTAACCATGGTCTAGATCTGCATTGTTTGAACAGAATGTTGGGTTTACATATTTTAATCAAATCCGCATTCAACAAACACCATTGTGTTATACTTTGATGAAAATTTTGCAAAGGTTTTCAGACTTGGGTTATTTTACTTGATTAAAAAACATTTTTATTTCACTTGATTTCACCAATTCAAGCTCTGATGCATTTTGTACAACATGAGGTATAAATGATATATTAATTTGTTGTATTTGAATATTGGTTTCTTTAATAATACTATAAGCATCGTTCTTTAATTCTTTAATAAAAGATTGTAAAAAAATTATTGTTTTAATAACTTACTATCAAAGGATTTTAGTTGACCCTTCAATTATATATCATTGTTGTGCTTTCTTATACCTGCACTAATAGATTTGCAATTAAGTTAACATTAACATTATGTGTTGTATCTAATTTGACTTGATTTACCTCTACAATGAAACAACAAACAATGAATACATTTAAGATTTGAACATAAAATATTTCAAACAATGAACATCTTATTTACTCTTGGGTTGTGATATGATATGAATTGAAATGTAAACAAAATTATAAAAGTTAATATAGCTTATTACCATTCATCAATGGTGAAAGAGGGTTTCTAAAAGGCTCATTAGATAGCTTTTGTCCTTCACTCGTCCTAGAATTGTTGCCAACATCATCCTCTATAATGAATTGAAATAAACATCAAAAAGTATAAAAATCTTGGTATATAAGGTAAAACTCAAGTATGCAAGGATTTATAATGGTTAAATACCTTTGTCCATGCATTTTTTGTTGGAGCTCCTTTGTAATAATGCTAATTTTCTCGTCATCCTTGCACTTGTTGGATCATTTGGTTCCATTGTTGAAGGTCTTGATGGATAAGGAAAATGTGATATTGTTAGGTTTGTACATGTAGTAGTTTATCTTTGTTCAAAGTTAGATAAAGTTTTGATATGGAAAATATTAAAACTTTTTGGCATACACACAAAGTGACAAATAGTAGAGAAAGATCCAAAATTGATGTTACATTCATTGAAACAACTTTTAGAGACACACACAAGAATAATATATAAAAAGCAATTGTCTTTTTTGTAGGTATATTGAAAGCACACTAAAGCAACCACTAAAATGCTTTAACGTGAATTTGCAAAATTGTTGTCATTAGAAGACAAAATTCATATACCAAGGTGTAAGAAGTGGTAGAAAAAGTAATGACTTTTGTTTACCCTTTTAAATATATGACATAAGGTCAACTACCAATGTGTATACAAATGAACATAAAATTAAAATAAAAGAAGGAATAATATTAGCATGCAAATAATATACAATAAACAAGTGGGGACCAACATAACCAAACCAAATTGTCCAAACATTGTCATTAATACATAATATAATGTACCAAATCCTAGAAAAGTTTTAATTATTCACAAATTACTTCACATCTAAATACACCAACAATTACATTAATCCAAAAAACTAAATATCACACTTCATTAACTACAAACCCTCCTTAATCTCCTTCCTCCCCACGAACAACTTGAACATACATCTTTTTCGGAGGAGCCTCCAAATCAAAGATGAGATTATCCTTTTCTTTTAGGCCACGGTCTCTAAGAAATTCAAACCGCTCTCCTCCTAAGAATTTTCCTGCATTGCGCCGACCGACGGTAATAACACGACAATCATATTCTTTGAGTGTTTCCGCATCTTGAAGAGTCATCCTCATTGATTTTCTTCTCAATATAACTCTTTCATCCGTCGAAGCAGAGGCAGGAATTGCTACTTGAACTAGAAAGCATACTACTTATATAATAGTAATTCATGTACACATCCCTGGTATAAAATTAAATAAAGTAGTTATTCCGGAAGATTTGATCAAGTATGAACATAAATTTAACTATTGTAAAATATAATATGAATGCTTTGCAAATTGGGCTATTACACAAATTATATGCATAACATAATGAGATGCATACCATCTCAAACTTCTTGGAAATCATCTCATGCTTTTGCTGGAAATCATTTATGAAATCATCATTATGTTATGCATATAATTTGTGTAATAGCCCAATTTGCAAAACATTCATATTATATTTTACAATAGTTAAATTTATGTCTATACTTGACATATTATAAACTTGCATCGTAAATAATTTTATTTTCAAATTTTTTGGTAGCATTTTCCCAATCGGATCTCAAAGAAAGTCTTAAGAAGAAAATCAATGAGGATGACTCTTCAAGATGCGGAAACACTCAAAGAATATGATTGTCGTGTTATTACTGCCGGTCGGCGCAATGCGGGAAAATTCAGAAATTCCTGGCATGACCTGATTCTGAACGTAAAACAGAGTACTGGTGCAGTAAAACAGAGTATGCAAAACAGTAGTTCAGAAGCAGAATAAAACAGACAGAAAGTAAAATGCACAGGTGATTTGTTAACCCAGTTCGGTGACAAACACACCTACATCTGGAGGCTACCAAGCCATTAAGGAAATCCACTATGATAGTCCTAGTTCTAAGTTCTCAGCAAACTCCCAGTTTACAACTTATCACCTAGCTACTACCCGTATTGATTTCAACCTAGGAACTCCTAGACCTGAGATCCCATCTCACTTCCCTCAGTCAATCACTGCTCCAGTGATTATCAGACTCTAAACAAACAAAGATGAAGACACTCTTCAAAACATAAACAGTCACTTTTGCTTAAAAGCTTCAAGTGATTACAACTCAATAAAACATACCAACTCTAACAATTGAGTGGTGTACAGAAAAACAGAGCATACAGCTCACAACTAACAGACTCAAAACCTAAGACTCTTTCTATGATAGCTTTGGTTGAGACAATTTTCTTCAATGACAGCATCCTCTATTTATAGCTTCAGCAGCAACATAAACTTGAGCCAAATCCTTCAAAAATATATTTCCAAAATACTTTAGAAACATATAGAAGCAATTTATTTTCTAGAAATATATTTTCCAAAGATTTCTTTGAAAATATATTCACTAATAAAATAATATCCAATCTGAAGCATATATGTTTCGCAAATATCTTCTTCTGGAAACATCTGGAAGCACACGCAGCATGAAATAATTCTTCAATTAAATCTTCAACAAATATGCTTCTGAAAATACTACTGAAGTCTGAAGGTTCAGCGTCTGAAGATGCGTCTGAACATTCAGCTTCTGAAGGTTGCTTCTGAACAGTGCGTCTGAAGGTCAGCTTCTGAAGTACTGTTTAGCTTCTGAAGCCCAGCTTCTGAAGACGCACAACTGCTTGTATATTTGATTTTAGCAAACATGTAGCCAACAACCAAATATCCAACAATCTTCCCCTTTGGCAAATTTTTGGCTAAAATCAATTTGAGATACACAAGGCAAATTCTTCATACATAATAGGAACGCAACCATGAAGAACAACGTAGCAACAGAGTCAGCAGCGGATACATTACGTTACACAACATACAGCAGCAGCTTCTGAGGACACACAACTTCTGAAACAAAAACCTACTCCCCCTGAAACATACACTCAGGAAAACAGAGACTCTGAAACAGAGACACAGTTCCTGAAACACATACTCCCCCTGAAAACATATCATCAACAGTAGCTTTTGAAATAGATAAGCTTCCAGTTCTGAGCACATAAATCAGCATCTGATAGGACACAGGAACAGAAAATACACATTCCCCCTGAAACATGACAGAGACTCCTACTCCCCCTGAACTACTGAAACAGATACACAGGAACAACTCCCCCCGAACACAGAGACTCCCCCTGAACAACTGAACTGCTTCTGAAACAACTATACTTTTCTCCCCCTTTTTAGCCAAACAATTTTGACAAAAACAATCATGCAATCACCAGGAGTAGAAAGACAGAGAAACAACAAAGGTTACAAAGCATATGCACATCCAGAAATCAAAAACAACAGAGGAAACAAACAACCATCACAACACCATACACATCTGTAACATCAGTGACCCTTCTCAGACCATCAGAATCACACAAACAGTACCCACACACAGCTTCACAGAAGAACAAAAAACAGGAACACAACTACAGAGTATAGCACAAACTTGCAGACCAGAAACACAAAATGAAATCCAGGACATCAGTCAAAAACTTGACAGTCTTCAAACTCAGCAACAGATGTTGTTTCATCATCAGACACACATTCAGATGCTGCTTAGTCAATGTATGCTTCAGGCACATTCAGAATCTTCTTCCCAGCAATCTGCTTCTGAAGTACAACAATCCTCTTCTGAACATAGGGCATGATGTCTTGCTCAACATCATCCTCAGACTCACTAGGATCCACTTCCTTTCCTTTTAGTGCCTTCTTCTTAGGGACATGGACCACTACCTTGCTCCAGCCTCTAGATGGTCTAACAACAGCATTCTTGCCAACACTTTGGTCAAGTCTTTTACCAATGGGTTCAGAATCCAGATCATCTATATTAACAGCAATTGTAGATTGATCCTTTACCATATCAGTTCTAACTTCTTGAACTTTTTGATCAGACACAGGTTCAGACTCTTCTACATCTTTGTCATTCTCACTGTTTACTGACTTGTCCTTTGACACAACATCTTGGGAATGCTCATCAGTCTCCTTCTCTTGTGAACTGTCAGAAGGTGACACAACAACAGACTTACTGACAGACTTTCCAGGAGACTTTTCTTGACTGGCTTTCTTCATTCTTAAGTTTAAATGACCAAGAATCTGGTGCCACAACTTAATCTCTTCTCCTTTTGATGATGCTTTTAGAGAGGAGTGAGCTATAAGACTAGTATCAACAACCTTGGGTTTCCATTCTTTTCTAATTTGAACAATTGTATGACTGACCTTTTGTTGAACATGAGGTTGTGGATATCCATATAGTTTTAAACAAGACGGTTTAATATGCCCCTTTTTTCCACAGTAATGACATACCCAAGGATGAGATTTCCTCCTGCTCTTAGATCCCCGAGGTTTGTTCTGATGTTCCATCTTAGGTTTGCCCATCATTGGATCAAATGTTTCAACAGCTGCACAGATCTTTTTAGTTGGATTTTGCTATTTGTTCAAGGTCCTATCATCAAATCCTATACCATTTGGTTTCCCTTAGTTCTGACTCTCCAAAATGTAATATCCCGCTTAAACGTGACTTTTATCAGTATCACAGGAATTAAACGAACACAATGGCATAATGGTAATTATAGAAGGGAAGGATTTAAATAAGGGAAGTATGAGATTTTTCTCATTTATCCTAATCCTCTCTCTCTCTAAAATATGAGTTTCTTCCTCTCTCTCTCTCTAATTTTCGTGCACCATCATCATCATCACTACCAACCTCTTAATCATCATCCAATCTTGTGGATTAATGGCTAGGAAGCTTGGGTTAAGGAGTTGGAACAAGAGAAAAGTTAAAGAAAAGCAAGAAAGATCAAGTGATCAAGCTAGGGTTTGAAGCAAAAGGCTAAGCCAGCACCAAATCAGTTTAAGGTGAGCTCCCTAGGGGTTTTAGAACCCCTCTTTGAGAGATTTATAGTGATTTTATTCATATGTCAAGTTTTATAGTGTTTTTACCCTAATCCCTTTTACTTGCTAATTCCTTGCTCATATGTGTTTTAAACTACCAATTTGTAATAGAAAATCATTCCTAACATGTTTGGGATGTTTGGGTAACTTGGATTGAGCAAAAATGGTGGAAAAACATGATTTTTAACAAGTTTTGACCTGTCATGGTCGCTACAGCGACCAGCCGTCGCTACAGCGACCAAACAGCTTGGATTTCTGCCTACGGTCGCTTCAAGCGACCAGCCGTCGCTACAAGCGAGCAGCTTGTTTTTCAGACTTTTACCTACAGTCGCTGTAGCGACAGGCCGTGGCTATAGCGACAGCATAAGACAGCACTTGACAGCTTTGCTGTTTTGGGCATTCTGGTGCGCGTGGGCATGGTTTTTCACTCCCGTTTTCTCCAGAAACATTTTAGAAACATTATCCACCATTTTAACCCATCCAAAAAGGCTTCCAATGGTTGAAAGATTATAGGAGCAAGGAATACGCAAGGCATGGGAAATACGAGAACAATGGTTATATGAATAGGAAAGCTTTAAGAACGACATATGACAACGATATGTCGAATCCTTTGATAGGAAAACAAGAATTATAGCAAGAGTTCAAGAACCTATTTTAGGTATAAAAGATTATAGATGTATTCAGTTTAGAATACAAGAGTTATAGGAATGTTTCCACAATCATAGTTACAGACAAGATTATAGTGTTGGTTCTCCAACGATTATAGGAGGCTTATGAGAACGATAAGCCAAGAATCATAGGTTACAGGTTGAATGTTACAGGATCGTTATGAGTTTATAGTGAGAGATTACATGTTTATATGTTAAAGTTAAAGAATTAAAGATCAAAGTAATGGATATATATATATGTATATATATATATATATATTCATATATCAAAGTTAAAGAATAATATTTCACAGTCATAGGCATGTTCAGCAGACTCCGGGATACGCCGGATGGGATCTCTCCGAGAGGGTTATCCACATGCAATTTCATAGGGAGTCCGGTGTTAGCCTGATTGTCAGGAGTTTCATCGGGTCATAGGGATTTTGTACTTCGGGGTTACTCCACCCGGATGCACTCCGTAAAATGAACTCAGATTAATTGTTTGTTCAACGCTAACAGCTAACATAAAACACCTAAAACATCTTTATTTGTTTTATGTTTCACAGTTATAGTCATAGTTACAGTTAAAGGCAGATTATAGTTAAAGTCACAGACAGTTACAGTTATAGTCATAGGAAATTCATAGTTATAGTTATGGACAGTTATCAGAAAGTGATCCTAGGTTTCCCCTCGATCACTAAGTTAAAGATATAGGCAGAATACATATAAGGTTACAGGCAGTTCAAAGTCATAGTTATATGAGGACTTATAGTCATAGACAGATAAAAGACTTGGTGATCATAGGAAATCCCCGAGATTGCCAAGGTAGGCATGGCGACCCTAGGTTCCCTGTGGTTGCCAACAGTTGGTTGGGCTGGAGCTCACTGAGACATTATGTCTCATCCCATTCCTTCTGGTGCAGGTTTACAGGTAAGTCAGAGGTTCGTGATGAAGATCTTCACAGAGATACTGGATGGAGTACAGTTGCTCGTTGTGTACCAGCTCAAGAGCTTGATGGATATAGTATAAGTATTGTAATAGTATTGGATATTTGTACAGACGAGTAAACTTGTATTCACTCTTTCGTGATGTATTATTATTATTATTGAAATTTTTAAATGTATCCAGTATCAGTTTAACGCACATGCTAATATACTAGTTAAAGTTAGTATGGGTGTTACAATTGGTATCAGAGCAGGTCGATTCAGACCGTGCCATGGGTCATTTAAGATTCAATGAAAGTAGTGGAACCATTGGGTTCCGGATGTTGTTCTAAATGTCACATCTAGTTGAGCCTGATCAACTCAGTCTAGTATATGACAGTTAGGATAAATGTCCGAGAGCTGAATGTGACCAAGGAGGAAAGAAGTGTACGAAGGGTAAAGGTTAAGACGTCAGATTCTAAGACGAAATTGACAAAGTGTTTAATGTCAAAGGATGGTTCTCTAACCGTGAAGTAACTGAGTCTGTTAATGGCAAAGTCTCAGGAATGTAAGAAGTATTTAAAAGTATCTAAGAGTAAGGTCAAGTACCTTGGCTAGTTGGACGCATCATTGAGCGATGCCTTCTCCGAAGAGATGTGTAGAGTAAAGAATTATGGAATCATAACGGGAACCGTAATTTGGAAAGTTAAAGTTAAGGGTTGATTAGAGTTTTAATTCCGGCTGCAGATGCAAAGGATTGTGATACCAAACTCAGCGACTTGGAATAAGGAATGATCAATTAATTATGGAAGCTCTGGACCTCCAGTGAGGATATAGTGTGTAAGGATGGAAGGATTTGCGCACTTAGAACGTATGAGATTTTAATATCCGACAGTTAAGATACTTAATTATAGATTAAGCGAAGTATTGGACAGAGGAAACCCCGGTAAGGGTACGAAGTAAAGATTGAATCTGATGTTGAGGGATTATAGCAGACCGGTTTCAAGGAATTAGCCAAGAACTATTGTTAGGCTCTGGCAACAGGAAGAACGTCACTTATATACAAGTTACAGTTAAAGTTATAGTTGAAGTTAAGGAGTTCTATATCTTCTTTCGATGGGCTCCTTACACACGTATTCGGGTAAGCCGACAAAGATCACCTTATGTTGGTATGTGTTAAGATGGTAGAACATACCTACCTTGGATTGTTCGAAACCATGAAGAGGGCAACGGGCGCGAAGTCAGGTGGACCATTTTTCAGGTAACAAGATTAGATTGGAATTGTGAGTACTTTAACAAGTTACAGGAAGGATCCAGTAGGAAATAATAAGAGTTGAAGTTTAAAGATTTATTAATCGGGTACTCGAAGAAGTGTATCACATGTTTGAATTTACAGGAGAGCCGGTAAAAGTTGAGTTTTATCCAGACGGATTATTCCCGGAGCAATCCGAGAAGTAACCAAGAGTTATGTTAGAGTTATGTGGACCTAAGTGCCTTGGAAAAAGGTTATGGATGTGAAATCCCTACGGATAATTATAGGACGGAACTCGATTCATAATATGAAGAGTAAAGCTAGAACCAGCGTATAAGTTGTTTTAACAGGAGCATTGTTGGGCTCGTGATTATTGTTAAAGACTGTTTACAGGTTTCGGCTTATTTCGTGAAAGTAAGAATTTTGTTTATGCTCGAAAAGAAACGCAGAGTCAAGCGTCGAGCAATCAGTAAGTTAACAGGTGAATTAAACCACAAGAGAAATTTTAATGGAAGATGGTCATATATGGTAATTACGAAGTTATAAAGTCAAAGGATTGGCCAAGGAGAATTTATATGGTAATAGTGGTGTATTACTTCTATCCCAAGGTAAATTGTTTAAATCAGAGTTGCGCAGCGGAGAAGTAATCCAATTATGAGTTAATAGACAAATCAAAGCTGAAGTTTAGAGAAGAGGATGTTGTGAAGTCCTTGCCAAATGAATTACAGGAAAAGTATTCAGAGATTAATTCTTCAGCTACAAAATATGTGTAAGTAGTGATGACTTGAACTTACCAACAGTTCTAACAGGAAATTTTAAGAGATAAGTCGAGGAATGTTTCGGACCTTGAAACTCATGAGAAATAAGAATCGAAGCAGTTTAAAAATTCAAAGGATGTGTTCTAGCACAATGAGTACATGGCGAAGGAAGCCACATCTAAAACGGTAATTTAGCTGTTTCAGCTCAGTAACTTAAAGTTAACTTGAGTAATAAGTTTAACCAAAGAGGAATTATGCAGTGGCATGAAGTTATTCCGCATCGTACCCACGTTATGCTAGCATGTTGCATGTAACAGGCATGTAACAGGTTATGATTAGTATTATGTATACTGATCAGACAGAGTTTATACTACTTAGACAGTAGTGTAACATCTTTATAGTCATGAGACATGTATTAGTAATCGTGGTACGCAATCGGTAATGTTTTAACAGGAAAGTCTTAAGCAGAACAGATTTGTTGTTACCGAACAAATCTTAGTTGAGGAATTCAGAAATTTTTGAATTTAATGTTCACAGTTAAAGGAAGGAAATGTTTTACACAGATCAGAAGATTACTCATAGTTTATAGTAAAAGGCTACGTGAATTCAAGTTATGAATTAAAGGATTAAGAGTTTTAAAGTGCTATTCTGATAGCGATCAGGATAGAGTTTTCTTTTCGAAAACAGAGAATGTCTTTTGACAAGTAAGTTATAACGACAACGGAATGTAACCATAATTTACGTTATGGGATTGTGAATGTTTAAAGAATACAAGCATGAGTTAAGAAATAGAAGAGTGACCTTAGTTGGCGTGGCATTGCCTCAAGTATGTTATGACTAAGTATGATGTCCCATTAGTTGGACAATGATGATGCGACGTATTGTGTACCCGATAGTAGAGTACACGTACTCGATCGTGTATGGAAGCTTTGTGCTATGGATTATATTATATGATGATATGTGAGACGGCTTATGCCACACGTCACTTGTATTAAACTTTCATAAGTTTGAAATTTGGGGTAGAGAAGGTATTAATCCCATGATTAAGGAATATCTTGATTGATGCAAGATTGTCAGAGTCCTAGAAGGAATAAGGCTCCAAAGACCTTAGTTACGCGTTATCGTTGATTAATTAAATTGGAGCACGAGAGGCTCATAAGATTTCTCGAGCCTTAAGGTTTCCCGCAGTGGGAATGTGAACAATGTTCATGGTTGAGATAACAGTTACACCAGGATGTCAGAGAGAAGTGAACTTGTACCATAAGTTCAGCCACCACTTTGAAATTGAATCGTGGAGGTAGTTGTAATAAACTTCTTTTCCATTTGAGAATACTCAATATCAGATGTTTTTCAGTGCAAGACTAATCTATATAAAGGATGTTACGAATGTAACAGTAAAAGGTCGTCTTACGAGGCGGAAGTTAAAGATAAGAGTTCTTTGGAACTGAAAGTAATATAATAGATTTCCTCGGAAAGATGGAATAACTGAGGAAATCAGATCGACTCGACGTCTACAGGTTAAGATTGAATGGTCAATGAAAGAAGAACGGATAGAATTCAGTAAAGGAAATCCAAGACTTAATAATTCTAAATTGGATTTGTAAAGAAATATGTTGAACAGAGATGGAAATCATGGCTAAAGGACAAGTTTTAACCAGTATAGTTTAATCGGGGTGCGTGATTGATCTACATGTCAGGCCCTGGAGTTGCCATGAAGTTCCAACAAGCTTAAAGGATTGGAAATTTTCATAGTAGAGAAAGAGGTAGAAAGGATTTATCTTTTCAGGATCTCATAAGGATTATCTAAATTTCGAGGACGAAATTTCTTTTAAGGGGGGTAGAGTGTAATATCCCGCTTAAACGTGACTTTTATCAGTATCACAGGAATTAAACGAACACAATGGCATAATGGTAATTATAGAAGGGAAGGATTTAAATAAGGGAAGTATGAGATTTTTCTCATTTATCCTAATCCTCTCTCTCTCTAAAATATGAGTTTCTTCCTCTCTCTCTCTCTCTCTAATTTTCGTGCACCATCATCATCATCACTACCAACCTCTTAATCATCATCCAATCTTGTGGATTAATGGCTAGGAAGCTTGGGTTAAGGAGTTGGAACAAGAGAAAAGTTAAAGAAAAGCAAGAAAGATCAAGTGATCAAGCTAGGGTTTGAAGCAAAAGGCTAAGCCAGCACCAAATCAGTTTAAGGTGAGCTCCCTAGGGGTTTTAGAACCCCTCTTTGAGAGATTTATAGTGATTTTATTCATATGTCAAGTTTTATAGTGTTTTTACCCTAATCCCTTTTACTTGCTAATTCCTTGCTCATATGTGTTTTAAACTACCAATTTGTAATAGAAAATCATTCCTAACATGTTTGGGATGTTTGGGTAACTTGGATTGAGCAAAAATGGTGGAAAAACATGATTTTTAACAAGTTTTGACCTGTCATGGTCGCTACAGCGACCAGCCGTCGCTACAGCGACCAAACAGCTTGGATTTCTGCCTACGGTCGCTTCAAGCGACCAGCCGTCGCTACAAGCGAGCAGCTTGTTTTTCAGACTTTTACCTACAGTCGCTGTAGCGACAGGCCGTGGCTATAGCGACAGCATCAGACAGCACTTGACAGCTTTGCTGTTTTGGGCATTCTGGTGCGCGTGGGCATGGTTTTTCACTCCCGTTTTCTCCAGAAACATTTTAGAAACATTATCCACCATTTTAACCCATCCAAAAAGGCTTCCAATGGTTGAAAGATTATAGGAGCAAGGAATACGCAAGGCATGGGAAATACGAGAACAATGGTTATATGAATAGGAAAGCTTTAAGAACGACATATGACAACGATATGTCGAATCCTTTGATAGGAAAACAAGAATTATAGCAAGAGTTCAAGAACCTATTTTAGGTATAAAAGATTATAGATGTATTCAGTTTAGAATACAAGAGTTATAGGAATGTTTCCACAATCATAGTTACAGACAAGATTATAGTGTTGGTTCTCCAACGATTATAGGAGGCTTATGAGAACGATAAGCCAAGAATCATAGGTTACAGGTTGAATGTTACAGGATCGTTATGAGTTTATAGTGACAGATTACATGTTTATATGTTAAAGTTAAAGAATTAAAGATCAAAGTAATGGATATATATATATGTATATATATATATATATATTCATATATCAAAGTTAAAGAATAATATTTCACAGTCATAGGCATGTTCAGCAGACTCCGGGATACGCCGGATGGGATCTCTCCGAGAGGGTTATCCACATGCAATTTCATAGGGAGTCCGGTGTTAGCCTGATTGTCAGGAGTTTCATCGGGTCATAGGGATGTTGTACTTCGGGGTTACTCCACCCGGATGCACTCCGTAAAATGAACTCAGATTAATTGTTTGCTCAACGCTAACAGCTAACATAAAACACCTAAAACATCTTTATTTGTTTTATGTTTCACAGTTATAGTCATAGTTACAGTTAAAGACAGATTATAGTTAAAGTTACAGACAGTTACAGTTATAGTCATAGGAAATTCATAGTTATAGTTATGGACAGTTATCAGAAAGTGATCCTAGGTTTCCCCTCGATCACTAAGTTAAAGATATAGGCAGAATACATATAAGGTTACAGGCAGTTCAAAGTCATAGTTATATGAGGACTTATAGTCATAGACAGATAAAAGACTTGGTGATCATAGGAAATCCCCGAGATTGCCAAGGTAGGCATGGCGACCCTAGGTTCCCTGTGGTTGCCAACAGTTGGTTGGGCTGGAGCTCACTGAGACATTATGTCTCATCCCATTCCTTCTGGTGCAGGTTTACAGGTAAGTCAGAGGTTCGTGATGAAGATCTTCACAGAGATACTGGATGGAGTACAGTTGCTCGTTGTGTACCAGCTCAAGAGCTTGATGGATATAGTATAAGTATTGTAATAGTATTGGATATTTGTACAGACGAGTAAACTTGTATTCACTCTTTCGTGATGTATTATTATTATTATTGAAATTTTTAAATGTATCCAGTATCAGTTTAACGCACATGCTAATATACTAGTTAAAGTTAGTATGGGTGTTACAATTGGTATCAGAGCAGGTCGATTCAGACCGTGCCATGGGTCATTTAAGATTCAATGAAAGTAGTGGAACCATTGGGTTCCGGATGTTGTTCTAAATGTCACATCTAGTTGAGCCTGATCAACTCAGTCTAGTATATGACAGTTAGGATAAATGTCCGAGAGCTGAATGTGACCAAGGAGGAAAGAAGTGTACGAAGGGTAAAGGTTAAGACGTCAGATTCTAAGACGAAATTGACAAAGTGTTTAATGTCAAAGGATGGTTCTCTAACCGTGAAGTAACTGAGTCTGTTAATGGCAAAGTCTCAGGAATGTAAGAAGTATTTAAAAGTATCTAAGAGTAAGGTCAAGTACCTTGACTAGTTGGACGCATCATTGAGCGATGCCTTCTCCGAAGAGATGTGTAGAGTAAAGAATTATGGAATCATAACGGGAACCGTAATTTGGAAAGTTAAAGTTAAGGGTTGATTAGAGTTTTAATTCCGGCTGCAGATGCAAAGGATTGTGATACCAAACTCAGCGACTTGGAATAAGGAATGATCAATTAATTATGGGAAGCTCTGGACCTCCAGTGAGGATATAGTGTGTAAGGATGGAAGGATTTGCGCACTTAGAACGTATGAGATTTTAATATCCGACAGTTAAGATACTTAATTATAGATTAAGCGAAGTATTGGACAGAGGAAACCCCGGTAAGGGTACGAAGTAAAGATTGAATCTGATGTTGAGGGATTATAGCAGACCGGTTTCAAGGAATTAGCCAAGAACTATTGTTAGGCTCTGGCAACAGGAAGAACGTCACTTATATACAAGTTACAGTTAAAGTTATAGTTGAAGTTAAGGAGTTCTATATCTTCTTTCGATGGGCTCCTTACACACGTATTCGGGTAAGCCGACAAAGATCACCTTATGTTGGTATGTGTTAAGATGGTAGAACATACCTACCTTGGATTGTTCGAAACCATGAAGAGGGCAACGGGCGCGAAGTCAGGTGGACCATTTTTCAGGTAACAAGATTAGATTGGAATTGTGAGTACTTTAACAAGTTACAGGAAGGATCCAGTAGGAAATAATAAGAGTTGAAGTTTAAAGATTTATTAATCGGGTACTCGAAGAAGTGTATCACATGTTTGAATTTACAGGAGAGCCGGTAAAAGTTGAGTTTTATCCAGACGGATTATTCCCGGAGCAATCCGAGAAGTAACCAAGAGTTATGTTAGAGTTATGTGGACCTAAGTGCCTTGGAAAAAGGTTATGGATGTGAAATCCCTACGGATAATTATAGGACGGAACTCGATTCATAATATGAAGAGTAAAGCTAGAACCAGCGTATAAGTTGTTTTAACAGGAGCATTGTTGTCCTGGGTGTCTGTTGGCGCCCATCCTGGAAAACGGCTGTTTCCACCTTACACTTCCCATTACAAGAATTGGAGACAAACCTTCCTTAGGACGAGGGGGGGAGAGGATTGCGAGGACGCCGCAGTGCGCGTACAGGGCGAGTTAAAATTTCCAATCTGTTGGATGAGTTCTCCAGCCTCTATTACTGGGTTTGCTTACGAGAAGTTGAGTGAGTATGAAAAAGATGTCGTTTGTTTCTTGGACAAGATGCTGCCCATGGATATCCGGGAGTTGCTGAATAGGGAGGGGAATGTCGATAGCTTAGAGACTTATTTGCGTGAGTTGATTTCGTAACCTTACCTGTTTGGCTTTTTCGCCTTTTCTGTTATTAACTTGTGTATTGGTTTTTGTCTTTGACTTGTAGAATCAATGGCGCCTTTGACTGCTGCGGAGAGGAAGAAGTATTTGGACGAGATGAAGGCCAAGAAATTGGTCGGGGTGTTGGTCGCCAGCGATCCTTCTGGGCTTATCCTTTGCAAGTCTAAAAGGAAAGTTGAGGTTGTTCTTGATGCTCAACCTGAGTGTGACGTTGTCGCTGAAGTGGCGCAAGAGAAAGGTCGAGAGGAGAAGAGGAAGAAGGTGCCAGATGCGGAGGAGAAGATGATAATAGAGAGGAGGTCCAAGAAGGCGCATTCTCGTCCTGCCGCTGAATTTGCTGGTCCCAGCCGGGAGGTCCAATCTTTTTGGGACAAAGACTTCGATTATAGAGCTTATGTGAAAGAAAAGATGGTTTTTAATCTTGATGATGTGGAAGCTGGGACACAGAACTCTGTTCCCTTTATGACGAGGGATGTGGGTGTAAACTGTTTGCGGTCTATTATGCTCCTGATGGCCGTGGATTGCAAGCATGAAGAGTTGGTGCATAATGGAGAAACGTTATTGGGTAAGGTGAGGTCGTTGGAGAAGGAGTTGCAGGACATCCAGGAGAGTAAGGAGAAAGAGATTGGGGAGGCTAAAGAGGCGATGAGGTCTGAATGTGATGAGCGTCTTAGTGATCTGAAGATCGGTCATGACGCCGACTTGGCTGGAAAGGACGCGGTGATTACTCAGCTGAGGGGTGAGGTTGCCTCAGGAGGCGAAAGAGAGAAGGCTTTGAAGGTTGAGCTCTCAGAGGCCAAAGGTGAGCTAGCCCTGTCCTTTGAGAGTGGTTTTGATCGTGCAAAAGAACAAGTTGCTTTTCTTCATCCAGGCGTCGACCTCTCGTCTCTAGATTCTTTTAAGATTGTAGTAGATGGCGTCCTAGTGGACGAACCATAATTTGTTGTAATTTTTAATTTACTTTGAACTTAGTACTCCTCTTTGAATTTGTAATGGTGCGTCGGTTTCCTTTAAGCTTTTCGTCTGTTCCTTTTATCTTCGAATTTATTCATTTTGGAAAGCACCTCTTGGGCGGTAACATGGCGTGGTGGTAAATTGCTTTGTTTGTTTGATAATAATGTTGATAATTGTGGGTTGTATCTTTTGGCGCATGACGCTTTAGGGCCCCCTTTAGAGGGTTGAGGACTTAGGTGGCGATCTTGTTCTCGGTTCACGACGTCTTAGAGCCCTCTTCGGGGTTAAGGAATTAGGCGGCGATCTCATTTTCGGCTTATGACATCTTAGAGCCCTCATTGGGGTTAAGGAATTAGGCGGCGATCTCATTTTCGGCTTACGACATCTTAGAGCCCTCATTGGGGTTAAGGAATTAGGCGACGATCTCATTTTCGGCTCGCGACGTCTTAGAGCCCTCTTTTGGGTTAAGGAATTAGGCGGCGATTTCTTTTTAAGCTCACGACGTCTTAGGGCCCTCATTGGGGTTAGGGAATTAGGCGACGATCTCATTTTCGGCTCGCGACGTCTTAGAGCCCTCTTTGAGGTTAAGGAATTAGGCGGCGATTTCATTTTCGGCTCGCGACGTCTTAGAGCCCGCATTGGGGTTAAGGAATTAGGCGGCGATCTTATTTTTGGCTCACGACGTCTTAGAGCCCTCATTGGGGTTAAGGAATTAGGTGGCAACCCCATTGGGGTTAACGAATCATATGGCGCACCTTTTGTAAGTTGACGTTGTCTGTCTTGTTCCGGTGATGTCTGTAATATTGGAGTCAAGGCAGAGATAAAAGTAAATAGAAATTGGTGCCTCATTAAAAACCCCAGCTTTCGCGGGGAAAAGAGTGCTCCCTTATTCCTCTTCATTAGTCGAAAATCAAAATACAAAGACTTCTAAAAAGAAAATACAAATTTTACAGCAATTTTGTCCTGCGTGGTTTGTTTGTAAAAATGATGAAATACTCAGCTGTAGTAATGGCGCAGGTTAACTGCATTCCAGGTTCGTGGTATTGTGTCTCCATTCAGCTCCTCTAGTTTGTACGCTCCGTGTGCAAGCTTTTCCCTGATTCGATACGGTCCTTCCCAGTTGGGTAGTAGCTTGCCAATTCGAGTGGGCGCGATGACCTGCCTTAGGACCAAATCTCCCTCCTTCATGTCCCTTGGGATTACTTTTGAATTGTACCGGCGGGCTGCTTTTTGTTTTGCGGCGAATTCACGGATGTGGGCGGCCTCTCGTACCTCATCGATCATATCTATTCCGCATAGCAAGCTTGTCTCATTAGCTTCTTCCGAGAAGTTTTCGCGACGCCATGTTGGCGTGTCAATTTCTACGGGCAGCATAGCATCGGTGCTGTATACCATAGTGAACGGGGTTTCATTGGTTGTCGAGTGAGGCGTCGTGTGATATGACCAGAGCACCTCATGTAACTGTTCAGCCCAAAGTCCCTTGGCGTCGTCGAGCTTCTTTTTGATGTCGTTCAAGATTACCTTGTTTGCAGATTCGGCTTGTCCGTTTGCTTGGGGGTGGATGACTGAGACAAACTTCGTTTGGATTCCGAGTTGGTTGCAGAAGTCTACCACCTTGGAGCTGGCGAACTGAGTCCCGTTGTCTGATACAATAACTTTGGGTAGCCCAAACCTGCATATTATTTTCTTCCAGTAGAAACGTATCACTTTGTCCGCCGTAATCTTGGCGACCGCTTCGGCTTCAACCCACTTGGTAAAGTAATCAACTCCTACTATGAGGAACTTGAGTTGTCCGGGTGCCAATGGTAATGGACCCACAATATCCACTGCCCACTTGTGAAAAGGCCATGGGGAAAAGACCGAGGTGAGCTCGCAAGCAGGGGCGTGCTTCTTATCAGAGAATCTCTAGCACTTGTCACACTTTCTTACAAAGTCGGCGCTTTCTTTGATCATTGTTGGCCAGTAGTAACCTGCTCTTAAGAGTTTTGCGGCCAGGGATCGCCCGCCGATGTGGCTTCCGCACACTCCTTCGTGCACTTCTAAGAGGACGAGGTGGGTCTCGTTTTCACCTAGGCACATGAGCAGAGGCGTTGCCTTGCCCCTCTTGTATAATTTGCCAGCGACCATGCAATACTTCGAGGCCTTCTTTCGTATTTGTAGTTCTTCCTCCTCGCTTTTGGGATTAAACGCTCCTGTGAGATATTTGATAAGCGGCGTCATCCACCCCTCCTCTTCATTTTCCACGGCGCCTACTTCCATTATTTCTGTGCTAGGGGTTGCCAGCACCTCTTGGATGACCGTTCTGTTGTTTCCCGGGCGTTTGGTGCTGGCAAGTTTAGACAAGAGATCTGCTCTTGAATTTTGCTCCCTTGGAACGTAGACTGCCTCGAAGAACTTGAAGGTGGAGGCTAAACTGTTGACTTTTGCTAAATATTTAATAAGTTGACTATCCTTTGCTTGGTACTCCCCGGTAATTTAACTTGTCACCAACTGGGAGTCACTCTTCGCTCTTAAGTTTTCAGCTCCCATCTCATGTGCTAACTTCATGCCCGCCACGAGGGCTTCATACTCTGCCTGGTTGTTGCTCGCCTTGAACTCGAATCTAAGCGACTGCTCTATGATTAGGTCCCATGGTCCTTCCAACACTATGCCGGCTCCACTGCCTTTGAGGTTTGATGATGCGTCGACCGACAATACCATACGAAGGGGGCGATTTCTTCCACTGGGGATGAAAATTCTACTAGGAAATCGGCCAGAACCTGCGACTTTATGCTACCTCTGGGAAGATATTGAATGTCGTATTCGGATAATTCTACCGCCCAGGATACCATTCTTCCCGCGAGGTCTGGCTTCCCAAGTACTTGCTTGATGGGGGTAATTGGATTTGACAATGACTTTGTGTCCTTGAAAATATGGGCGCAATTTCCTCGCCGTTGCCACTACTGCTAGAGCGAGGCGCTCTATTTTCTGGTATCTCAGTTCTGCTCCCTTGAATACTTTGCTCACAAAATAAACTGGCTTTTCACCCTCGTCAGAATCTTGCACGAGGACGGAACTCATGGCGTTCTCTGATATAGACAGGTATAGGAAAAGGACGGCGCCCGCATCTGGACGACGTAAAACTGGCGGGCTGGAGAGAAACGTCTTTATCTTTGCGAAAGCCTCCTCGCATTCTTCGGTCCATTGAAAAAGTTCCTTCTTCTTTATTGAGGCAAAGAAAGAGAAAGCTTTATCGCCGGCACAAGATAAAAACCTGGAAAGCGCCGCGAGCCTACCTGCAACTGCTGCACTTCTTTGATGTTAGAGGGGCTTCTCAACCTTCTAATGAATTGATGCTCTTGCATCTTTGTTTAAAAAAAATTAAAATTTTTATTATTCAAAGCTATATTGATAAATGCAAAAACCTTTGTATTTATTTTGTAGATAACCGTGGAGCTAAAAGTGATGGTGCATCTATTCTCATGAAGACATTTTTTTGATTAATTGCACGCTCAAGTATTGACTACTTTTTTTTGTTGTTTATAACATATGTAGTCATTTAATTGTTATTCTCCAATATCGTGAAATTGTTATAAATTAAACCGAACGATATGTCGGTGGATGACATCTTTATATTTGTGATGACAATAACATTTCAATTGTGTAAGAATTACATTATAAGAGTACCACTTTTTGATATGTTTAGAGTCAATTTGGTACACGCCACAATAATTCTCTTTTCCCTCGTGCGTTGCACGGGTCAGAGACTAGTAAGAAAACAAATGCCTACCAAAATTATATTCCTGTCTTTTTCTCTAACTTTTTTAACTTCATATTTTTACAACTTACAAAGGCTAAAATTGGTAATTCAAGTTTTAAGAATGCCTTACAATTCTTTTGTCAATCTGGACAAACAATACCCCTGTCACAAACACTAACATCACTTAAGCAAAATCAACTTTCTAAGGCTATTTTGGGTATTTCGCGGCTAAAATCAACTTTCCCACTTTTATCTAATTCAACTTTACAGCTTTTGAAGGTTTGAGTTTGAATTTCAAATTCAAACTTCACTTACTAAAAATTTCTCTCTCTTCTTTTTCTTTATAACTTCATTTTTCTGTAACATTTTATCATTGACTCATTTTCAAAAGTCCCAACTGTGCTCTTTCTCATTCATTTCTTTCCTTCATGTTTCTTTACCAAAACATCATTCATTTTTATTGTTCAAAACTCATATATGCTAACATCTCTTTTCCTGCATATTTCTTTTTGTAGATTTAACAGGTTACAAAAGATATACAAATATGGTGACATTCTATCTTCAAATAATGATAGTGTTACTAACTTTCTTTCTTTCTTCAATTATGAATAATTTTCATATTTTGTTTATCCTTCGTAGGAATACATGAGTAAACTTATGAGTTAACTCTCCAAGAAAAAATATATTGGTAAGCTTATGAAATTCATTTCATTCTAAGCTATCAACTATGTTACTTTCTTTTTCCTTACACAACTATATTTTGATCAAAAGTGTTTTCTAACATTTCATTTATTTATTTTGCATAAAACTTACGTTTTTCTTTTTTACAAAACTTCATGCCTTTTTGTTAAATCATGCTTACAAAAAAAAACTTTATGTAACCATTAAAAATAGTTCTTTTTGATTAGCAACAACAAAAATAACATATCCATACAAAAAATATTGGACCGTAGATCTTACCATTTAGGCCTTAGAGCCCTAAAAACAAGGCTTGAACCATTAGAGCAAGGTTGGGCGCCCTCCAGAAGGGCACAAAGCCCACCTAACAATCCTATACAATTTTAGGGAACTCTACTAAAGGACACCCTCTGGGGGCGCCCTCAACAGCCTGTAAGGGCGCCCTAGCCATGGTTTTGGCCCTTTATGATTTGGGCCCAAAACCATGGCCGAATAGGCCCAAATTGGGACTACAAATAGAAACCTTGGGATCATTCCCAAGGCATGACCTAAACAGACCATGAAAACCCTAGTTTTCCTAGATTGTACTGACAACCAGTACAGTTGGCGCCCACCGTGGGGCTACGGTAAAACTGACCTAGCCACCATCTCTGAAACGAAAAGCAGTCGATCCGCGGCCTCAAACAGGGCCGTGAATCCGCCATACGCTTCAGAGCAACTCTAGCTTCTCCGAATCTGCCGTGATTCATAACAAACCCTCACAAATCAAACGATTAACCCGTATCTATTCGGTTAACCCTGATCTAGAGGCTGCGATTCGCGGTCTAGGTCTCAAATCTCCGACCACCAGTCACAACCTTAACACACAAACTCAAACAATTGTCGCCGCCACCACAATGGCAGATCCGGCGGCCTTAGAAGCCCTACAACAACAGATCCAGCAGCTTCGTGCGGCCTTAGAAGCCCTACAACAATAGATCCAGCAGCTTCGTGCGGCCTTAGATCTAGCAGCCTTAGAAGCCCTACAACAACAGATTCGGCGGCCTTAGAAGCCCTACAACAACAGATCCTTGCAAGCAACCACGGAGACCATCCAACAGCAGCAGAATGCCGAAGGAAACGAGTCCCAACAAGACGAATCAGTGGATCCGGATCCTCAACCATTTTCCGCCGAAGTGTGGAACGCGCCAGTTCCAGAAAACTTCAAGCCACCCTCTCTTTGGTCCTTCGACGGAAGAGCCACCCGGTGGAACATGTGACGCCTTCAACACTCAAATGGCCATCATCGACGCCGCCGATTCTCTCAAGTGCAAGTTGCTAGCAGGAACCCTCAAAGATGCCGCCCTCAGATGGTATATGAACCTACCTCGGTTTTCCATTATCAGCTACCAGGATATGACACGCAAGTTGACGCACCAGTTCTCAGCAAGCCGCCACCGCAAAGTTTCGTCTACCAGCCTTTTCAACGTCCGTCAAGGACCGAACGAATCTCTCCGTGAGTATCTCGCACGCTACAACGACGCCACCGTCAACGAGTCATTGGCACAGAAACCAGCTGATTCCATGGAAGAGATTATGTCCAGAGCGGAGTGTTACATCAACGGAGAGGAGAGTAATGCAGAAAAGAAAGCCAGAGACTCTAGGGAGTGCGCCCCAAGTGGATATGTTCATCGCCGAAGCTATTATCCGCCCGCCCCTAGAGATAGAGTGCCTTACAAGCGCCATATTCCCGACAGGCACGCACCCGCACCAGAGTCCTTCACAGCGCTCAACACTCGTCGCGAGCAGATCTGGAGGGATGTCTACCACTCCAGACTCATCCCCGACCCCCTGCTGCCAAGAGGAAACCTGATGGGAAATGATAAGGATGTCTGGTGTAAGTACCACCGGATAAAAGGACACACCAGAGATGACTGCATCCATCTAAAAAGAGAGATTGAAAAGTTAATTTAGAATGGAAGATTAAGAGGATACGTCAAGGATAGTAGATAGGGAGACAGACGCCCCCCCCCCCCCCTGCGAAGACGCCCCAAAGGAGAAAGATGCGACAAAGGCTGGTGAGTGCCACACACTAAACACTATATCTGGCGGATTCGCAGGAGGCGGCGAGTCCAGTGCTTCCCGAAAGAGGTATTTACAACAAGTCATGCTCCTGGACGACCAAGCCAGACATCACCTTCTCAAGTGGTGATCGTGAAGGAATAATTCCCCATGATGACGATCCTATGGTCATCACTGTACAAATTTTTAACTGGGACGTCAAGAGAGTGTTGATTGATCCCGGCAGCTCTGCAGATATCCTTTACTACTCTGCCTTTGAGAGTATGGGACTTGATGAAGACCAGTTACAGCCTTTCAAGGGGATCCTGGCTGGCTTCATAGGCGAACAGGTGCACGTTCGTGGGTACATCACTTTGGAAACAACTTTCGGTACAGGCAGCAGCGCCAAAACCATCAGAGTCAAATATTTAGTCGTCAACTCGCCTTGTTCTTACAACATCATAATAGGCCGCCCATCTTTCAACCTTCTTGACGCCTACGTATCCACTAAATTCCTCATCATGAAGTACCTGCTAGAGAATGGACAAGTCGGAACTATTAGAGCAGATCAGAAGATTGCCCGAGAATGTTACCACAATAGTTTGAAGCTACAGAAGGAAAAGAAAGGAGCCAGCAACACCAAAGCGCACCAGGTGAACGCCGTCGACATGGATCCAGGAGAGGAGTTTCAGCAAGAGCACCTCGAACCCACTGAAGACCTGAAAGAGATTTTGACAGGCCCATAACCTCATCAGACCACCGGAATGGAGACATCTTTGGATCCAGCCGAAGAACTGAGCATAACAGAACTCATGTGGCAGAACCTAAACCTTTTCGCCCATAAGCCGACAGATATGCTTAGCGTCAACCCCGCCAAAGTGTACCTCACCTTGCTTTGTACCCAGGAGTCAAGCCGGTCAACACGCCAACCTTGCGTCATGGTAATTTCACAGAGAAAGCTAGCGAGACAGGCTTACTGCATGGAGCAAATACGATTGAGGAATTACACAAACCCGTCCACGTCCAAGATTTTGCTGCCAAACAGAGAGACGCTCGCCATGACAATTCAGAGGGCGAGCTCAGAAACATGTAAATCCGCCAAAATGATTACCTTGTTTTAATTTCCTATATCTTTTATTTTAAATGAAAAAGAGTAGGGAGCACTCTTTTCCCCTGCAGTAGCGGGGGTTTTTAATGAGGCACCCTGCTCTCTATTTGAATTATATCTATATCATCTATTTTTTATTGCATACATCGCCTGCAACAGATCAACAACGCCAAGATAAAGTAAAAGTACTCACCTAATTCCTTAACCCCAAAGAGGGCTCTAAGACGTCGTGAGCTGAAAAGAAATCGCCACCTAATTCCTTAACACCAAATAGGGCTTTAAGACGTCGTGAGCTGAAAAGATATCGCCACCTAATTCCTTAACCCCAAAGAGGGCTCTAAGACGTCGTGAGCTGAAAGGAGATCGTCACCTAATTCCTTAACCCCAAAGAGGGCTCTAAGACGTCGTGAGCTGAAAAGATATCGCCACCTAATTCCTTAACCCCAAAGAGGGCTCTAAGACGTCGTGAGCTGAAAGGAGATCGCCACCTAATTTCTTAACCCCAAAGAGGGCTCTAAGACGTCGCGAGCAAGAAAAAAGTACTCACTTAATTCCTTAATCCTTAGGTGGACTCTAAGACGTCGTGAGCAAACAGCACCCGCCCATAGAAGGCTATGAGGCGTCAAACTAAGTACCCGCCCAATTTATACTCTTAAGCACGAAGGAACATACATGAATCACATAAACGCCTCAACTAAAACATGACTCAGAAAATTTGTGGTAGTTGCATAACTAAACATCGCCACAGTGCGAAGAAGTGCAAAACAAAGCAAATTAAGGAAAGGAAATTAAATAAAATAGAAATACTATCAAGTCATTACAAACCAAATTGTGCCAAATTCAAAAAATTACATAAGATCATGGCTCATCCACAAGGATGCCATCTACAATAATTTTAAAGGAATCAAGAGCGGAAAGATCAGCGCCAAGATGCAGGAGGGCGACCTTAGCTTTAGCTCGCTCAAAGCCAGCATCAAAGGTCAGGGCCAGCTCGCCTTTCGCTTCAGAAACCTCAGCCTTGAGCTGTTTTCCCTTTCCGCTCCAGCCATAACATCATTTTGAAGCTTCGCAATGACCCCATCCTTCCCAGCCAGGTCCGCGCATTCAAGCTTCATCGCCTCTTTGATCTCTTTCTCTTTACTTTCTCGGACTTCTTTCAACTCCTTCTCCAGCGCCCTCACCTTACCCTACATCGTTTCTTCACTCTGCACCAGCTCTTCATGTTTGCGGTCCATTGCGTCCAGGAGCATAATAGACCGCAAACAATTCACGCCCACGTCCCTTGACATAAAAGGAATGGAGTTCTGGTTCCCAGCTTCCACGTTGTCATGGCTGAAGGCTATCCTCTCCTTCACATAGGCTCCATAATCGAAGTCCTTGCTCCAGAAGGATTAGACCCCCCCCCCCCCCCGTTGGAACCAGCAGCTTTGATAGCGGGCTGAGAGTGCGCCCTCTTTGATCTCTTCTCGGTCGCCACCTTGTCCTTTCCAGTTAGCGCCTTCTCCCTCTTCTCCTCTCGCCCCTTTTCCTGCACGACTTCGGCAGCGACGTCACCTTGAGGTTGAGCGTCAAGTGCAAACTCATCCAACTTCTCATATTCAAATTTGGTGATGGAGGCCGGGGAACTCATCCAGCAGATTGGAAACCTCAACTCGCCCTGTACCCGCACAGCGGCTTCCTCGCAATCCTCCCCCCCCCCCCACCGCGTCCTAAGGAAAGTTTGTCTCCAATTCTTGTAGTGAGAAGCATAAGGCGGGAACAACCTCTTGCCAGGATGTGTGCTGATGGACACATAGCACAACTTGTCCACCCCTTTAGTACCATAAAAAATGAAAAAGGAGCCAGCCGAGGGCTCGAAACCTAGTCCCTCACACATGATCTCAAAAGCCCTTATGAACGCCCAACTGTTGGGCTGGAGTTGAGAGGGCGCCACGTTCAGCCAGTTTAGAACACTTACTTCAAAGGGCGTGAAGGGATACTTCACACCTAGGTCTTCAAAAACAGTTGTGTACATGTAGAAGAATTCATGGGTGACACCCTTTGGCATCCGTAGATACACTTTCTCACCAGCGCGGCAAGGTTCCAGGATCACGTCCTCTTCAAATCCCGTCGAGGACACATTTAGTTTGCTCCGAAAGAACGCCACTCGTTGGGGATCCATATACATGGACTCCGAGCGAAGTACTTCGTCGGCGAAGTTCTCTTGCTCTGAACCACTAGAGGACGCCATGTAACAAATTCCTTTCCTACAGAAGGGACCTGGGCGAACAGAAAGAATAACGCAGTCAGATGAATTCCCACTACTACTCCCTCCTTCATTGGGAGTGGTCGTAGTAGGCTCTCTCAAACACCACCCAATAAGTGGTTCCATCTGACTGTTTTGCATGTTTAATGCTTTCCCTCCACAACCTATCCCTCTCCTCTGAATTCGCTAGAGATAACTCCCTACCCGCCCCATCGCACCCCCTAATCACCACCATACTACAGACCTAATTAATAAAGGACAAGATCGAAGAAGATTACCTGGATTTAAATGATAGCGGAAGATTGAGAATGAAAGCAAGCTCCAAACGATTTGAAAATGGTAGGCGCAGCGATCTCCAAAGTCAGGAACAGTTTGAGAGGAAAGTACTTTCTGAGAGGAAAAAGGAGAGTGAGGGAAGCGAAAAGGTAGGGGAAAAACAGGAATTGGAGAAAAGTAGATCCGAAATCAGTTCAAAGTATAAAAGCCTGGGAAAACGCGCAGATGACGTCATGTAAGTGGGCACGATTCCCAAGAACCGTTGTGATGCGAACACGTCAGTGAGAGCGAACGGTCGCCCCATTTCAGCCGTCGGATCTCACTAGGGCGCGCCCTGAATCTAAACCCCAAAGAGAATCACACCCCATGTTGGGCTAGCTCTGGCATGGCGGTTTGAGCCACTCAATAAAGTCACTCTTTTTTACACAGTTTAAATCACTTCGCCTTGTTCCAAAGCTCGTGCTCGTTGGACTATGAATACTCACGTTGGGATAGCACCCATGTTGGGCTAGTACTCATGTTGGGCTAGCACCCATGTTGGGCTAGTACACTCATAAAAGCTTCCAATATTTAGGGGGCTGGAATATATCAGTTGATATTCGCTTGCACACCCAAAAATTTAAAAATTCTCACATAGCTTCATTTCCAGTAAGTCTCACTTGTTGGGCCAAAGATCATAGACAGATCCCTAGTGACAGTTTAATCACTTCGCCTTGTCCTAAAGCTCGTGCTTGTTGGGCTGTGGACCGTAGATCTTACCATTTAGACTTTAGAGCCCTAAAAACAGGGCTTGAATCCTTAGAGCAAGGTTGGGCGCCCTTCAGAAGGGCACAAAGCCCACCTAACAATCCTATACAATTTTAAGGAACTCTACTAAAGACACCCTCTGGGGGCGCCCTCAGCAGCCTGTAAGGGCGCCCTAGCCATGGTTTTGGCCCTTTATGATTTGGGCCCAAAACCATGGCCGAATAGGCCCAAATTGAGACTACAAATAGTAACTTTGGGATCATTCCCAAAGCATGACCTAAACACAAAACCCTAGTTTTCCTAGATTGTACTTTAAGCCAGTACAAATATCTTTTTTTTTTCATCAAAACAAAAGTCTTTTCTCTTTACTAAACAACGAAAAATATTACACATCCCTTCATTAATCTAAAAACATAATCATATGTATAGAAACATAGAGACAATATTGTGCTGCATGTAAAATTGTAAAAAAAAAAAAAAAACCACCAAAATCAGATCTAATCTTATCATTTGATTGTTGTTGTTGTTGTTTCAAGTATGACAGTAGTGGAGAACAAAATATATCGTCCTCATCATGACATGAAGACCTACCAACAACAGAAAGAGATGAATCAGATGCACTACGAACTCCGGCACGGTGGAGCCGACTTCAAGCATGGTGGCTGCCGACGAAGTTGCTTCGATGGTCATTTTTTGTGATTGTTGGTGTGGTAGTTGACGTGAACAAGATGATTGAATTTACTTTTGAAGGGATGACCCACTGTGGGTGGACAATATGAGTGAACATGGAGGAATTCTCAAATTAAATAATGAATTTTGTAGAGGAGAATGAGATGAATAGAATGATAGTTTAAGTTTTGTTGAAAGGTGGTCGGAGTTTGTTGAAAATGAAGAGAGAAGGTGGACTGGTGGTGGTTTGTGTGGAAGAGAAAAAAACATGAGATCCAAAAAGAGAGAAATAGGTGTTGCTGTGAGGAGAGAGAGAGAGAGAACGGGCTAGAGAGAGTGAGAAAATAGGAAACTAAGAATGAGTGCTCTCTCACTTCTTCTTTTTTTAGTTTTTCAATTAATAAATAACTAAATAAATATAATAAACCCCTTTTTTATTCTTTCAAAAAAATATCTTTTTTGACTATGATGATGATAAAAACGTGTGGTGAAGGGTAAGTTCAAAAGACAGGTGTAATAGATGATAAAAATTGGTAGATGTGTATAATTCAATAATTAACATAAGTATCTAATGATGGAAAAACAAATTAAAAAAAAAAGTACAAAATAACTACTACTATTATGTTAGTTGATAGTAAAGATCCAATTTAATCCTTTACAAAAAAATTTCGGAATAATTCAATTCTTGACAAAAAATAAATCCAAATTACTACATAATATTATTGAAAAATTAGTCCTTAAATTATAGTGTTAGAATGACTAATATTATCTATGTTATGAGAACGTCAGTTTAGGCCCAAGGAACTAAAAAAAACTATATCAACTGAAACGTTAGAGAGTAAGTCTGTTTTGAGGATTATTATGATATTTGTTAATAAAATAAACTAACATTTTATAGAAATTATACAAAAGTTTTTTTTAAAAAAAAATACTCCATATGAAAATTCCAGTACCAAAATTACCTAAAGAGTGTATAATTGATATACGAGACCTAATTTGATCACTTATCTAATGTATACAAATACATAAGAAACTTAACGACTGCCAAAGATATTGTATTGTCCTTGACAAATACTTTGGTTTGCTTTGATAACTCAGTTTTGAGGTTTAATTATGATATTTGCTAATAAAATAAACTAAGTTTATAAAAATACTATATAAAAAAATTTAAAAAAACTCCATATAAAACTTCCACTACAAAATCTATCCAAAGTGTATAATTGATACACAGGGACCCAATTTGAACATTAATCTAATGTATACATATACTTTAGAAACTTAACGACCATCAAAGTTATTGTATTGTGTTTGCCTAATACTTTGATTTGCTTAGATAACTCGGTTTTGAAGATTAATTATGATATTTGCTAATAAAATAAACTAACATTTTATAGATATTATACCAAAGTTTTTTAAAAAAATATACTCAATATAAAATTTTTAGTACCAAAATTACCCAAAGAGTGTATAATTGATACACGTGACCTAATTTAATCAGTGATCTAATGTATACAAATACATAAGAAACTTAATGACTGTTAAAGTTATTGTATTGTCCTTGCGTAATACTTTAGTTTGCTTTGATAACTCGGTTTTGAAGTTTAATTCGGATATTTGCTAATAAAATAAACTAAGAATTTATAAAAAAAACTCCATATAAAATTTTTACTACAAAATCTATCCAAAGAGTGTATAATTGATACACGGGACCCAATTTGAACACTAATCTAATGCATAAATATACTTTAAAAACTTAATGACCGTCAAAGTTATTGTATTGTGCTTGCCTAATACTTTGGTTTGCTTTGATAACTCGGTTTTGAAGATTAATTATGATATTTGCTAATAAAATAAACTAACAATTTATAGAAATTATAGCAAAGTTTTTTTTAAATACGCCATATAAAATTTCCACTACCAAAATTATCCAAAGAGTGTATAATTGATGCACATAACCCAAAATTACTTATAATATTTTTATATCATTGTTTAGTATTATGTGTCCTCACTGACACACACTTCATCGCACACTGGTATCTCGACTAGTTCTACATATACAACAGAAACTTATTCCAACAGCATTACGTCAATTATGCATAAAATAATATTTTAATTTAAAATCATGGTTGCAAAAAATATTTTGCCACAATAATTGTTGAAATCAAGTTCCTTCAATAATCATAAATTAACATAACAGGTAATAAAATAAGAGCAACTCATGTGAATCAAAATTAGTCTGTCCATTTAAATATAAACTACAATGAACCCTTAAATTTTGATTTTCTAAACTGCTACATTACAAAATGGCTTACAGATTTGTTAGCTTCGGCATTTTTTCATCTTTCATATAAGCAACTATACTAGGATGAAGATTATGCTAAGTGCAACATTCAGCTTTTCAATTGTCTCAGCGGAATGTTGCACTGCGATTCCCGGAAGCAGGAAACGCTGCACGCCTTCTCCCTTGTTGAAATTGTTTAGTCAAATCACTTGGTTGTCCCTCTCCTATCGTTGAACGCTTCTTCTTGCCACCTGCATCCTCTTTCTCGGCACGGCCATCACAATTCTGGGAGGATGGATTCTTCTTTTTTTCTCCAAACTTCACATGGTTCATTGCTGCTTCATAATCAAATGGCGTCAACTGCAATAAGCCACTAGCTTGCTCAGTTTTCTTTGGCTTTCTGATTCTGTTATTTTGTTTGTTTGACTGAAAGCACTTTTTAAAGTTTGCTGACAGTTCCGAGAGAGACTTTGGCTCATCCTCGTCCGAAGTTGAGGCACTCGGATTTTTCTCCCCCTGCTCGGTGGAGTTTTCTAGGTTATTATTCTGCTCCACATCCTCCTCAACACCAGTATCGGTGTCCAGCATTATAATCTCATCTAGAGTGGAGGTGGAAGCTGGATCAGAAACAGGTTTTTGTTGGTCTGCTACGCTAGGAGTTTCTACTACAGGTTTTGACGTCTCACTGCCACCCGAAAATGAATGGAAAGGAAGAGTGACTGAAGATCTAATTTGCTCTAGCTTGATCTCTTCCTTGCCCTAAGAAAATCGAGAAAAAAAGTGTAAAAATAGATACAAATGGCTAAAAGCAAATGACTGCTAATACAGAAAAAAGTAAGTTACAGGTTTACATGTGGTACATAAAAAAATCCTTTCAAGTGTTTCGGAAGAAAACAAGCGCACCTTTTTATCAAGACCGAGCTTCCTCTTTGAAGCTGAGTTCCCCAGCAGTGCCCCAAAAGCACCGCCAGGCTTTTTAAGAACCTGGACAGTTGCTCCATTTCCCTTTATCAACGAAATAGCAAATATTAGAGTGATGTTTCTCACTACACGAGGCTAAACATTGAAATAACATTGAAACAAGTAAAATTTTGGAACCTTCAATGTAGAGAGTACACCAACATTTGCATCCCTAGTCTGCTCTGAAATAGTGAGACTTTCCCTTGGGAGCTCAGATGTGACATTATTGGGCTTCAATTTTATTTGTATATCGGTATCTTGATGCTGAAAAGATTCCTGTTTAGGGTCAAAAGAAAAAATGAGACTTTTCAGAAATATTATATGATGGAAGTAATTACAATTCCAAAGTTTGCTTTAATTGCAATTCCAACCTTTGGGTTCTGTGTTTGGAGTGCAGGATCTTCAGTTGTAACAGGTTCTGCGTCTGATGCCTGTATAGTGATTGTCATATAACTTAATCAACAAACACAAAGATAAAAAATAAAAACCAATGAAGTTAAAACATCAACCCACAAAGCCGTTTGAGCACTCATCAGTTACGCATTCGTTCCAACAAAACCAATCATAGAAAATTCAAAATGATCGGACTATTAGTTAATAGAATTCTTGAGCATGTGTAATTATCACTTTTAGCCCTAACTTTTGGGATAAGGTCATTCGCAGACCTGTCATACAAATGACAAGTGGAGCCTTTTATCATACCCTAGTTCATAGACAGAAGCATACAAGACTTGTTGATAAAATAAATTGCCTCGCTATTATTGTATCTTACATCTGCTAGCTGTGATGTAACAAGTCAGTTTCTGAAGGCTCTTTTTGGCATTCAATCAGATACTAACTCAAATGCCCAGCTATGCTTGACATATTTTAAGTTCCATTATAGGACCAATCGTCCAACTAGAAATCTCATAGAAATAACACACATCAACAGTATAAAAGCAAATGTTATCCTATAGTTAAACTTTTTCTATGAAATTGCATACTAATTGAATAATTAATTGTCGATCTTTCGAAAATAATAAACAATTAACTCTTACGTTAATAACATGTGAATTTCTTCATGATAATCAAACTATAATCATACCAAGATTACAGATGCTGGATTATAAATACATGGAAGTGAAGCCTAATACAGCAATTGACTGCCCAATCATTCCAGAATGACTATTGAAAATACTACTTACTGTGGTGGCATTTCCTTCTTTCAACTGTTGAGCAGCTGCTTCAAAAGCAGCAGCATTCTGAATTGAATGTCTGATGACGGTAACAACAGAATCAAGATTGTGTTCAAGATATGGGTGCTTTGTCTTCACCAATCGCCGTAGCTTGTTTGTAGTGACAGGCATCTGCTTAGCTTTTTAAACAAATAGAACAAAGTAAGTTGACATGTACCATCAGCCAAACTGAAACATTTAAAAAATTGATGACAAAGAAGTTTGCACAAGTTTCAATTACCGATTTCAAGAACAGTTTTATTTGGCAATACATATCCAGTACTCTCATCCTCTGCACGAGCAACAATGTCGCGCCACTCACACAGCCCCTGCAGCCCAATTGAATAGAGTAAGCGAGCTATGATAGAAGCTTTGAGTTGACTTTTGTAATAAACCCTGACAATGTATCTCTTTCTTTCGGTGTTGGATGCTATTTTGGATAGTTTTGGAATAACGTAAAAATAACTTATAACACAAAAATCTGATGGCAGATAGGACTAGTATATTTGGAAGTTATGGATTCCAAGATATCTAATTTTATTTTTAAAGAGTAGAAGATTGGGAATCAGTGACCACAATTGTCCGAAATTGAGATTCATGAAGAAATTATGGATTCCTAGATATCTAATTTGATTTTTAAACTAAATACAGAATCCAAGACTATTATCAGAGAGTTGATCAAAATACTTTAAATTTCCATGTACCAACATTTTTATCTCACAGGTTCTGTCCATTAAACAATTTATCTCACAGGATTGTTTCGTGTGAACTACTTTCCATAGGCACCATAAAAATGGTGTTGGACAAGTGAGAAATCAAACAAGCCTTTGTTCCCTATGGTGCTAATAAATAAGATATTAAACAGCAACTCACCGAAACAATGGCAAGCTGTTGAGCATTAAATCCAGCCCCTTGCAACCTGCACAAAAACAGTAGTTGAGTTTTTCTTAACATTTCTTGGCAGACATTATATGCGAAGTTGAACTGAAAAACACACCTTTACATAGAAGAGACAAAAATAAAAGTAATCAGAAAAATACATAAAGCTTGGAGAACTCGCTAATTATATCGAGTTCTGAATTAGTAAAAAATGTCAGTTGAAAAGGAGACGAACCCATATATATGAAGGTATGAGTTTTCTGTCAGAAGTTCTTTTTCATATAGCTGCATGCAGACATCATAACTGCGCTTGTAAACCTGTTGGTGACAGAAAATTACAATCAATGAGAGGAAAAATAAAAGGTCATTAAGCCAGCCATTCAGTCATGCCGTATTGTAAAAAATAATATGTACAACTAGAAAAGGTCAAACAGGTCTAATCAACAACAGCATAATTGCAACACACTTAGTTCAGACAATCAAGGCAAATAGTCTTAAGGGAACAATGGAGCACCCTATATTTGTGGAAAGGATCAGTAGATCACATGCCCAACTAGTTTAATTACATGGCATCTAAATAACAAAAGATTGAACTTCGAAGCAACTAAAAACTATGAGAGTACATGTTTGGATTAGCTTATTTTGGGGGAGAAGATTTAACAGCTTTGAGACAAAACATGCGCTGTACCAAAATGAATAAACACAAGAAATAGTAGCAGAGCTGATAAACAGGAAAGTTACTTTCTCTTTTGCTTAACTAGTAAATGTATCAGTGTGCAGAACTTGCAGCAAGCATAAGCCACTAGACCTAAGATAGAAATGAAATTTAAACCAATTGGGATAAATTAATTTACTCTATAAAAGACGTTCAAGACTAATGCTCTACCAAATCAATTTTGATGGCACAGTTAATGTGATCGGGCATATATTTCTCAAGTAGTAAATAGTTACCTCCACCAGAGGAGTGTCAGAACTTTCAGGTGCCTTTGGTAAAGAAGATAAGTTAATCCTCATTGAATCATATATATACAGCAGATAGTGTGTATCTTCTCTGGCATATCTATCAACAAAACAACAGAGCAGATTACATGGAGAAAGATTAGGTGGGAAAAACTAAAGATAGAAGAGACAGAACATGTGAGCCAAAAATCTGAAACAAATATCTATTAATCTCAATTTCAAAAACAAATTTGTGAGGAACAAAGAGAACAACTAAGCACTAAATTTGATGTGAAGGAACCAAGCAACAACCTAGTGCATCATTTTCAAATTAACAGTCCTGTACACAATTTTCATTCTAATTGGTAAGACTATGAGATTTCAAAAACAGCAATAAAATCCAACAGGGAGGGGCAGGTTTCTAGTGATCTGTTAACCATAGTGAACACAATTTTCCTGCAACCTTCCAGTTAGCTGGGCCACTATCACAGCCCCACATAAACAGAACACCACCTTCCTCATGTGCAGGTCACACGAAACTACTTCTATTGTGGCTAGTGGATATACAACACTATATTCCCATAGAACCACTATACTATAGCACCCTATTAATTACTCCATAAAAATACATGATTCCATAATTGTAGTATTCCTTAGTCATATACCATTATTCGAATTCAATAAACAATCATAATACTTTCATTATCAGGATGCAGGTTGCAGTTTTAAGCGACATAATTGTAGGATACCAAATTACCATCCCCAAAACAAATACGTAGACACTAATGTAATTTCAGCCACACTACCCAACTTTCCTGATGAATCCTGTCTAATATCTCTATTTAGCTCATGTAAACTCAGGTTCGAGTAACTATCTCATCTGAACACCGTGAGTGTTAATGTTAAAGATGCCAACTCCAGAACATATATTTCATTGTGAATCATGAAATGTATTCCTATAGATCAAGAAAATGTGATAGTTATTAAATTATATACCAAATTTTTTAGTTCCAGGTAAAGAGCGGGTAGGCCCCACCTGATTACAAGGGAAATGGAAAACAATCTAACCTAGGATGCAGATTCTATAGATTTCTGGATTAATGAGAAGTTCCACAAAGCCGGATTACACATCATTTAAACCTATCTAGTGTATATTTTTTCCAAATCAAGGCACATTGAAAATCCAGCAGTGCTAAAAGAATTGAAGACAAGAATAGGAAAAATTTAATTACAGGAAGGTCAAAGTTGTAAGCTCAAAACACAATTGTACCTTAACATCTCATCAGGAATAGGGCGTAGTCTCCAATCAGCATTCTGGTATCTGCAATAAATTTATTTTCTGAACCTTCAGGAATGTAGGTAAAGAATATAATTTATGCAGAGGATAACTTGAAAAATTAAACTTAAAATAAAGACAACATACTCTTTGTTTGCTGTAATCTCACAAAAATGGTTCAGAAGATACTCTAAACTATTTCTCTCCAATTTTAACACCTTGGAAGCCTAAACAAAGCAATTAAAACAGGTTAGTCTTGCATGATAAGAAATCAAAGGAAGAAGAACGTCGAAAGCTTGTTTCCCCATGTTTTTCATGATGCGGAACAAAACAGTACATTTTGAATACATATAAAGCTAAACACTGAAATCCTACATGAATAAGCAGCAACAACCAATCAAATAAACTTTTTTGCACAAAGAATAATCATATCATATGATTGTTTCCATGACAAGTAACATGGCAAATGATGTCAATATTGAATAGTCAGTTTTTTAAACAAACCTGGCCAGTGTCAAACATATTACAAACATAAATGCCAAAGTCCCGTTGAAGCCACACAATATCTTTATCCGCACCATGCATAACCTGTTTAATTTAAATATAAATACAGTTAACAGACTAAGGAAAGTATGTTGCATTGAAAGAAAAAAAACAATCTTGTATCACTAACCTTCCTCTTGGAAGGGTCCTTGAAGACTTCCCTTAAATGCGGTCCAATATGAATGCGGAGTTTCAAAGTGTCGACAACGAAATCTTCAGTCCTTGTTGATATTTGCATCAAGCAAGTCAAACCTTGGAAAGACCGATATTGATTATGCTCCAAATCAACCTATATATTTCAAGAAAAGACCAAATAAAAAGTTCAGAAGAATGCAACAAAAGATGGAGAAGGGAAGTTGTTACAGGAAAGGTACAATATCAGTTTCACGATCAATAATAACAACAGACATGTTACGAACCAGAAACAGTAAACTAAATGTAACAGTGAAAAGAGAAGAAGATCACAGGGCTTTATTGATTGTAATAAAAGGATGAAGACAATTACAGAAAAGGAATAACAATTTCTGGATTTCTGACTCAGAGCTAGGCCCTGTTTAGGAAGTTAACACTTCCTAACCATTCTAGTAACTTAATACAATCCAAGATAATCCCCATTCCCTTTCCTACTCCTTATATATAGGAACTACTCAGCTTGGCCCTCACTCCAAAACCACGTCACTCTCCATAACTAACTAGCCACTAATTCCCTTCTTGCCCCTTCTAGAATACACCTGCCATATCCTAGGCTTGTTTGTCTCATTATGAATCAGCTGCTCACGTGGCAATGCTGCCTGGGACCTATCAAGACAGCACCTCAAAGGAAAATAAAAATTTGAACTATATCCTCCAGAGTACAAAAACAAAATTAACATGATATACTAAATTGTATCCTCACAATCAGAAGAAGAACTACACAACCAACACAAGAGTAAAACATTGGGAAAAGGCACTGTGATAGTACACTTATATTGGTAACAGCTGTGCTTAAGATTAAGGCTCAAGAATGACTCCATATATATTGAGTCATTCTTGAACCTTAATCTTGAGTAAAACGTTGGGAAAAGGCACTGTGACAGTACACTCATATCGGTAACAGCTGTGCTTAAGATTAAGGCTAAAAAATGACTTAATCACAAGAGTAAAATATTGGGAAAAGGTACTGTGACAGTACACCTATATCGGTAAAAGCTGTGACACACAACATATGTATGACACATTTCAATAAGCTTGAAAGGGAAAAGCTTAAGGACCCTTTATGGTGCTTGTTTTATTAAAAAAAAAGGTGATTTTCAAATAAGTACTAAGGAAATTTCATTAACTTATCATGTAGCAATGCATTTACACATATCAAATGAAGAATCTAGTTGTATAAATTGTCATGAACAAAATTCCTGAGTAAAATCTCACAAATAGTTATCATATTTACCGCAAATTCATTAACAGAACGCAGCTTAGCAGCCATCTCCTTCAAATCTTTGACTTCTTCTACAAGCTTGAAAGGGGTGCTTTCTAATGAGGGGGGCTTTTGTGGCACAATATTCTCAGGATCTTTATCAACAAAATCCAAAACAGATAGCTTTTCCTGGAATAGTAAATTAGTAATTGATTAATACAACCAAATAGAAAAGCTAACAAAATAAAAAGCACCCAATTTACTGATGTAATACAAGGTCAGATAATCAAAAGTTATTTCTACCCAATGCAAAAGGATTTAGTCTATCATATTCATGCATCAAGAGATTTTCAACCAGGCTCATCAAATCTACAACCCTAAGATCATGCACAAATCAGAAAAACGAAAGGGTATCAACATTATGAGGAAAATGTCGTACCACCCAAGTTACTTACAAGTCTGAAATCCCAGCATATAGATACAGCTTGCATGATTAATCTGAACTACGGGATGTTAAAAAAACTAAATGCTACTAGCCTACTAGCATTATCTCCTGATAATTTCAAGGCCATGCTAATATTACAGTTGATAGCGTGCAAAGACGAACTTGAGATAACTAATGCCATTTTTCAAATGTTAAGCCAGACCGTTTAAAAACCATCATGGTGATTCACAATCAATTCCTACAAAATGAGAGTTTGGCCAATCAGCTAAATTAAATGTCCATCAAATAAGCTCTAATACCATTCAAGAGTTTAAACATCACAATCAAAGAGAAAGAAAACAACCGTTAACTTGGTATAAACTCCGTATAATCTATTTCTATAACCAAAACTTATGAAGTTAAGTTAAGCTCAAAGCAGGACATCATAAAGCTATTCTTATAAGCTCTTTCAAATGCTTATTTATGCATTTATAAATCATAAGCTAGGCCAATAAACTCTCCCTAGCATTTGCATATCATAAGCTAGATCAATAAACTCTTCAAACACTCAAAAGTCCAAATATTCAAGCATAACATAATAAAAAAACAGATTCAAAAATCAAATTTTTCATAAACATCTCACCAATGGATGAACAAACTTCTGCCCATCATCAGTCCTCTGCAACCAAACATGCTCAAAAGGCACATTAGCATTATTAACAATTATACTAAACTCATCTTGCGGCCTCCTTATCGTCGGTATATGAAAGGGCACCTTCGCCTTCCCACCCACCGTCCTCTTATCTTTCATCGCCACCTTCACACCCTCCGCCAGCACAATCTCTGAATCCTCCACCCCAACCACCTTCCCTCTCCCCCCTTTCTTCTTCTTCTTCCCACAAACCATCTCAAATCCATCTTCCACCATCATTGCCTCATTCCCATTCACTCTTCCATTCCCATTTCCATTCTTCGCATCCTCTTCCCGAATCCTACGAAACTCGCGAAATTCATCGGCTGCGACGTCGAATCGTTCCAAAACGTCGTCGTTTACATTCACAAGCCAATCATAACCATCATCAATATCACCAGGAAAAGGCGAATTCGCAGCAACACCGATTGCTTCAAGCATGGATTGCGATTCACGCGAGATTTCATCGATTGGGAGTTTGAATTCGTTGAAATTGCGGTAAAAGAAGAAATCTCTTTCCGATGGGATGCAGCGTGAAGAAGCGGCGAGTGAAGCTACTGATGACGAGAGTGGACCGGAGGTTAGGGTTTGGAGTGCGGCGGTTGCGGTGGTGGTGTGCGGTGGTTGATCGTGATCGACGTTCATGGCGTCGATTAGGGATTTCGATTCAATTAGGGATTTTTAGGATTAGGGTTTTAGAATTTTGATATTTTTTTATAGTGTTGTTACTAAGTGTTTTTTTTTCTTTATTTGAACACAGAAATTAGTGAGTGTGAGAAGTGGGACAATATTATAGTTTTTTTTTTTTTTTGACAAGGGGACAATATTATAGTTTAATGTGGTGTTATTAATTAATACTTATGGTCACAAATTATATAACGTTTTAGTCATTTTATACATATTAAAAAAATGTAATTAATGTTATATAGAAAAAGAGAAATTATAAGTAATTTTATAAAATGAAGTCGCTCATAGCTTTTGCTAGGGTGGCTTTGCGTCATGCTAGTTTCCATATTCATATTTCGTCTTGTATCTCTACTATTATTTTAAATGAAATGCAATAAGTTTCTTCTTGTCAAAAAAAAAAGTAATTTTATAAAATTTAGTCTTAGTAAAAAAAAAAGAATTCTATAAACTTATTCTTCGTTAGTGGTATAGAAAAGATAAATTAAAGAATCCAAAAAAGTAAGCGTAATAAATTAGTTGAGGGTATCTTAGGAAAAATAGAATTTAATGTTTCATTGATATTGTAAAAGCGACTTATAATTTTGTACAATTTTTTTCTTTAAAGTAACTTATAATTTGGAACAAGAAGTAGTATGTATGTATACCTCTGCATTCCAGAGAGATCTTATTTTTTAATTAAATTAAAAAATAGTACTTTACATCTTCGATTATTTTAGATTTGATGTAAGGTTTTACTTACCTTTTGATTGAACTCTGGATTACCATAACTTCTTTTCCCTGAGAATCGGGAAAAAAATAAAAAGAACACATAAAAATAATAGAATTTTTAAGCTTAATGTTATATCTAAAATGAATTTCAATATTCATAGCACAAGATGTGTTACTAATAAGAACAATTTTAAAATACAATTCAAATAATTGGGATCACTGGACTATAAGTATACATCCCACCAAAAAAAACATGAAAAAACAATAATAAACTTGACCGAACATTTAAAAACAAATGACATAACTAAAGATAAAAGAAATTTTTAGTGAAATTGTAACCAAAGCACTTGATTTTATTATGTGTAGGTAAAATTTCAATCACAAACAACTCTTAATAAAAAACAAAAGTTAATAAAACCTTGAACTACATTGATTTAACAAGAATCAAGAGTCTAAGTCATTATAGGTTTAAGATTCTATTCTCATTCCTCTATAATTACATATATGATCCCTTGATTTACCTCTATTGGAACTAGAGGTATCAAAACGGGCTATCCGACCCGTTTAGGGCCGGCCATAACGGGCTTCGGGTTTTATCAGGTCGGGCCAAAAAGCTCGGTTGTAATACGGGCCTGAAAAATACTACCCGAGTCCGGCCCTACACGGACTGCAGGCTAAACGGGCCGGCCCGTGTTAAAAATTACTTATTTTTTAATACAAAAGTACTATAAAATATTCCTATAAAATTTCTTATAAATAATATTTTTAATATGTTTAAATAATTCCTAGCGCAAAAAAAATGTAAACATTTTCGTACAAACGTGGCAAACTAAAACGGCGAGGAAAGCAATTTTAAATAAATTATGTATGTTTTGGTCACAAATATTTATATATTTGATCTTTAAAGTTATAAGTAACGAAACGAGTAAATATAATTTTTTATTACTTTTATATTTGTGTGTTAATTCATTGAATTTTCACTTTTATTTTTTAATTTAATAATCAATTAAGTAAAGAATTATTTAAAATATATATATAATATTTAGGATTTTTTTTATTATGCGGGCTAACGGGCTACCCGCGGCCTATACGGGCTAGCCCAAACGGGTACCGGGCTTTTTAGGGCCAGGCTAAAAAACCTTATAAAAATTCGGGCTCAATATTTAAGGCTCAAGCCCTACAATTAATCGGGCTTAACGGGCCAGCCCATACAGACTAGCCCGTGTTGACAGCTCTACTTAGAACCATCTAAATTGATCCCTTGATTTACTTACAGGTAGTTCCTTTTTAAGTGTCGTTTTAAGGTTGTTTAGACAATCCAATGAAACTGTTAAACATTGGTACTTTTCATGTACAATTTCATATCTTTCTTATATTGCCCTTATTTATTTATCTATTTATTTATTATGTGAAATATTATAATCGATTTAAACACGTTATACATCATAAACAACACGTTTAAACTAGTAAGCGGAGACAAATTAAAGGAACGTTAAGCTCCAGCCATTGCATGCTATGTCATAATTAAGCATCTTGATGTTGCAACTGTTTTGTTATGCTATTCCAAACCTTTACTTAATCAGACTCGATGGTGTAATTTTATGAAAAGAGAAAGTATGTTCAGTGACCATGAAACAGAGTGAATACATTCTCAATTTATAGAGGCTTGTCCATCACAAGGTCTTTTAAACGTGTGACACTTTGACGGCTGAAAATAGTACGATTCAGTTACTGGAGGAGAGTGTTGAGGTATCATATGATATGATATCTGAGCCTCTCTTTCTCATATGATATCATTAAAGACCATTCTTGTTACCGCACAACCACAATTATTCATCTTTGTCTTCTTCTGAGAATGGTCATTTTCAGTAGTACAGTTTGTCTTCTTATGAATCATGTGCTTAGTCAAATTCAAGGACAAAAGGAATGAAACAGATAATTCTATTTACAACAATGGATTTTGAATGTCTCTTCAAACGACATTAACCATATCATGCAACATTTCAACGTCTTTGATTTGAAGCTTCTCAACAACTCTTAATGCGATGACACTCTCCAATGTCTCTCAAATCCTTGCCTATATAAGGAGCTGAAGACTTGAAGAATAATAACAAAACTCTACAATTTTAACTGTGCCCTTACTCTGTCAAATTCAAAAGCGCATAAAACACTTAAGAATTTCTTATTAAGTTTATATATTAGAAATTATAAGTCTTTAGAGTCTGTTCTGTTTTGTAATTGTTTACACCTCTGATTATATATCAAGTGTGAAAAATTTATTTTATTTGTAAACTCTTAGAAGTCTCTTTCAGTTGTGATTGAGCATTTAGGAATCTCTTGCTTGTGTGTGACACCATGAACCCAAAGACTAATATTTAATTAATAGTCATGCACATAATCAAATTCAATGTGTTACTATTCACCAAACGTCTCATACTAAATTCACATTATAAAAATTTCATCAAATATATATAACAGACCACAACGGAAATAAATATCTAGACAACATAGGGTCACATCATATAATCTCAAGATATAAATACATCAACACCATGATCATATAGATCCATCAACATCAATCTAAAAGGAAAAATAAGACAATCCCCAAAATCTTATATCAGAGCACCTAATCTATACTCCTCAAAGCAATAAAACGAGTAGGCATCACGCCATCCTCAGCATACTCACAAGCAAAACTAGTCCTTAACCTGCACATCTACACCACGAGGATGCAGGAGACAAAAGTCACTGGAGGGTAAGATATACGTTCAACATAAAGAAATTATACACACATGTAAGTTCAGGCAAACAACGTCATCACATAAGCATACATCATATTAAGCCTGGTTATAATTATACCACACCTATAACGCATTTACAAACAATCAAGAGTTTGGTTAAATTGATACTTTAAGACAAGGTTCACAAAGCATACATAGTATATTCACATCAACAATAATCGCCAAGTCAAACATGTATCAATCACATCTCATCAACATCATCAGTTACACAATTACCACATAAATGCACAAGTTCACACCAAAACATTACCACATACGACTCCTCATGTTCATGCAATGCGCCTAAAAGACTCTGTTGGAACAAAATGTGAACAACTCTCTTTTGAATAGAGGGAGATTGTTGGAACAATATGTATGAACAACTCTCTTTAAGGTTTTGATAATAACAAAGTGTTAAAAAGAAAATTGGTATTGCTAATGCTTTGTTCTAAGTTGTGCAGAACCATGTTCCTAATGTTGGTTAATCAATATTGGTTATGGAAGAACAAGCTAAGAGCAAGAAGGAAAGCTTAGAAGCTATGTTGCAAAGTTTGAAGGAAAACTGGGTCTGAAGGCTGAGTCTGAAGACTGAGTCTGAAGGGTGCTTCTGAAGGCAGAGTCTGAAGACTGCGTCTGAAGGCTGAGTCTGAGGGTCAACGAAAGTCAACGTCTGAAGGCTGAGTCTGAAGGTCAACAAAAGTCAACGTCTGAAGGGAGTGTCTGATGAAAAGTGCGTCTGATGAACAGTGCGTTTGATGAACAGTGCTTCTGAAGTGTGCTTCTGAAGTCCTGCTTCTGATGAGAGCTTCTGAAGTACTGTTCCTGAAGAAGCTTCTGAAGTCTGACGTGGAAAGAAAAGCAATTGTTTCCTTCAGCATTTAATGCCTGCAGTGTCAGAACAACTCCAATGGAACAGTTGTCTCCCTGGCTCAAACATTCCCTAGCTTTTAAGGAAAGCAAATTCAAACTTGGCTACGTGCTCTGTTTTCTGCTGGGTTTTAGCTCACAATTTCAGCCTGACCTAGCTCAAGATTTGCAACGGCTCTTTGCTTAAATCCTGGCAATCTTCAACAGCTATTTTCTGCTCTATAAAAGGGAGAAGATTTGAAGAACAAAATTGCTAAGACTCTTGAAACCAACTGACTGAAAGTGTGCTCTGTTTTGCTGCCAAAATTCGTAGTTCACTAAAACTCTTAGAAATTCTTTCAATCTTTGTATCTTAGAATTTCTTAATGTTAGAGTCTTATACCTGTGTTGTATTAAGTGAACACCTATGATATTTGATCAAGTGTTCAACCCAAACTTACTTTCTTTGTAATTCAGTTTGGTTCAAGTCTCAGTCTGCATACTGAGCATCAGAAGTCTCATTACTTAGTGTTCTGAGCAATTAGAGTCTCATTACTTTGTGTTCTGAGCAGAAAGTCTCATTACTTTGTGTTCTGAGCATTGGAAGCCTCTTGACTTAGTGTCTTGAGCATTAGAAGTCTCTTACTAGGTGTTTGAGCAACTAGAAGTCTCTTCCTTTGTGGTTGAGCAATTGTAATCAGTTTGATTATAGTTAAAATCTCTTGTTAGTAACAAGGGGACTAGACTACTTCCAACTTGTGGAAGGAACTAGTATAGAAACATTGTGTGTCTTTCTTTCTCTCTCTCTCTTTTAAGCTTTAATCCGCTGCTCTAAACAAACTCTGAAAAAGGTTCAGAACTGATCAACATCAGGTTCTGAACTTAACTTAAGCTTTTGAGAAAGAATTTTAAAAATCTGCCCACACACAATTCAACCCCCCCTTCTTGTGTGTTTTTTTCACCTTCAGTTAGTATCAGAGCTCCGGTTCTGATATTCAATCACTTAACAGTGAGTCAATGAGATCCTGAGAAAAACATGTCAAGTGGTTCACCTCCACCCACTCCTAGACCACAAAGAGGTACTGGCACTTCTACATCATATTCATATGACTATGGTACTGAAGAAAGAAAATCTAGGTCACACAATCAACCCCCAATGTTTACTGGTGACCCAGAAAATTCACATGGTGGAAGAGTAAAATGTACAGCCATATAATTGGTATTGATGATTCACTATGGGATATTATAGAAGATGGAATCACTATTCCAGTTGATGAAGAAGGTGTTGCTGTCAACAGAAGAGGCTTGAGTGATGCAGAAAGAAAGATATACAAAAAGCATCACAATGTGAGAGGAATCATTGTGGATTCCCTACCTCACACTGAGTACCAGAAGCTGAGTGACAAATCAACATCAAAAGCCATCTTCACTTCCCTCTGCTCTAACTATGAAGGTAACAAAAAAGTTAGAGAAGCAAAGGCTAATATTCTTGTTCAGCAATATGAATTGTTCATAATGAAAGAGGATGAAAATATTGAGACTATGTTCTCAAGATTTCAGACTCTGATTTTTGGACTTCAGATTCTGAAGAAGAGTTATACCACTGTTGATCATGTGAACAAAATCCTAAGAAGTCTGCCATCTAAATGGAGACCCAAAGTAACTGCTATTGAGGAAGCTAAGGATCTAAATACTCTAAGTATTGAAGATCTTATAAGCTCCCTTAAGGTGCATGAACTGGGACTTAATGAAGATGAGTCTATTAGAGAACCTAAATCAATAGCACTGAAATCCAAAAGAAAGCCTGTTAAAGCTCTGAAAGCTATTGAAACTGAAGAAGAATTTCCTAAGGGAAATTCTGAAGAAGATTCAGATGCTGAAGAGCTTGCAATGCTTTCCAAAAGAATTCAGTACCTAATGAATAGAAAGAAGAAATTTTCTAACAGAAGCAGTAACTTTAAAGGATCTGGTTCAAAGAGGGAAAACCAGAAGGACTGCTACAACTGCAAGAAACCTGGCCACTTCATTGCTGAATGTCCTGAACTTCAGATGGACAAGTCAAAGGAAAAAGCAAAGAAGACCAGCTCCAAGTCTAGTAACTTCAGAAACAAACTCAAGAAGAGTCTTATGGCAACATGGGATGATCTTGATAATGAGTCTGAGTCTGATGAAGAGGAAGCAAATCTGGCTTTAATGGCAATTGCATTTTCTGATGCAGAATCATGTTCAGACTCAGATGATGAAGATGAGGTATATTCTAAACTCACTAGATCTGAATTAATTGAAACGGTTAGAGATCTTATGAGCCATCTCAAAAGCAAGTTAGGAAAATCTCAAACTTGCTGAAACGGTTAAACATAACTTGCTGAATGAGGAAAATCTCAAACTTCAGAATCAAATCATTGTGTTTGAGGAAGAAGTTAGAGAACTCAGAGATGAGGCTCATAAGAAACCTGAAGAAATCCCTAATGAACATGAAATTGCTCTTCAGGACTTTATTTTAACTGGAATCAATAGAAGTAAGATTGCTTCTATGATTTATAGTATTTACAGAAACAAAGGTGAAGGCATTGGTTTTAAAAATGATTCATTCAATTCTTCAAATGAATCAAAAACATCACCTTGTTTTGAAAATATTGTGAAAGGCACTGAGGTGTGCTTTGTGCCTGTTTCTGACAGTTCTGAGAAACTGAATTTAGCAGAAACTGAGACTGAGTCTGAAGTTCTGAACTGCTCAGACTCTAAAGCTTCTGAACCTAAGGGTAAGATGAAGGCAGATGTTAAAACCTTGCCAAAATCTAAGCCAAAAGGTCCTAAGCCTAAGAGTATGAGAAAATCAGACTCTAAACCTGAAAATGTTCAGAGTCTGAAGAGTTCAGAACCTGAAACTAGTAAGTCTCAGAGTCTGAAGAATTCAAACTCAAATTTTACTAAGACTGGGTTTATGAAAACTTCAAAAACTACTAAACCAGTCAATACAAAACATTTTCAATCTCAGAATGTCAGGCAAAGCAAGCAAAAGAAAACCAAACTGTCATCTGCTTCTGATTGTTTTAAGAAAGGTCAAACTGAAGCTTGCCTTGTGTCTGGAGCTAACAAAATTAGAGTTCTGAAGAAATCAGATCCAAAGTGCTCAATGGTTCAGACTCTAAAAAACTCAGAACCAAAGACCTTCAAGTCTCAGGTTCTGAAGAAATCTGAGTCCAGACCCTTGAGAACTCAGGTTCTGAAGAACTCAGTTTCAAACACTAAGACTTATTCAAGATTTAAGGATTCATATCCTAAGTATCTGAACAAGTCTGAGCATTATAACTCCAGACATAAAGTGCAACAACAGTCTAAACCCTTCAAGACTAACCATAAAGGACCCATGAAAATATGGGTACCTAAGTCTGAGATCATTTCTATTGCAGATATGCTTGTCATCCAAAGAAAAGGAAAGGTCCTGGTACCTGGACAGTGGATGCTCGCATCATATGACAGGAGACAAGTCTATGTTCCAAACCTTGACTCTGAAAGAGGGAGGAACTGTGGGGTTTGGAGGAAGTCAGAAAGGAAAGATCATTGGTACTGGTAAGATTGGTAATTCTTCCCTGCACATTGATAATGTTTGCCTGGTAGATGGACTTAGACATAATTTACTTAGCATAAGTCAATTATGTGATAGTAATTATGAAGTCCTGTTTAATAAGAACACATGTACTGTAATCAACAACAAAGATAAATCTGTTGTGTTCAAAGGAAACAGGAAAAACAATGTTTATAAAATCAATTTTTCTGAATTGGTTCAGCAGAAGGTAGTTTGCCTTCTGTCTGTGAGTGATGAGAAATGGGTTTGACACAAAAGGTTAGGACATGCTAACTGGAGACTCATCTCTAAGCTTAGCAAGTTGCAACTGGTCAGAGGCCTGCCTAAAATTGATTATCACTCAGATGCTCTTTGTGGAGCATGCCAAATTGGAAAATTTTCTAAGACTTCTTTTAAATCCAAAAACATTGTTTCCACCTCAAAACCTTTAGAACTGCTTCACATTGATTTGTTTGGTCCTATTGGAACAGCTTCAATCAATGGGAAGAAGTATGGACTTGTAATTGTTGATGATTATAGTAGGTGGACTTGGGTTAAATTCCTTAGAACTAAAAATGAAACATATGATGTGTTTTACAAATTCTGCAAACAAGTACAAAATGAAACTGACTTGAAAATTTTAAAAGTCAGAAGTGATCATGGTGGGGAATTTGAAAATGAATCTTTTGAAAGTTTTTGTGAAGATCATGGAATTCTCCATGAGTTCTCATCTCCTAGAACTCCACAACAAAATGGAGTTGTAGAGAGAAAGAACAGATCTTTGCAAGAAATGGCCAGAACCATGATCCATGAATCCAAAATTGCAAAGTACTTTTGGGCAGAAGTTGTTAACACAGCATGTTATATTCAGAACAGGATCTATATCAGACCTATTCTGAATAAAACAACATATGAACTTTTTAAAGGAAGAAAACCAAGCATTTCTTATTTTCATCAGTTTGGTTGTACTTGTAACATACTGAACAATAAGATCTACCTAAAGAAATTTGATGCTAAGGCTCAAAAGGGTATCTTTTTAGGATACTCAGAGAGATCTAAAGCATACAGGGTGTATAATTCTGAAACACATGTTGTTGGAGAAGCTATACATATTAGATTTGATGATAAGAAGCCTGGTAATGAAATACCAGAGCTGGTTGAGAGTTTTGCAGATTTCAGACTCTCAGAAGAACCTTCAGAACCTGAACCTAGTTCAGAGTCTGAAGAAAGTTTAGAAGCTGAAAACACTGAAGAAACTGAGAAACTCCCAAACGATGACACTACTCCTGAAGCAAATCAAGACCAGCATGGTTCTGAACAAGCCCCTGATGGTTCTTCAGAAGCTAATCCACCCAGAACCTCATTCAAGTACAAGTCTTCACATCCTGAGGAGCTGATCATTGGAAACAAGAACAGTCCAAGAAAGACCAGATCAGAATTCTGTTAGAATGAATCTTTGGTTGGACTTCTGTCAATGATTGAACCCACAACAGCTGATGAAGCACTTGCAGATGATGGATGGATTGTAGCCATGCAAGAAGAACTGATCCAGTTTCAAAGGAATGATGTCTGGGATCTAGTCGCAAAACCTGATCATAAGAGCATCATTGGAACAAAATAGGTGTTCAGAAACAAGCTCAATGAACAAGGAGAAGTGATCAGAAACAAGGCAAGACTGGTAGCTCAAGGCTACAGCCAGCAGGAAGGAATAGACTACACTGAGACTTTTGCTCCAGTTGCAAGATTGGAAGCAATCAGGTTACTTCTTTCCTATGCAATTAATCATGATATCATCTTGTACCAAATGGATGTTAAGAGTGCTTTCTTAAATGGTGTTATTTCTGAAGAAGTTTATGTTAAACAGCCTCCTGGTTTTGAAGATGTTAAAAATCCAGATTTTGTCTTTAAACTTAAGAAATCCTTGTATGGTCTGAAACAAGCTCCTAGAGCTTGGTATGAAAGGCTAAGCAATTTCTTACTTAAAAATGATTTTGTAAGAGGTCAAGTTGACAATACACTCTTTAGAAAAACTCTTAAGAAAGACATCTTAATTGTGCAAATATATGTTGATGATATCATATTTGGTTCTACTAATGCCTCTCTTTGCAAAGAATTTTCTAAGTTAATGCAGGATGAATTTGAAATGAGCATGATAGAAGAGTTGAAATTCTTTCTGGGAATTCAAATCAACCAATGCAAAGATGGTGTGTTTGTTCATCAGTCCAAATATACAAAGGAGCTTCTGAAGAAGTTCCAGCTTGATGAATGTAAGCTGATGACAACACCAATGCATCCTACCTACACCTTAAGCAAAGAGGACAATGGCTCAAAATTAGATCAGAAGCTCTACAGAGGTATGATAGGTTCTCTGTTATACTTAACTGCTTCTAGGCCAGATATTTTGTTTAGTGTCTGTCTGTGTGCTAGATTCCAGTCAGATCCTAGAGAATCTCATATGACTGCTGTCAAGAGAATCTTTAGGTATCTGAAAGGAACAACTAATTTGGGACTTCTGTATAAGAAATCCTTGAATTATAAGCTAGTTGGATTCTGTGATGCTGATTATGCTGGGGACAGGATTGAAAGAAAATCCACCAGTGGAAACTGTCAGTTTCTTGGTGAGAATCTGATATCCTGGGCCAGCAAAAGAAAAGCAACTATCGCTTTGTCAACAACGGAAGCAGAATACATCTCAGCTGCAAGTTGTAGCACACAACTGCTCTGGATGAAACATCAATTAGAGGACTATCAGATTCATGCAGATAACATTCCTATTTATTGTGATAATACTGCTGCAATATGTCTGTCTAAAAATCCAATTCTGCATTCTAGAGCCAAGCATATAGAAATAAAACATCATTTTATAAGAGATTATGTTCAGAAGGGTGTTTTGGATATTCAGTTCATTGATACTGATCATCAATGGGCTGACATATTCACAAAACCCATCACAGAAGAAAGATTCAATTTTATTAAAAAGAATCTGAACATGCATTTTATCTCTTGAAAATATGCTTGAATCTGAATGAAAACTAAGATTCTGAGTTCATCAGAAGCTAAGACTTACCAAACACTCATTTTTGAGAATCTGAAGAAATTTAAGCCCTAAAATACTTCAGAGTCTGAAGGTTCAGAACCTGGATTTTCTGACTTTTGAATTTGCATAGTTATCTAACTTTTGGTCAGAATCTGATAAGTATAACCCTGGGCAATGATGATTTAAAGCTTTGAAAGTTATACTTTGTCCCTCCCAATGTCATCAATATAAAAATGTGTTTTTCTGTTTTCAGTTCTGAAATGTTTAAACACAGACACATTTTTCAAATGCTCAAGTTAGTTTCAGACATGTTCAGTCTTTCAGAACTTATTTAAAAATTGATATCAGTTTTATCTGAAAGAATTCAGCAGCACTGAACCAAATGCTATATCTTCAGTAGGTATATGATCTGAACAATTTTGTCTAAAATAGTTCAGTGATACTGAACAAGATACACTGAACATCTGTGTCTGAACAAAGAATGCTCTGATCAAAATGCTCTGAACTATCTTTTTATGCTTCTGAACATCATTCTATGGTTTTTAAAATGCAATGTCATATACTTCATGTATGATCAAGCCTGCCCTGATTCTCATCTTTGCTGCTTGATTACTTATATGATTGCATGCTTATCTCACATGTTTTTCAAACTCTCTCAAAATTCTGAAATTTTTTTTATGAAACTTTCTTTTTGTTGATGACAAAAGGGGGAGAAAAAGGAAACAAGTATTAAGGCTCCTAAGCTCAGAATATATAAGTTAATCCTGTCAGTTAATTAACTTATGAGAGGAAGTAATAGGAATTGCTCTTGAGCTCTGAACATAAGTTAAGTTCTGATTGAAGTTAACTTATGAGAACTGCTTTTAATCTCTGTTAAGGGGGAGTAAAAATTGTTTGTGAGATATACGTTACTCTTAGTGAGTTGAAAAGAATTTAAATAACTTGGATAAGACTCAGGGAGCTTACAAAACTCATCCTGTGGATTATCAGACTTAGGGGGAGAGCTTACAAACCTCAGAACCTGAAGTCAACAAGTTATTTACATTTCTGAGTGATAATTTCATCTTATTGTTTTAAGTTAAATTTAATTAACTTGGATAAGAATCAAGGGGAGCTTGCAAACCTAACCTTGAGGATTATCAGACCTAGGGGGAGCTTGCAAATCTCTTCTGAAGTCAGCCTGTTAATTAAACTTAACAATAATTCTGAAATTTTCACCTGTTTTGATCTTAAACTGAATTTAATTAACCTGGATCAGACTCAGGGGGAGCTTACAAACCTCATACCCTGGAGTCAACTTGTTAATTAAATTAACAACAATTTTCTAATTAATACTTATGTTTGTCATCATCAAAAAGAGGGAGATTGTTGGAACAAAATGTGAACAACTCTCTTTTGAATAGAGGGAGATTGTTGGAACAATATGTATGAATAACTCTCTTTAAGGTTTTGATAATAACAAAGTGTTAGAAAGAAAATTGGTATTGCTAATGGTTTGTTCTAAGTTGTGCAGAACCATGTTCTTAATGTTGGTTAATCAATATTGGTTATGGAAGAACAAGCTAAGAGCAAGAAGGAAAGCTTAGAAGCTATGTTGCAAAGTTTGAAGGAAAACTGGGTCTGAAGGCTGAGTCTGAAGACTGAGCCTGAAAGGTGCTTCTGAAGGCAGAGTCTGAAGACTGCGTCTGAAGGCAGCGTCTGAAGGCTGAGTCTGAGGGTCAACGAAAGTCAACGTCTGAAGGCTGCGTCTGAAGGTCAACAAAAGTCAACGTCTGAAGGGAGCGTCTGATGAACAGTGCGTCTAATGAACAGTGCTTCTGAAGTGTGCTTCTGAAGTCCTCCTTCTGATGAGAGCTTCTGAAGTACTGTTCCTGAAGAAGCTTCTGAAGTCTGACATGGAAAGAAAAGCAACTGTTTCCTTCAGCATTTAATGCCTGCAGTGTCAGAACAACTCCAATGGAACAGTTGTCTCCCTGGCTCAAACATTCCCCAGCTTTTAAGGAAAGCAAATTCAAACTTGGCTGCGTGCTCTGTTTTCTGCTGGGTTTTAGCTCACAATTTTAGCCTGACCTAGCTCAAGATTTGCAACGGCTCTTTGCTTAAATCCTGGCAATCTTCAACAACTATTTTCTGCTCTATAAAAGGGAGAAGATTTGAAGAACAAAATTGCTAAGACTCTTGAAACCAACTGACTGAAAGTGTGCTCTGTTTTGCTGTCCAAAATTCGTAGTTCACTAAAACTCTTAGAAATTCTTTCAATCTTTGTATCTTAGAATTTCTTAAGGTTAGAGTCTTATACATATGTTGTATTAAGTGAACACCTCTGATATTTATCAAGTGTTCAACCCAAACTTACTTTCTTTGTAATTCAGTTTGATTCAAGTCTCAGTCTGCGTACTGAGCATCAGAAGTCTCATTACTTAGTGTTCTGAGCAATTAGAGTCTCATTACTTTGTGTTCTGAGCAGGAAGTCTCATTACTTTGTGTTCTGAGCATTGGAAGCCTCTTGACTTAGTGTCTTGAGCATTAGAAGTCTCTTACTAGGTGTTTGAGCAACTAGAAGTCTCTTCCTTTGTGGTTGAGCAATTGTAATCAGTTTGATTATAGTTAAAATCTCTTGTTAGTAACAAGGGGACTAGACTACTTCCAACTTGTGGAAGGAACTAGCATAAAAACATTGTGTGTCTCTCTTTCTCTCTCTCTTTTAAGCTTTAATCCGCTGCTCTAAACAAACTCTGAAAAAGGTTCATAACTGATCAACATCAGGTTTTGAACTTAACTTAAGCTTTTGAGAAAGAATTTTAAAAATCTGCCCACACAGAATTCAACCCCCCTTCTTGTGTGTTTTTCTCACCTTCAGACTCTACATGCATAGGATACCAGTTTGGATATCGGAGGTGTGTTACCGAGTGATCCATCGTCATTGTCATACTCGTCATTGTCAAATTTGGGTAATCAGAGTTATATTACTGATTAGTCTCCTCGTCATTGTCATACTCATGTTTTCATAGGACTGACTTATGAATGCATGAACCCACATATAGACTCGCAATGCACACCAACATACACCTCATTGTTATATAATTCACACCATCATATAACATTTCATCACCAAATCAACACCAATTGCATTGTCAAATCAATTAAGGTCACACAATCAACAAGTCAAACATTCAAGGCATCATATAGGCACAATCATCCATTCATCATCATCCATTTACCATTTATCAACATATCATAGTCATCATAGTAAAACATCCTCATTTAATTCATAATCCATACTTAATCGAACAAGTTTCCACTCACTTATCATCAACTAACTCATCATTATTTTATCACATTACTATCATACTATGACATTATTCATACCTCATCAGCCAATTACAAGTTTACACTAAACTCATGGTCCAATCAAAGGCGATTCACAAGTTCATTTATAAGTATTTCCATTCCTAAGTTATCTTTGAGCATAGACCATGTTAATTCATCCCATACATCTTAATTACACTCCTAATGATTAAGTTTAGGGGGTTGAGACCCAAAAACATGCCTTAGAAACCTTAAGAAAGTAAAAAAATGAAGTTTCATGCTTCAGGGAAAAACGCACGGTCGTGCTTATAGGACGCACAGTCGTGCTCCAGTTAATTGGCAATGTCGTAAGTAATGCACGGTCGTGCCTTATGCACAGACAGTGAAAATCTGATTTTTTTTCTTCGTTTCGGCTCGGAAAATCTCATTTCAACGACATCCTTCGGTCCCAAACACACCAAACTCGATCCAAATTATTAACCTATCATTATCTAATCAATTATTCCACAATCTTCACATTAAACAACTTAATCATGCTCACTTGTAACATTAATCAACTTAATTCAAACTTAACTCAATTATCATCTCAAAACTCATTTTAACACATTAACACAACACCCAAACATGGCATCAACAACAACAACAACCTTCCTTCATTTTTAACAACATCACACTAGCTCATTTCAATTAACACAACATCAACTTAATCAATTCACAACAACTTAACCAATTTTATCAATTTGCTCATACTTGACAAAACACAACAACAACAACTTCAATCATGACAAATCAACATAATCTCATGAATTCAATATTTAACATGTGCTCATAATTAAAATCAACTTATCAAGCTATAATCATCATCAATTATCATGTTGTTCACTAATTTCATCAAAATTCTGAAAGTTATCCAATTACCATAACTAAACATGAACTTTGACATAACAATAACATGATTTCATCAATTTTCACATACCCAAAACAACCATAATAATTGGAGCACGAAATTCGCATATAATCATCATCAATTCATGAAATTAAACATAATTCAAAACACTCAAACTACCCAATTGCTTATAAAACACAAATGGTGAAAATAATCTTCCCTCTTACATCAATCTTTCACTCTAATAAGCTGTTCTAGGTAGAATCTCCTTTTTTTCCCCGTTTTGCTCTTGAGCTCCTCTTCACTCTAATTCCACTGCAAAGTTTTTGTGAAAATGAGATGTAACACCCATACTAATTTTATCTAGAATATTAGCATGCGCATTAACCTCATACTGGATGCATTAAAATTTTCAACAATAATAATAATACAATACAACTGAATGAATACAAATTTGCTCATTTATACAATCAATCAAGTATCACAATGTTGGAACAAAATGTATGAACAACTCTCTTTTGAGTTTTGATGATAACAAAGTGTTAAAAAGAAAATTGGATATGCTAATACTTGATTCTAGTGTGCAGAACCATATACTTAAAGATTGATATCTAACAATGGTTATGAAAGAACAAGTTAAGAGCAAGAAGGAAAATAAAGAAGCTTGTGTTGCAAGGCTGAAGAAAATCAGCGTCTGAAGAAGAGCTTCTGAAGGCAGCGTTTGAAGGCAGCTTCTAAAGACAGCGTCTGAAGGGTGCGTCTGAAGGCCAGCTTTTGAAGACAGCGTCTGATGAACAGTGCGTCTGAAGGCCAGCTTCTGAAGACAGCATCTGATAAACAGTGCGTCTGAAGACCAAGCTCTGAAGAAGTGCTTCTAATGAACAATGTCTGATGCCAGCTTCTGAATAACTGCGCCTGAAGAACAGACTGGAAGTCTGAGTCTGAAGGAAATGTAGCAGTCAACAATTGCAACTGTGAATAGTGAAGTATTGTACGGTCAGAACAGCTCTATGCAACAGTTGTCTCCTTGACCAAAACATTCTCCCTGTTTTAAGGAAACAATTCAAATTCCATTCCTCTGTTTTCTGTGTTGTGCACACACTGTCAGGAAGGAATTAAATGTTGGACATAGCTTCTATGGCAACGGCTCTTTGATGATATTTGGCTCTTCTCAACAGCTCTTTAATTCTCTATAAAGGATTGAAGGATTGAAGAAGAAGAATAAGACTCATTGACTGAAAACGTAATTCTCTGTTTTCTGAAACAAAGTTCTGCCAAAACTGAAAGTTATCAAAATAACTTAGAAATTCTTACAAACTTCTTATCTTAGAATTTCTTAAGTATAGAGTCTTAAATCTGTGTTGTATTTTGTGAACACCACTGATAGTATATCAAGTGTTCAACTCAAACTTATTCTCTTGTAAAATTTGTTTGATTAAAAGTCTTAGACTGTGTGTCTGAGCAAGAAAGTCTCTTACTTTTTGTTTGAGCATAGGAAGTCTCTTACTTAGTGTTTGAGCAATTGGAAGTCTCTTACTTTGTGTTGAGCATAGGAAGTCTCTTGCTTTGTGCTTGAGCAATTGTAATCTTTGTGATTATAGTGAAAATCTCTTGTAAGTGACAAGGGGACTAGACTACTTCCGGGTTGTGGAAGGAACCAGGATAAACTGCTTGTCTCTCTCTCTCTCTCTCTCTCTCATTTACTCTTTATCCGCTGCTAAACAACTCTGAAATAGTTTCAGAATCTGATCAACATCTGATTCTGAACTAACCAAAGTTTTTGAAAGAGAAAAGAAAAAGCCAACACAATTCAATCCCCCTTCTTGTGTTTTTCTCACCTTCAGTTGGTATCAGAGCTCCGGTTCTGATATTCAATCACCTAACAGTGAGTCTGTAAAGATCCTAAGAAAAACAAGTAATCCAGAAGTTCCCATCCACCCTCTCCTAGAAATCATGCTTCTATATCACATGACTATGGTACAGGTGAAAAGCAATCTCGTTCACACCATAAACCTCCTATGTTATTGGTGATCCAGAGAAATTTTCATGGTGGAAAAGTAAAATGTATAGTCATATCATTGGCATAGATGATAGTCTATGGGACATCATTGAAGATGGTATAACTATACCAGTAGATGAAGAAGGAGTGGCTACTAACAGAAGAGGTCTGTCTGATGCTGAAAGAAAGATCTACAGAAAGCATCACATTGTTAGAGGTATCATTATGGATTCTCTACCTCACAGTGAGTATCAAAAGTTGAGTGATAAATCAACAGCTAAAGTCATCTTCACCTCTCTTTGCTCTAACTATGAAGGAAACAAGAAGGTTAGAGAAGCAAAAGCAAATATTCTGGTTCAGTAGTATGAGCTGTTCAGAATGAAGGAGGATGAAAATATTGAGACTATGTTCTCAAGATTTCAGACTCTGGTTTCTGGACTTCAGATTCTGAAGAAAAGCTATACTACTGCTGATCATGTGAACAAGATCCTCAGAAGTCTGCCATCTAAATGGAGACCTAAAGTGACTGCTATTGAGGAAGCTAAAGATCTAAATACTCTAAGTATTGGAGATCTTATAAGCTCTCTCAAAGTGCATGAACTGGGGCTCAATGAAGATGATTATGTTAGAAAGTCTAAATCTATAGCACTGAAATCCAAAAGAAAATCATCAAAAGCTCTAAAAGCTATTGAATCTGATGAAGAATTTCCTGAGGGAAATTCTGAACAAGATTCAGATGCTGAGGAACTTGCAATGATTTTTAAAAGATTTCAGTACTTAATGAATAGACAAAAGAAGTTCTCTAACTAGAGCAGTAACTTCAAAGGATCTGGTTCCAAGAGGGAAGATCAGAAGGGTTGCTACAACTGCAAGAAGACTGGTCACTACATAGCTGAATGTCCTGATCTACAGAAGGAGAAGTCAAAGGAGAAATCCAAGAAAACCAGCTCTAAATCAAGCAACTTCAGAAACAAGATCAAGAAAAATCTTATGGCAACATGGGATGATCTTGAAAATGAATCTGAGTCTGAGAAGGAAGATGGAGAAGAAGCAAACCTAGCTCTAGTGGCAACTGTATCTTCTGATGCAGAGTCAGGTTCAGACTCTGAAGAAGAAGATGAGGTATATTCTGAACTTACTCGTTCTGAACTTATTGATACAGTTAAGGATCTTATGAACCATCTCCAAAGCAAGTTGAGTCAAGTAAAATCTTTGAAAAATAAATATAACTTGCTGACTGATGAGAATCTCCAACTTGAGAATCACATCAATGAGATTGATGAAGAAGTTAGAGAACTCAGAGAAATGGCTCATAAGAAACCTGATGAAATTCCAAATGAACAAGAAATTGTATTTCAGGATTTCATCTTAACTGGAATCAACCGAAGTAAAATTGCTTCTATGATTTATAATATTAGCAGAAACAAAGAAGTAGGTATTGGTTTAAAAAATGATCGATTTAATCATTCAAAAGAAACTAATATACCATCATGTTTTGGAAATATTATGAAAGGCACTAAGGTGTGTTTTGTACCTGCTTCTGAGATTTATGAGAAACATAATTCATCAGAAAATAAGACTTCTAAACCTGAGGTTCTGAACAACTCAGAATCCAAAACTTCTGAACCTAAGGGAAAGATGAAGGCAAAATCTGAAACCTTGCCAAAGTCTAAACCAAAAGGTTCTAAGTCTAAGACTATGAGGAAAACAGACTTTAAATCTGAAAAGGTTCAAAGTCTGAAGAGTTCAGAACCTAAGACAAGCAAGTCTCAGTGTCTGAAAACTTCAAACTCACATTTTCAAAAGACTGTGTTTATAAAACCTTCAAGGAATACTAAACTAGTTTATACAAAACCTTTCAAACCTCAAAATGTCAGACCAAAGGTACAAAAGAAGCCTTATCCTTTCAAAACTAACCAAAGAGGACCCATAAGGATATGGGTACCTAAGTCTGAAAGAATTTATGTTGCAGATATGCTTAACATCCAAAGAAAAGGAAAAGTCTTGGTACCTGGACAGTGGTGTGGCGCTCTCTAAAAAAACAAACGCTCGAGCGTAATAGACGCTCGGAAAGACTGCGGAGTCGCCACCAAAGTTTTTATTTTTAAAGGGATACATTGATAAAACCCTTGGCGATGTGGAAAGGATGGTCATCGCAACCATTAACGGGTTCGGGAGTCGATTATGCAAGGGGAAGGTATTAGCACCCCTCACATCCGTTGTACTCAACGGGAACCTCCTAGTTAGTTAAGGCTAAAGTGTTTTTAAAGTTTTGCTTGCTATGCTTTAATATATAAAGGGGAGAAGGAAAAGGGGGAAAAGGTATTTTTTATTAGTGTGCTTGACAGGAGTGGGCTCTTGCTCCTACGTATCTCCTGGTACGATGGAGAATTCAAAGCTACGTAGTTCTTTGGTAGAACAACGTTTGTTTGTTGGTTGATTTTAAAGAACGATGTTTTTTATCGTATTCTTTGCGGTTAAACGTAGCTTGTATGCTCGCGTGTGGGAGACTTAAGCGTTTGTTTGTATCGCGTTAGAATGGATAAAACATGTCCGTTTGTGAAAAGAGGTTTTCAATTGACCACGGGGGGCCAAGAAATGGGTTCAATTGGTCACGGGGGACCAAGAAATGGTTCAATTGGTCACGGGGGACCAAGAAAAGGTTCAATTGGTCACGGGGGACCAAGAAATGGGTTCAATTGGTCACGGGGGACCAAGAAATGGTTCAATTGGTCACGGGGGACCAAGAAAAGGTTCAATTGGTCACGGGCGACCAAGAAAAGGTTCAATTGGTCACGGGGGACCAAGAAAAGGTTCAATTGGTCACGGGGGACCAAGAAAAGGTTCAATTGGTCACGGGGGACCAAGAAAAGGTTCAATTGGTCACGGGGGACCAAGAATAGGTTCAATTGGTCACGGGGGACCAAGAAAAGGTTCAATTGGTCACGGGGGACCAAGAATAAGTTCAATTGGTCACGGGGGACCAAGAATAAGGTTCAATTGACTACAGGGAGTCAAGAATAAACTCATTTGACTACGGGCAGTCAAGAATAAGTTTTGGTGTGTTGGATTTGTTTTATGTTTTGTATTTTTGAAAATAGAATGACGATTGTCCGAACAACAAGACATACGTCAAGTATTCGTGCAACCGGGGAATAGAGAGACATACGTCAAACCATTCCTTTTTCATTCAAGTTTGTTGTTGAAAATTAAAATGTATTTTTTGGCGAAGTTTGAAAAGAATGACGATTGTCCAAACAACGAGACATACGTCAAGTGTTTGTTCAATCGGGGAATGGAAAGACATACGTCAAACCACTCCTTTTTCATTCAAGTTTGTTGTTGAAACTTAAGAAATCCCAAATAAAAGCCAAAACACTTGGTTATACTTTGCATAAAAATGGGTTTCAACCCTTTCAGATTCTGAATCTTCAAGTCAGAACCTCAGAAGTTAGCTTTCAGAAGTTTAAACTCAGAAGCTGAGTTCTGTTATGGTCGCAGAGCGACCTGAATTTGGCTCTGCGAAACCTTCAGAAGCTGACTTCAGACTCTGAAGTTTCAGACGCACTATCGCAGAGCGAACAAAACTTCGCTCTGCGAAACCTTCAGAAGCTGACTTCAGACTCTGAAGTTCAGATGTACTGTCGCAGAGCGAACAGAACTTCGCTCAACGAAGCCTTCAGAAGCACTGTTCAGAAGCTGCTTCTGAACTACTATTCAGAAGCTGCTTCTGAACTAATTTCAGAACCTAAAAGGGGTGAAAAACTTTCGAATTTAGTAAGAAAAAGAAGTAAAACACTTCTGTTTTGGTGTTTTGTAAACTTGAGATTTCTTTGGAGTTTCAAAAGATGTTTTTAGTGCAAAATGAGTTAAACAAACACTAAGAATACAGAAATAGGATGCTGAATCAATTGGAACAGCAGAACAAATGCAAACAGAAATGCAAATGAAAGATAAAAGGTTTAGAATGCTTACAAATTCTTAGCCCAAAGCTCTGGGTGCAAGAAAAGTGAAAGGACTTTGGAAGATTATGATTCCTTGAATATGGAAGTAATGAAGAATAAGAAACAGCAACAACCAATGATGTTTTCCTGTTATTCCTTACTTTGGGTACGATGTTTATGGAGATTTAATGGCTGTTTTGATTGCTGGATTGGTTTGTGATTGCTTGCAAAGTAAGAAACAGAAAACAGAGCTTCTGGTTTCACAAGTTGTTGTGTATTTCTGGCTGTTCTTTTTGGTTCTGGGTTACTCTAAATTTCTCTAAAACAAACTGCATAATTGTTCTAAGACTGGATTGAATTGTGTTAAACAAACTGTGTAAAAACCCTGTGTGTAAACTGTGTTAAAACTGAGTTATGTTAAAACTGAGTCTGAATTGTGTTAAACAAACTGTGTAAAACTGTTTAAATTGCTCTTGTTTTTCTTTCAACAATTGCTCAAAAAAGATTTAGTCTTCTATGAAAATTAATTGTGTCAAATCCTTCTGCATTGTGTTTCTTATATAGGCAAAAATGTCATCATTTGTAATCATGAGAAATCCCCTAAAACAGGGCTGTTTTGTGGGCTATGACCAGGACTTTGGCTAGCATTTAATGCAAAAGGAAGAAAGTGACCTTGCCTTGTGATCATGGCAAAGACTTTGGCCAAATTCAGAACCAATTGGGGCTGATTTTGACAGGAATTGCTGGAAACATGGGAAAACAGGGTGTTGCTCGTGCAGAGCTTGGGAGAAACAATGGAAAAGGTGTGCTGCACTGTGCAGAGGTTGGGAGAAACAATGGGGAAAGGTGCTGCACTCAGAGGAAGGAAGAAATGCTGGAACAGGGTCAGCAGTTTCAGAAACAAGGTAAGCAGTTTCAGAACCAGGGCAAGCAGTTTTGCAGCTATCCTTGACTAGTTTTGATAAAGAAGAGAAGGAAGAAATGCAAGAAAGGTAGTGTGCTGGAAAGCCAGGGTCAGGGTGCAGAGAAATTGGGAGAGAAGAAGTGCTGCCCTTGGGGCAGCCACTTGCTTCTGAAAGCATGTGCTGGGCACGTGCCCAGACTTCTCTCTTTTCTTTTTTCCTTGCTTCTGAGCAAACGTGCCAGGCACGTGTTCCTCTTCTTTCTTTTTTCTTCTTCTTTTTTTGTTTTGCTTCTTTTTTGAAAATAAACTTAAATAATAATAAAAGTAATAATAATAATAATAATAATAGTAATAATGAAATAATAAAATGATAATAATAATAATAATAATAATAATAATAATAATAATAAAAAATAAAAGAAAGATAATAAATAATAATAAATTTTTTATTATTATTTATTATTTATTTTTTTTAAAAAAAAATAAAGGTTGACTTTTTTTTGACTGTGACTTTCTCTTTTCTCTTTTTTTTTGTTGACTCGTTTTTTTTTGAAAAAAGCTTGGACAAAATTAGGGTACAACAAGTGGCTGCTCGCGTCACATGACAGGAGAAAGGTCTATGTTCCTAACCCTGACCATGAAAGAGGGAGGAACTGTGGGTTTTGGAGGAAATCAGAAAGGCAAGATCATCGGTACTGGTAAGATAGGTAATTCTTCCCTTTCCATTGATAATGTCTGGTTGGTAGATGGACTAAGACATAACCTACTTACCATAAGTCAATTATGTGACAGTGGTTATGATGTCCTGTTTAATAAGAACACTTGCACTGTAATCAACAACAAAGATAAATCTATTGTGTTCAAAGGAAAGAGGAAGAACAATGTTTATAAAATTAATCTTTCAGAACTGGTTGATCAGAAGGTAGTTTGCCTTCTGTCAGTGAGTGATGAGAAATGGGTATGGCACAAAAGGTTGGGACATGCTAACTGGAGACTCATCTCTAAGCTTAGCAAGTTGCAACTGGTCAAAGGCCTACCAAACATTGACTATCACTCAGATGCTCTTTGTGGAGCATGCCAGATAGGAAAAATTGCTAAATCCTCTTTTAAATCCAAAAACATTGTTTCTACCTCCAGACCCTTAGAACTGCTTCACATTGATCTGTTTGGTCCTATTGGAACAACATCAATCAATGGGAAGAATTATGGGTTAGTAATTGTTGATGATTACAGTAGGTGGACTCTAGTTAAATTCCTAAGAACCAAAAATGAAACATATGATGTGTTCAACAAATTCTGCAAGCAAGTATAAACAGAAAATGATTTGAAAATTTTAAAAGTTAGAAGTGATCATGGTGGTGAATTTGAAAATGAACCTTTTGAAATTTTTTGTGAAGAACATGGAATTCTCCATGAGTTCTCTTCTCCTAGAACTCCACAACAAAATGGAGTTGTAGAGAGAAAGAGCAGATCTTTGCAAGAAATGGCCAGAACCATGATTCATGAATCTAAAATTGCAATGTACTTCTGGGCAGAAGCTGTTAACACAACATGTTATATTCAGAACATAATCTACATTAGACCAATTCTGAATAAAACATCATATGAATTATTTAAAGGAAGAAAGCTAAGTATTTCTTATTTTCATCAGTTTGGATGTACATGTTACATTCTGAACAATAAAGTCTACCTAAAGAAATTTGATGCTAAGGCTCACAAGGGTATCTTTTTAGGATACTCAGAGAGATCTAAAGCATAAAGAGTGTACAATTCTGAAACACATGTTGTTGAAGAATTAATACACATTAGGTTTGATGACAAGAAGCCTGATAATAAAATGTTGGATATTTGGTTGTTGGCTTCATGTTTACTAAAATTAAATAGACAAGCAATTTGTGCTTCAGAAGCTGAAAATCTCACTTTGTGCATCTTCAGAAGCTGGGTCAGAAGTTGGGTCTTCAGAAGTTGAACAGTACTTCAGAAGCTGATGACTTCGCTCTGCGACACCACTTTGCTCTGCGAAGTACTTCAGACGCACTGTTCAGACGCTGACTTTTGTTGACCTTCAGACGCACTGTTCAGACGCTGACTTTCGTTGACCTTCAGAAGCTGCATTTCAGAAGTATGTTCAGAAGCTGGTTTCGGCGTTCAGAATTTGTGTCTTCAAGCTGTTAATTCTCTCACAGTATCTTTCGAAGATTTAATTGAAGATATATCCAAGCTGTGTTTCTAGAAGAAAGAAGAATTACGCAAGATATGTTCTGAAGATTTGATTCAATTATTTGTGAATATATTTTCAAGGAAATCTTTGGAAAATATATTTCTGAATAATATGTGAGCTTCTATTTGCTTCTAAAGAATTCTGGGATTATATCTTTGAAGATTTGGTTCGAATTTATGCTGCTGCTGAAGATTATTAATAGAGGAAGCTGTAGTACCCTAATTTTGTCCTAAGCATTTTAAAACAAAAAAATCAAAAAAAATCAAAGAGGGAGAAAAAAGTCAAAGTCAACAAAAGTCAACAGAAAAGTCAACATTTCAAAAATGCTGACTTCGCACTGCGAAGCTCACTTCGCACTGCGAAGTCTGCGATTTTTCTGCAGATTTTTGGTTTCTTTGATTTAATTCCAGAATTTGTTGCATATCATTTCCATATTTATTTTAAGCAGCATTCATGGCTATTTGGGCCAAGCAAAACCAGAATTGAAGGACTTGCCATTAATGCCAAGGTTGGAAGCTTTTTCTTCCAACCTAGCATGTGACAAGCAAGTGGGCTTGCCCTTGGGCAGCTCTAGTCCCTCCCATGTGACCTGTTAACCACCCCAAGGTTGCCAGCCACCTGCTTGAGGACTTTCCTCCTGCTTGCTCCCCCAAAACCAGTCAAACTAGCTGGATTTTCTCACTTGAAAAGCCATGAGTGCCTACCCTGTTTTTGCAGCAGCTTTTCACCCCTCACACCAGCCATAGATAGCCTTTTTCATCCCTCAATCTCTGCACATTACAGTGCACGTTTTCATTGATCAACCATTGAGATTGCAAGGATTGATCCCCAAGCTTAGCTAATTACAATTCAGCTTTGTTTTTCATCATTACCTTCTAGAATTGGTTGAATTTATGGCTGAAATCAGGCTGATTCTTGCCCCTTGGCACAAGGCAAGGTTGCCTCTATCCATTAGCATTTAATGCAAAGGGATTCAGCTTGATTCTAGCCACAAATCAGCTGAATTTTGGGATTTGCTAATGATGAAATAGATTTGGTTTTGGCCTATAAATAGAAGGCATTGCCCAAGGTTTCAAACACAACTGATAACTACACATAAGAGCAGAAACTCTACTCATTTCAGCTTACAAACCCTCACAAACAACCAGAAAAAAACCAATCCAACACAAAGCATCACAAAGTTCAAGTTCATCACCAATATTAAAAACCTTTGTGAAAGCCTTCAACCAATTCAAATCCCTTGCAGCTGGAGCTTTGCTAAGGAGTTCTGTAAGTTTCCAAGCTTTTATATTGCATTTACAATTGTGTTTGCATAGCAATTTTGGTTCAAAACCTCTTGTTTCTAAAATACCCCTTTTGAATTTCAAAGAAATCCCAAGGTTTTCAAAACACCAAAACTGGTTTATCCAGCCTTTTTCATCCCAAAAACTCAAATTTTTTCACTCACTTAAAAGGTCCTGAGTGTGTTCAGAAGTTGTTTCTGAACAAAAGTTCAGAAACAACTTCTGAACTCAAAAATTCGCATGCTTCGCAGTGCGAAGTCATGGTCGCAGTGCGACCATGACAGAACTCAGAATCTGAGTTTAGGTGTCAAAATGGCCATTTTTTGAGGTTCTAGCCCAAGAGCTCAGAACCTAAGAGTTTTTAAACCCATGTTTTTCAAACCATAACAAGGATTTTGCACAATTTTGACAAAATTCGCAAGTTCGTACAACATTTTGTGGATAACTTGTAAAACAAGTTATGTTCTCAAACTTTCAAACAAATATGAACAAACAAGCTATGTTCATCATTTCAATCTAAACTTGAACAATAAATATTGTTCATGAGGTTCAAAACTCAAGCATGAACATACGCCAAATGCGTTCGCTTTTCGCAAAATGAGACGAACTTAGGCGTTTTCTAGCAAAATTGCTAAATCTTCCCATTTTGGGTTTTCAAACCAAATGTTTTGACATACCTTGGGATTTCTAAAGAATTCTACCCAAAAACACGAATGAAAAAGGGATGGTGTGACGTATGTCTCTCCATTGCCCCGATTGTACGAATGCGTGACGTATGTCTCGTCGTTCGGGCAATCGTCATTCCCTTTTTTAATATGTACAACCCTAACCAAACCAAACCTTCGCCCCTTGTGGTCAATCCAAACCTTTTGGTCCCCCGTGGCCATTAGACTCGATCCCTCGGCTCGTTTGAGTCACTCGGTCAATGTTCGACTCGTTCGAGTCCATTGTACCTGTTCTTGATCTCAGTGGATCAATCGAACAATCGCCCGACTCTTCGGAGTCCACTCGGTCAATGATTGACTTGTATGAGTCCATTGCACCTCTCTTGGTCCCATAGCGACCAATTCACCCTTTTACTCTAACGGACGTACCTTTTAACAATTCTAATGCGATTCACGAACAAATGCTTAATAAGTCTCCCAAGCGCGAGCATACAAGCTACGTTTTAATCGCAAGAATTCAGTTAAAACATCGTCCATTTAAAATTAACCAACATATGTACGTTTTTCTACCAAAGAACTACGTACGCTTTGAATTCTCCGACTACCGGGAGATACGTAGGAGCAAGATCGACATCTTGTCAAGCGCAATAATAAAAAACTTTTTTTTCTTTTCTTTCGTTTGTTTTTATCTCTTTCTTTTCCCCCCTTTTATTATATTTTGACATAGATAAGCATGCGCGCAAAAACATTTAAAAACAATTCAAGCTTTAGCCAAATAGAAGGTTCCCGTTGAGTACAACGGACGTGAGGGGTGCTAATACCTTCCCCTTGTGTAATCGACTCCCGAACCCGACAATGGTTGCGATGACCATCCTTTCCTCACGTCAAAGGGTTTTATTATCGTTTCCCTTTAAACAAAAAAAAAAACTTAAGGGTTTATCAACGTTCCCTTTACACAAAAACTTTGGTGGCGGCTTCACAAAGGCCCTCCGAGCGTTTACGAACGACCTCGGAGGATTTGCGCGTCTTTTTCTCAGGAAAAAAACGAGGTGCGCACAGAAGCTGCTATTGAAGAATATTATTCAAAACAGAAGAGAGAGTGTGTTTTGAGTCTGTTAGTTGTGAGCTTCGTGCTCTGTCTTTTTGTACACCACTCAAAGTGTTTAGAGTTGGTTGTTTTTATTGAGTTGTAATCACTCAAAGCTTTTAAGCAAGAGTGACTGTTTTATGTTTTGAAGAGTGTCTTCAACTTTGTTTGATTTGATAAAGTCTGATAATCACTGGGGCAGTGATTGACTGAGGGAAGTGAGAGGGGTCTCAGGTCTAGGAGTTCCTAGGTTGAAATACCACGGGTAGTGATTAAGTGAGAAGGGGCTGTGAAACAGGGGCTGTGTCATAGGACTTCAAATTAATACTATTTTAGTGGATTTCCTTCCTGGCTTGATAGCCTCCAAATGTAGGTGAAGTTTGCACCGAACTGGGTTAACAAATCATCTGTGTTCTTTACTTTCTGTCCTTTATATTACTGCTTCTGAACTGCTATTTTCATACTCTGTTTTACGGTTCAGAACCAGTCGTGCCAGGAATTTCAATTGGCATCAGAGCAGGCACCCTGCCTGTATTTCGGTGAGCTCCAGGGAAGTTATTTTCTGGCAGAATGGACAAGGAAGTTGTTCAATGTGAAAAAGATACTGAAGAAAGGATCTCAGATGCAACTGTGCTTAGGCAATTCAAGAAATTGCAGGTTAAATTTGAAGAGGCTTGTCAAGTAGGAGAAAAGCAGAAGAAAATCATTGCTAATTTACGCATTGAAAAAGAAAAACTCCTATCAACCATCTCTGGTTTGCATGATGAGGTAACCCAATTGAACTCTCAACTTGAACATATGAAGAGGCCAAAGGAGATACTGAAGAGTCAGAACCAAGGGAAACCTAAGATGGAACATCAAAACCAACCACAGGGATCTAAGAGCAGAAGGGATTCTCATCCTTGGATATGTCATCACTGTGGCAAAAAGGGGCACATAAAGCCATACTGTTTCAAGTTGTATGGATACCCCAAACACTTTCAACAAAGAAAAGTGGAATCCATTGTAAACAAAATCAATGTGAAGAAGGAATGGAGACCCAAACTCAAGATTGTTGAAGGCAGCAAAGGTCCAAATATTAAAATCCAAAAGGATCATCCAAAGGACCTGATCATAGGGAATCTAAATGAAGAAATTACCAACAGATCCAGAGATTGTTCCAAGAGTAGAATGAAGAATTGTTCTCTTATGAATGCAAGACACAAGAGAACATCTGATGCAACACATGTGAAGTTAATCAAAAAGTATGTGGGTTCTGATGATGGGTCTGAGCATGAAGTTGTACCAGATGTTGAAACATTCCTGATCCAACCTGATGACCCTATTAAAGCCTGTCAAGAAAAGTCTCCTAGAAAGTCTGCCAGTGAGTCTGTTGCTGTGTCACCTTCTGACAAATCGCAAGAGAAGGAGACTGATGAGAATTCCCAGGATACTGTGTCTGACCAAGAAGTTCAAGAAGTTAGTTCTGATGTAGGTTCTGATGTGGAGTCTGATGATGAACCCATTGGAAATAGGCTTGAACAAAGTGTAGCAAAGAGACTGGATCCTAGTGAATTTGAGGATGATATTGACATCATGCTCGCTGTTCAGAAGAGAATTGCTGATCTTGAGAAGAGGATTGGTGGGAAGAAGATTCCTCTGAATGTGCCTGATTCACACATTAACTAAACAGCTTCTGATGCTGTGTCTAATGATGAAACAACATCTGTTGCTGAGTCTGAAGACTGTCAATTTTGTGACTGATGTCTTGGATTTCTGTTTGTTCTTCTGGTCTGCAGTTGTTGTTTTGTTTTGTTCTGCTGATGTGGTGTCTGTGTGTGGTTCTGTGGTATACTGTTATGTGTTGTGCTAGTTATAAACTCTGAATAGAATTCAGTGATGTGCTTATGCTTTGTTTCTTTTGTTTATCTGCTCCTGGTGATTGCTGGTTGTTTTGTCAACATTGTTTGGCTAAAAAGGGGGAGAAATAAGTATGTGTCTGTTTCAGAAGCTGTTCAACAGTTCAGGGGGAGTTGGAGTTTCTGATTGATCTGTTTCTGGGGGAGTTCCTGAATGTCTGTTTCAGGGGGAGTTCCTGAGTTGTGTTGTTCCTGAGTATCTGTTCAGAGGTAGTTCAGGGGGAGTATATGTGTGAAATGTAGTAAATCATCCGCTGCTGACTCTGTTGTTGCTACATTTGTTGTTCTTCATGGTTGCGTACCTTGATGTTTGAAGAATTTGCTTGTTGTTGTGCTCAAATTGATTTTAGCCAAAAATTTGCGAAAGGGGGAGATTGTTGGATATTTGGTTGTTGGCTTCATATTTGCTAAAATCAAATAGACAAGCAATTTGTGCTTCAGAAGCTGAAAATCTCACTTTGTGCATCTTCAGAAGCTGGGTCAGAAGCTGGGTCTTCAGAAGCTGAACAATACTTCAGAAGCTGATGACTTCGCTCTGCGACGCCACTTTGATCTGCGAAGTACTTCAGACGCACTGTTCAGACGCTGACTTTTGTTGACCTTCAAACGCACTGTTCAAACGCTGACTTTTGTTGACCTTCAGACGCACTGTTCAGATGCTGACTTTCGTTGACCTTCAGACGCACTGTTCAGACGCTGACTTTCGTTGACCTTCAGAAGCTGCATTTCAGAAGCATGTTCAAAAGCTGGTTTCTGCGTTCATAATTTGTATCTTCAAGCTGTTAATTCTCTCACAGTATCTTTCGAAGATTTAATTGAAGATTTATCCAAGCTGTGTTTCTTGAAGAAAGAAGAATTACGCAAGATATGTTCTGAAGATTTGATTCAATTATTTGTGAATATATTTTCAAGGAAATCTTTGGAAAATATATTTCTGAATAATATGTGAGCTTCTATTTGCTTCTAAAGAATTCTGGGATTATATCTTTGAAGATTTGGTTCGAATTTATGCTGCTGCTGAAGATTATAAATAGAGGAAGCTGCTATTGAAGAATATTATTCAAAATAGAAGAGAGAGTCATACTTAGTGTTTTGAGTCTGTTAGTTGTGAGCTTCGTGCTCTGTCTTTTTGTACACCACTCAAAATGTTTAGAGTTGGTTGTTTTTATTGAGTAGTAATCACTCAAAGCTTTTAAGCAAGAGTGACTGTTTTATGTTTTGAAGAGTGTCTTCAACTTTGTTTGATTTGTTAAAGTTTGATAATCATTAGGGCAGTGATTGACTGAGGGAAGTGAGAGGGGTCTCAGGTCTAGGAGTTCCTAGGTTGAAATACCACGGGTAGTGATTAAGTGAGAAGGGGCTGTGAAACAGGGGCTGTGTCATAGGACTTCGAATTGATACTATTTTAGTGGATTTCCTTCCTGGCTTGGTAGCCTCCAGATGTAGGTGAAGTTTGCACCAAACTGGGTTAACAAATCATCTGTGTTCTTTACTTTCTGTCCTTTATATTACTGCTTCTGAACTGCTATTTTCATACTCTGTTTTACGGTTAAGAACCAGTCCTGCCAGGAATTTCATAAAATATCAGAGCTAGTTGAGAGTTTTGCAGATATAAGGCTCTCAATGGACACTTCAGAACCTGAACAGAATCCTGAGTCTGAAGAAAGTCCAGAAGCTGAAAATTCTACAGAAGCTGAAAAACTCTCAGATTCTGACACTCCTCCTGAAGCCAATCAAGATCAAAATGGTTCTGAACAAGCTCTTGATGATTCTTCAGAAGCAAATCCACCCAGAACCTCATTCAAGTACAAGTCTTCACATCCTGAAGAGTTAATCATTGGAAACAAAGACAATCCAAGAAAGACCAGATCAACATTCTATCAGAATGACTCATTAATTGGACTACTGTCAATGATTAAACCTACAACAACTGATGAAGCACTTATAGATGATGGATGGATTATAGCTATGCAAGAAGAACTCAATCAGTTTCAAAGAAATGATGTTTGGGATTTAGTTGCAAAACCAAATCACAAGAACATTATTGGAACAAAATGGGTGTTCAGAAACAAGCTAAATGAACAAGGAGAAGTAGTCAGAAACAAAGCTAGACTGGTTGCTCAAGGCTACAGTCAGCAGGAAGGAATAGACTACACTGAAACATTTGCTCCTTTTGCAAGACTGGAAGCAATCAGGTTACTTCTTTCCTATGCAGTAAATCATAATATCATCTTATATCAAATGGATGTTAAGAGTGCTTTCTTAAATGGAGTTATTTATGAAGAAGTATATGTCAAACAACCTCCTGGTTTTGAAGATTTAAAAAATCCAAATTTTGTTTTTAAACTTAAGAAATCACTATATGGTCTGAAACAAGCTCCCAGAGCTTGGTATGAGAGACTAAGTAATTTCTTACTTAAAAATGATTTTGTAAGAGGACAAGTTGACAATACACTTTTCAGAAAGACACTTAAGGAAGACATCTTAATTGTGCAAATCTATGTTGATGATATTATATTTGGTTCTACTAATGCCATTCTTTGCAAAGAATTTTCTAAGTTAATGCAAGATGAATTTGAAATGAGCATGATGGGAGAATTGAAGTTCTTTCTTGGAATTCAAATCAACCAATGCAAAGATGGAGTGCTTGTTCATCAATCTAAATATACAAAGGAGCATCTGAAGAAGTTCCATCTTGAAAATTGTAAATTGATGACAACACCAATGCATCCAACCTGCAATTTAAGCAAAGAAGACACTGACTCAAAGGTAGATCAGAAGCTCTACAGAGGTATGATTGGTTCTCTGTTATACTTAACAGCTTCTAGACCAGATATTTTGTTTGGTGTATGCTTGTGTGCAAGATTCCAATCAGATCCTAGAGAATCTCATATGACTGCTGTCAAGAGGATCTTCAAGTATCTGAAGGGAACAACTAATCTTGGACTTCTGTATAAGAAATCCCTAGATTATAAGCTGGTTGGATTCTGTGATGCTGACTCAAAGGTAGATCAGAAGCTCTACAGAGGTATGATTGGTTCTCTGTTATACTTAACAGCTTCTAGACCAGATATTTTGTTTAGTGTATGCTTGTGTGCAAGATTCCAATCAGATCCTAGAGAATCTCACATGACTGCTGTCAAGAGGATCTTCAAGTATCTGAAGGGAACAACTAATCTTGGACTTCTGTATAAGAAATCCCTAGATTATAAGCTGGTTGGATTCTGTAATGCTGATTATGCTGGGGACAGGATAGAAAGAAAATTCACCAGTGGAAATTGTCAATTCCTTGGTGAGAATCTGATATCATGGGCCAGCAAAAGACAATCAACCATTGCATTGTCAACAACAGAAGCAGAATACATCTCGGCTGCAAGTTGTTGCACACAACTACTCTGGATGAAACATCAGTTGGAAGACTATCAGATTCATGAAAACAACATTCCTATTTTCTGTGATAATACTACTGCAATCTGTTTGTCTAAAAATCCAATTCTACATTCAAGAGCCAAGCATATTGAAATTAAATATCATTTTATTAGAGATTATGTTCAGAAGGGTGTTTTGGATATTCAATTCATTGATACTGATCATCAATGGGCTGATATATTTACAAAACCCCTCACAGAAGATAGATTTAATTTTATTAAAAAGAATCTGAACATGCATTTTATCTCTGGAAAAATTGCTTGACTCTGAATAGAAACTGAGAATTTGAAGTTCATCAGAAGCTAAGACTTAACAGACACTCACTTTGAGAGTCTGAAGATAGTTCAGCTTCTAAAAACATCAGAGTTTGAGTTTCAGAATCTGAATTTTTTAGACTTCTGATAAAACTCATTATAAGTGGACACTTTACACGTGGCCCACTAATAAGAGTGAATCTGAACAGTAGTCTAACAGTTGGTCAGAATCTGATAAGTAATAACTGCTGGGCAGTGATGAATTAAGCTTTGAAAGTTGTGCTTTGCCCCTCCTAAAGTCATCAATGTGCAGTTGTGTTTAATGTTTTTCTGTTTTCATTTCTAAAATGTTTTAAAAACACTCAAAACGCAGTCACACTTTCAATGTCTCATCTTATATGTTTAGTTTTCAGACCCAGTTAAAAACTCTCATTTCTGTCTGAAACAGTTCAGTAGTACTGAACCATCTGTTCTGAACAATTGTGTCTGAAAGAGTTCAGCAGTACTGAACCATATGTTCTGAACAATTGTTTTTGAAACAGTTCAGTGGTACTGAATAGAAATGATCTGAACATTTTTATCTCACGTTTTTAAACTCTCGTGTGTCTTAAAAATTCTTGAATTTTCATTTTGTTGATGACAAAAGGGGGAGTAAAAGGTAACAAGTATTTCAGGCTCTGAGCTCAGAACATAAGTTAATTTCTGATAAGCAATTAACTTAGGAAAAGATTTTCTCATCTCTTAGCCTCTAAATTAAATTCTGTGAGATAAACTGAATTTTCAATTCTGTGAATTAAACTGAATTTAAATAACTTGGATAAAACTCAAGGGGAGCTTACAAACCTCACCTTGTGAATTATCAGACTTAGGAGGAGCTTATAAACCTCAGACCCTGAAGTCAGTTTGTTATTTAAATTCTGAATGTATTTACACTTTGATTTTTCATCTGTTCGATGTAAACTGAATTTAATTAACCTGGATAAGACTCAGGGGGAGCTTACAAACCTCACCTTGTGGATTATCAGACTCAGGGGGAGCTTACAAACCTCAGACCCTGAAGTCAACTTGTTAATTAAATTAACAACAATTTTCTATTAATACTTATGTTTGTCATCATCAAAGGGGGAGATTGTTGGAACAAAATGTATGAACAACTCTCTTTTGAGTTTTGATGATAACAAAGTTTTAAAAAGAAAATTGGATATGCTAATACTTGATTCTAGTGTGCAGAACCATATACTTAAAGATTGGTATCTAACAATGGTTATGAAAGAACAAGTTAAGAGTAAGAAGGAAAATATAGAAGCTTGTGTTGCATGGCTGAAGAAAATCAGCTTCTGAAGAAGAGCTTCTGAAGGCAGTGTCTGAAGGGTGCGTCTGAAGGCCAGCTTCTGAAGACAGCGTCTGATGAACAGTGCGTCTGAAGGCCAGCTTCTGAAGACAACGTCTGATGAACAGTGCGTCTGAAGACCAGACATTGAAGAAGTGCTTCTGATGAACAGTGTCTGATGCCAGCTTCTGAATAACTGCGTCTGAAGAACAGACTGGAAGTCTGAGTCTGAAGGAAACGTAGCAGTCAACAATTGCAACTATGAACAGTGAAGTATTGTACGGTCAGAACAGCTCTATGCAACAGTTGTCTCCTTGACCAAAACATTCTCCCTGTTTTAAGGAAACAATTCAAATTCCATTCCTCTATATTCTGTGTTGCGCACACACTGTCAGGAAGGAATTAAATGCTGGACATAGCTTCTATGGCAACGACTCTTTGATGATATTTGGCTCTTCTCAACAGCTCTTTAATTCTCTATAAAGGATTGAAGGATTGAAGAAGAAGAATAAGACTCATTGACTGAAAACGTAATACTCTGTTTTCTGAAACAAAGTTCTGCCAAAACTGAAAGTCATCAAAATAACTTAGAAATTCTTACAAACTTCTTATCTTAGAATTTCTTAAGTATAGAGTCTTAAATCTGTGTTGTATTTTGTGAACACCACTGATAGTATATCAAGTGTTCTACTCAAACTTATTCTCTTGTAAAATCTTTTTGATTCAAAGTCTTAGACTGTGTGTCTGAGCAAGAAAGTCTCTTACTTTGTGTTTGAGCATAGGAAGTCTCTTACTTAGTGTTTGAGCAACTGGAAGTCTCTTACTTTGTGTTTGAGCATAGGAAGTCTCTTGCTTTGTGCTTGAGCAATTGTAATCTTTGTGATTATAGTGAAAATATCTTGTAAGTGACAAGGGGACTGGACTACTTCCAGGTTGTGGAAGGAACCAGGATAAACTGCTTGTCTCTCTCTCTCTCTCTCTCTCTCTCTCTCTCTCATTTACTCTTTATCCACTGCTAAACAACTCTGAAATAGTTTCAGAATCTGATCAACATCTGATTCTGAACTAACCAAAGTTTTTGAAAGAGAAAAGAAAAAGCCAACACAATTCAACCCCCCTTCTTGTGTTTTTCTCACCTTCACACAAAATATACTTATACAAATGTCTGAAGAAATCCTGAGCTGGTACATGACGAGCAACTGCACTCCATCCAGCGTCTCCCTGATGCACCTCATCACGAACCTCTTGCCTACCTGTAAACCTGCATAATTCCTGATACTATACTTGTACCACTGCCTAAGGTACATTCTATCCTGAACTGCTGCTACGTGTACCCTCAGTGTCACTCTGACGTGAACAACTAAGGAAAGTCCCAATGTACATATAAATGTACATGAAACTGGGGAAATCCTGGTACATCTGCCTACGGTACACTATAACCTGCCTGGTTAAGGGTATCCTAAAAACTAACCCTTAACTAACCTGAATTCCTGTGGATAAATTACCCATCACTCTATATGATACATGTGTTTATCCTAGACTAATCCTTGAAGGTTCATGAGTATCTCTGTTCCAAAGCATCTCAAAGGTCATTGGCATGGTACAACTGTTTGTTAATAAAAAGTCATTCAGGACAACTTCGCTTTGCGATCCTTAGCTTTACTCTACGAGACCTGAGTCTGAAGCTGATTTTGAGTCTGAAGTCTAATTCTGAGTCTGAAGTCTAATTTTGAGTCTGAAGCTTCATTCTGAGTCTGAAGCTTCATTCTGAGTCTGAAGTCTAATTCTGAGTCTGAAGCTTCATTCTGAGTCTGAAGTCTGATTCTGAGTCTGAAGCTTCGCATAGCAAAGTCCTGGTCGCTCTATGACCGTAGCAGAACTCAGAGTTCTGAAATCGTGTTTTAACCTCAAAAATCTTGGTACCCAACTGCCTAGTGATCTTTGAAACATGCTAGGGACTCATTTTAAACTATAAAAACATACTGAAATCAATGATTAAACAGGAATCAAGCACATGTATCAAAAAGGGGAAAACTATCCTTTTTCTCTAAAATCTTAGAAATTTGTTGTGAATCTCACACAATCAAGACCCAAAAGGATAAGGGCTACTCTAAGGAACTCACCTAGCAATTGCTGGTCTTGACAAGCTTCCTTTTTCCAAAACCCTAGCTTGGTCTTACTCTTTCCTTAACTTTTTCCTTAAGTTTCCTTTGCTTCAATCTTTCCCATAAGCTTGCTTGCTTGCAATACTAGGAATTAGGGAAGAAAAATAGATGGATTACTAGCTGGTGGAGGTGATGGCCAACTTTGTAGAGAGAGAAGGGAAATAAGAAAATGAAATAATTCTTGCCTTGGTTCTTATATAAATCCCTTCCGTCTCAAATTACAAGTTTGCCCTGCTTACTAATAATTCCTCTAATACTGATAAAAGTTGCGCCTACGCGGGATATTACACTCTACCCCCTTAAAGAAATTTTGTCCTCGAAATTTAGAATTCTCCTCAGATCATATATAAATAGATCCTTTCTACCTCTTTCTCTACTAGCTGACTCTCCAATTCAATTCGCTTATCGGGATTCCATGGCTACTCTAGGGTCTGACATGTAGATTATTCATGCACCTCGATTAAACCTGACTGGTTAAAATTGTTCCTTAGCCATGGTTTCTATCTCTGTAAGTCAAAATATTTGACAATCTTTTCCTTAACTGAAAGACTTGATGTACATAACACAATTCTTACATAGTAGGATGTGTGGTTGTCTGAACCAATACCTGACTCACCTGACTATATCTCTTGTTAACACACTTAGTGCGAATCCAACTTAAGGTTGTTAAGCATTGGATACTCGTACTGAATTCATAAGTTTCCTTCGTTGACCACTTGGTCTTACCCTGACGACATCGGATAAATTTTATTCTCCTTAATTAATTCCACTGAATCCTTATCTTTGACTTTTGCCTCGGAAGACGGCATCCTACAGTTACAATCGTACCATCCTTTACTTAAAATTATCCTTGCACTGAAAAGCACCTGATATTGAGTATTCTCAAATGGAAGTGAAGATTACTATAACTACCTCCACTATCCAAAAACAAGGAGGAGGCATCATTTATGGTACCTGCTCATTTCTTTCTGACATCCTGGTGTAATACTTATCATAATCATAAGCATTGTTTCCATTTCCACTGCGGAAATCCTTAAGGGCTCGAGAAATCTTATAGGCTACTCGTGTCCCGCCTTAACTAGTCGATGATAACGCGTATCTAATTGACTTAGGAATTTTTCTTCCTTACTAAGATTCTGACAATTTGCATCCTTCATGATACTTCTTAATCGTATCGGGGTGAGTAGAACTAGCCTCATAATCCCGTCTACAACTTAACTTATGTCGTTCAAAGACACTCCTTGTTTTCAAAAAGAAAACTCTACTCTGATTGCTACCAAAATAGCACACTTAATCTCTTAATCCTTTATTCATAACCTGAACTTACGTAGCCCTTTACTGTAAACTATAAGTGACTTTTGATCTGCATAGAATATTCTTCTCCCTCTATTGTGAACATTAAGTTCAAGAATTTCTGGACTCCTCAGCTAAGATATGTTTGATATCAACAAACCTGTTCGGGTCAATACCTTCCTACTTAAACATTCCTGACTGCACACCACGGTTACTAATACATGTCACATAACTGAAAATCTATTACACTACTATCTAAGTAGTATGAACACTGCCTGATAAGTATACATAATACTAAACATAACCTGATACATGCAACATGTTATCATAACATGGGTACAAAGTGGAATAAACTCATATACCACTGCATTGTCGTTTCTGATCAATGCTTCAAATTCAAAAATATCATCTTGCAAGTGTAACCTGTGCTGTTGTTGCCTTATGCATAATCCTCTTTGACTAAACTTACTCTTCAAGTCCACTTGAAGTTACTGAGCTAAAATAGCTAGATTTACCGTATTAGCGGTGACTTCCATTACTTTAGACTTTGAAGGTGAGAAAAACACACAAGAAGGGGGGGTTGAATTGTGTGGACTCAAAAACTTAGGTTTCTTTTCTTCTCAAAAATAATGTTAAGTTCAGAATCAAGTTCTGAACTTTTATCAAAGTTAATTAGTAGCGGATTCAAATGAAAATAGAGAAGGAAAGGGAGACACACAATGTTTTTATACTAGTTCCTTCCACAAGTTGGAAGTAGTCTAGTCCCCTTGTTACTAACAAGAGATTTTAACTATAATCAGATTGATTACAATTGCTCAACCACAAAGGAAGAGACTTCCAGTTGCTCAACCACAAAGGAAGAGACTTCTAATGCTCAAGACACTAAGTCAAGAGGCTTCCAATGCTCAGAACACAAAGTAATGAGACTTCCTGCTCAGACCACAAAGGAATGAGACTCTAATTGCTCAGAACACTAAGTAATGAGACTGCAGGTTGCTTAGTACGCAGACTAAGACTTGGACCGAACTGAATTACAAAGAAAGTAAGTTTGGGTTGAACACTTGATCAAATATCAGAGATGTTCACTTAATACAACTCAGGAATAAGACTCTAGACTTAAGAAATTCTAAGATTACAAGTTGTAAGAATTCTTAAGAGTTTTGGTGACACTCATATTTTTACAGCAAAACAGAGCACAGTTTCAGACAATTTTGTTTCAAGAGTCTTAGCAAATTTCTTCTCCAATTTTTCATCCTTATATAGAGGGAATTAGAGCTGTTGAAGAAAGCCAAGAAATAAGCAAAGAGCCATTGTAAATCATGAGCTAGGCCAGGCTGAAATTGCGAGCTAAACTCAGCAGAAAACAGAGTGCAACAACCATTTTTGAATTTGCTTTCCTTAAAAGCTGGGGAATGTTTGAGTCAGGGAGACAACTGTTCCATTGGAGTTGTTCTGACACTGCAGGCATTAAATGCTGAAGGAAACTTTCCACGTCAGACTTCAGAAGCTTCTTCGTGAACAGTACTTCAGAAGCTCTCTTCAGACTCAGACTTCAGAAGCACTGTTCATCAGACGCACTTCTTAACACGTTGACTTTTGTTGACCTTCAGAAGCACTGTTCATCAGACACATTGTTCATCAGACGCTCCCTTCAGACGTTGACTTTTGTTGACCCTCAGACTCAGCCTTCAGACGCAGGCTTCAGACTCAGACTTCAGAAGCACCCTTCAGACTCAGTCTTCAGACTCAGCCTTCAGACCCAGTTTTCCTTCAAACTTGCAACATTGCTTCTAAGCTTTCCTTCTTGCTCTTATCTTGTTCTTCCATAACCAATATTAATTAATCATCATTAAGAACATGGTTCTGCACAACTCAGAACAAAGCATTAGCAAATACCAATTTTCTTTTTAACACTTTGTTATCATCAAAACCTTAAAGAGAGATGTTCATACATATTGTTCCAACAATCTCCCTCTTTATCCAAAAGAAAGTTGTTCATACATTTTGTTCCAACAATCTCCCCCTTTTTGATGATGACAAACATAAGTATTAATCAGAAAATTGTTGTTAATTTAATTAACCAGTTGACTGCAGGGTATGAAGTTTGTAAACTCCCCCTGAGTCTGATCCAGGTTAATTAAATTCAGTTTAAATCACAAATGTGAAAATTTCAGAATTGTTGTTAAGTTTAATTAACAAACTGACTTCAAGAGAGGTTTGCAAGCTCCCCCTAGGTTTGATAATCCACAAGGTGAGGTTTGTAAGCTCCCCTTGATTCTCATCCAAGTTAATTAAACTCAACTTAAAACAATAAAGTGAAATTAACACTCAGAATTATAAATAACAAGCTGACTTCAGGTTCTGAGGTTTGTAAGCTCTCCCCCTAAGTCTGATAATCCACAGGATGAGTTTTGTAAGCTCCCTGAGTCTTATCCTTGTTATTTTAAATTCATTTTACTCACTAATAGTAATGTATATCTCACAAAAATTTAATTCAGAGGCTACAGATTAAAAACAGTTCTCATAAGTTAAATTCAATCATAACTTAACTTATGTTTTGAGCTCAGACCTTAATACCTTTTACTCCCCTTTCATAAGTTAATTACTGACAGAATTTAACTTATTTTTAGAGCTCAGGAGCCTTAATACTTGTTTACCTTTACTCCCCCTTTTGTCATCAACAAAAAGAAAGTTTCATAAAAAATTTCAGAATTTTGAGAGAGTTTGAAAAACATGTGAGATAATCATGCAATCATATAAGTAATCAAGCAGCAAAGATGAGAATCAAAGCAGGCTTGATCATACATGAAGTATATGACATTGCATTTGAAAAATAGAATGATGTTCAGAAGCAGAAAAAGATAGTTCAGAGCTTCTGATCAGAGCATTCTTTGTTCAGACATAGTTGTTCAGTATATATTATTCAGTATCACTGAACTATTTTAGACAGAATTGTTCAGATCATATACCTACTTGAAGGTTTTAGCACTATTGAACTTGTTTCAGAAGCTGAAAAAGTATAGCTGCTGATACCAAGATATTGTATTTGGTTCAGTGCTGCTGAATTCTTTCAGACCAAACTGATACCAATTTTTTAAATAAGTTCTAAAAGACAACATGTCTGAGATAAATTGAGCATTTGAAAAATGTGTCTGTGTTAAAACATTTTGAGCATTTGATACCAAAAACAGAAACACATATTTTCATATTGATGACTTTGGGAGGGACAAAGTATAACTTTCAAAGCTTTAAATCATCATTGCCCAGGGTTATACTTATCATATTCTGACCAATAATTAGATAACTATCAGATTCAAAAGATAGAAAATCCAGGTTCTGAACCTTCAGACTCTGAAGTTTTTAGGGCTTAACTTTCTTTAGACTCTCAAAAAAATGAGTGTCTAATAAGTCTTAGCTTCTAATGAACTCAGAATCTTAGATTTCATTCAGATTCAAGCATATTTTTCAAGAGATAAAATGCATGTTCAGATTCTTTTTGATAAAATTAAATCTTTCTTCTGTTAGGGGTTTTGTGAATATGTCAACCCATTGATGATCAGTATCAATGAACTGGAAATCTAAAACACCCTTCTGAACATAATCTATTATAAAATGATGTTTTATTTCTATATGCTTGGCTCTAGAATGCATAATTGGATTTTTAGACAGACATATTGCTGCAGTATTATCACAATAAATTGGAATGCTATCTGCATGAATATGATAATCCTCTAATTGATGTTTCATCCAGAGCAGTTGTGTGCTACAACTTGCAGCTGAGATGTATTCTGCTTCAGCTGTTGACAAAGTAATGGTTGCTTGTCTTTTGCTGGCCCAGGATATCAGATTTTCACCCAGAAACTGACAGTTTCCACTGGTGGATTTTCTTTCAATCCTGTCTCCAGCATAATCAGCATCACAGAATCCAACTAGCTTATAATTCAAGGATTTCATATACAGAAGTCCCAAATTAGTTGTTCCTTTCAGATACCTAAAGATTCTCTTGACAACAGTCATATGAGATTCTCTAGGATCTGACTGGAATCTAGCACACAGACAGACACTAAACAAAATATCTGGCCTAGAAGCAGTTAAGTATAACAGAGAACCTATCATACCTCTGTACAGCTTCTGATCTACTTTTGAGCCATTGTCCTCTTTGCTTAAGGTGTAGGTAGGATGCATTGGTGTTTTCATCAGCTTGCAATCATCAAGCTGGAACTTCTTCAGAAGCTCCTTTGTGTATTTGGACTGATGAACATAGACACCATCTTTGCATTGGTTGATTTGAATTCCCAAAAAGAATTTCAACTCTCCCATCATGCTCATTTCAAATTCATCCTGCATTAACTTAGAAAATTCTTTGCAAAGAGAGGCATTAGTAGAACCAAATATGATATCATCAACATATATTATCAACTTGACCTCTTACAAAATCATTTTTAATCAAGAAATTGCTTAGTCTTTCATACCAAGCTCTAGGAGCTTGTTTCAGACCATACAAGGATTTCTTAAGTTTAAAAACAAAGTCTGGATTTTTAACATCTTCAAAACCAGGAGGTTGTTTAGCATAAACTTCTTCAGAAATAACACCATTTAAGAAATCACTCTTAACATCCATTTGGTACAAGATGATATCATGATTAACAGCATAGGAAAGAAGTAACCTGATTGCTTCCAGTCTTGCAATTGGAGCAAAAGTTTCAGTATAGTCTATTCCTTCCTGTTGGCTGTAGCCTTGAGCTACCAGTCTTGCCTTGTTTTTGATCACTTGTCCTTGTTCATTGAGCTTGTTCCTGAACACCCATTTTGTTCCAATGATGTTCTTGTGATCAGGTTTTGCAACAAGATCCCAGACATCATTCCTTTGAAACTGGTTCAGTTCTTTCTGCATAGCTACAATCCAACCATCATCTGCAAGTGCTTCTTCAGCAGTTGTGGGCTCAATCATGGATAGCAGGCCAAGCATAGACTCATTCTGACTGAATGCTGATCTTGTTTTCCTTGGACTGTTCTTGTTCCCAATGATCAGCTCCACAGGATGTGAAGACTTGTATTTGAATGAGGTTCTGGGTGGATTAGCTTCTGAAGAACCATCAGGGATTTGTTCAGAACCATGCTGGTCTTGATTAGCTTCAGAAGTAGTGTTATTATCAGAGAGTTTCTCCGATTCTTCATCATTTCCAGCTTCTGAGCTTTCTTCAGACTCTGAACTGGGTTCAGGTTCTGAAGGTCCTTCTGAAAGTCTGAAATCTGTAAAACTCTCAACCAGCTCTGATATTTCATTACCAGGCTTCTTATCATCAAATCTAATATGTATAGCTTCTTCAACAACATGTGTTTCAGAATTATACACCCTGTATGCTTTAGATCTCTCTGAGTATCCTAAAAAGGTACCCTTTTGAGCCTTAGCATCAAATTTCTTTAGGTAGATCTTATTGTTCAGTATGTAACAAGTACAACCAAATTGATGAAAATAAGAAATACTTGGTTTTCTTCCTTTAAACAGTTCATATGCTGTTTTATTCAGAATAGGTCTGATATAGATCCTGTTCTGAATATAACAGGCTGTGTTTACATCTTCTGCCCAAAAGTACTTAGTAATTTTGGATTCATGGATCATGGTTCTGGCCATTTCCTGTAAAGATCTGTTCTTTCTCTCTAAAACTCCATTTTGTTGTGGAGTTCTAGGAGATGAGAACTCATGGAGAATTCCATGATCTTCACAAAAAATTTCAAAAGGTTCATTTTCAAATTCCCCACCATGATCACTTTTGACTTTTAAAATTTTCAAGTCAGTTTCAGTTTGTACTTGTTTGCAGAATTTGTAAAACACATCATATGTCTCATTTTTAGTTCTTAGGAATTTAACCCAAGTCCACCTACAATAATCATCAGTAATTACAAGTCCATACTTTTTCCCATTAATTGAAGCTGTTCCAACAGGACCAAACAAATCAATGTGAAGCAGTTCTAAAGGTTTTGAGGTGGAAACAATGTTTTTAGACTTAAAAGAAGTTTTAGAAAATTTTCCAATTTGGCATGCTGCACAAAGAGCATCTGAGTGATAGTCAATTTTAGGCAGGCCTCTGACCAGCTGTAACTTGCTAAGCTTAGAGATGAGTCTCCAGTTAGCATGTCCCAGCCTTTTGTGCCATACCCATTTCTCATCACTCACAGACAGAAGGCAAATTACCTTCTGCTGAACCAATTCAGAAAAATTGATTTTATAAACACTGTTTTTCTTGTTTCCTTTGAACACTACAGACTTATCTTTGTTGTTAATTACAGTACAAGTGTTCTTATTGAACAAGACTTCATAATTACTATCACATAATTGACTTATGCTAAGTAAATTATGTCTAAGTCCATCTACCAGCCAAACATCATCAATGTACAGGGAAGAGTTACCTATCTTACCAGTGTTGTACCCTAATTTTGTCCAAGCCTTTTTTCAAAAAAAAAGAGTCAAGGTCAACACAAAAAAAAGGGGTCAACTTTTTTGTTTTCTTTTAAAAATAATAATAAATAATAATAAAAGTCTTATTATTATTTATTATCTTTCTTTTTATTTTTTTCCTTTTTTAAATAAATGATAAATAATAATAATAAAGTTTTATTATTATTTATTTATCTTTATTTTTATTATTATTTCTTTTATTATTATTATTACTTTTATTATTTTTTATTACTTTTATTTGTTAAGTTTTATTTTAAAAAAAAAAAGAGGATAAACAAAAAAAGAAAGAAAAAACAAAAGAGCAAAAGAAAAAGAAAAGAGAAAGCAAAATAAAGAAAGAAAAGGAAGCACGTGCCCAGCACGCCTTGTTCAGAAGAAAAGAAGAAGAAAAGAAAAGAAAAGAACACGTGCTGGGCACATGTGTTCAGACGCGAAGAAAGAAGAAAGGAAAGAAGTCTGGGCACGTGCCCAGCACACTTCTTCAGAAGCAAGTGGCTGCCCCAAGGGCATCACTCTTCTCTCCCAATTTCTCTGCACCCTGACCCTGGCTTTCCAGCACACAACCTTTCCTGCACTTCTTCCCTCTCATCCTTTATCAAAACCAGTCAATTTAAGCTGCAAAATTGCTTGCCCTAATTGCAAAACAGCTTGCCCAGGTTTTGAAAATGCTGACCCTGTTCCAGCATTTCTTCTTTCTTCTGTGTACAGCTTCCTTTTCCATTGTTTCTCCCCAAGCTCTGCACAAACAGCACACTACTTTTCCTGTTTGTCTTCTCAAAATTGCAAAGATCAATCCCAAAGGGCATCACAAGTGCAACCTGCACTATGTTTTCTCTTGATTCCAGCAATTCCTGTCAAAATCAGCCCCATTGGGTTCTGAATTTAGCCAAAGTCTTCACCATGATCACAAGGCAAGGTCACATTCTTCCTTTTGCATTAAATGCTAGCCAAATGTCCTGGTCATAGCCCACAAAAAACAGCCTATTTTAGGGGATTTGTCATGATTACATTTGATCTCAATTTGCCTATATAAGCAATGCAATGCTGAAGGATTGAGGACAATTTTTCTTTGCTAAAACCAGTTCTTTGATACAGAATTCACACAGTTTCTTTGCTTAACAAATTCAGAGAGTTTTTCTTTGCTAAAACCAGTTCTTTGATACAGAATTCACACAGTTTCTGTGCTTAACAAATCCGCACAGTTAATTTCCATAGAAGACTGAATCTTTTTTGAGCAATTGTTGAAAGAAAAACAAGAGCAATTTAAACAGTTTTACACAGTTCAGTTTTAACACACAGTTCTAACACACAATTTTCAACACATAGTTTCTACACAGCTTGTTTAATCCAATTCAATCTGATCTTAGAACACTTAAGCAGTTTGTTTTTAGGGGATTTTAGAACAAACTCAGAATCAACAGAAACATTAGGAAAGCTCTGTTTTTCTGCTTCCTTCTTTCACAAACAATCACAAACCAACCAAGCAATCCAAACAGCCACTGAACATCATACAAGGAGTAAAGAACAATAGCAAAATACTATTGTTATTGCTGTTTGTATTCTGCAACATTCCCAGCTTTGCAAAAACAGCAATCATCCAAAGTCCCTTTCAGTTTTTTGCACCCAAAGCTTTGGGCTAGGAGTTGGTAAGCATTCTAAACCTTTTTATATTTCATTTGCATTCTGTTTGCATTTGTTCTGTTGTTCCCATTGATTCAGTATCAATTTTCTGCATTATTAGTGTTTTTTAACTTGTTTTTAACTAAAAACATCTTTTGAAACTTCAAAGAAATCCCAAAGGTTGCAAAACACCAAAACAGAAGTGGTTTACTTCTTTTTCTAACCAAATTCGAAAGTTTTTCACCCCTTTGAGGTTCTGAAATCAGTTCATAAGCAGCTTCTGAACAGTGCTTCAGACCCTGAACTTCAGAGTCTGAACAGTGCTTCTGAAGTTCAGAGTCTGAACAGTGCTTCTGAAGTTCAGAGTCTGAGGGTCAACAAAAGTCAACGTCTTAACAGTGCGTCTAATGTTCAACAAAAGTCAACGTCTGAACAGTGCGTCTGATGAATTGTGAGTCTGAGGGTCAACAAAAAGTCAACGTCTGAACAATGCGTCTGAACAGTACTTCAGACTCTAAAATTTAGCTTCTGAAGTACTGTTCACTCAGACTCTGAAATTCAGCTTCTGAAGCACTTCTGGGCATTTTTAAGGTTCAGAAGCAGCTTCTGGGCATATGTTTAAGGTTCAGAACTTGACTTTCCTTTTGAACTCTTCTTGAAAAGGATTAAAACTCATTTTTGTTCAAAACATAACAAGAGTTTTTGCATATAGTTGGAAATTCACAAGTTTAAATAACTAACTTGAACAACAACTTGTTCATTTTTCAATCATAAACTTGTTCATAAGTTTCAACAACATAATTTGAGTAACAAGCTTGTTCTTAAGTTTTTAACCAAGTGTTTTTGCTCTTATTTGGGATTTCTTAAGTTTCAACAACAAACTTGAATGAAAAAGGAATGGTTTGACGTATGTCTCTCCATTCCCCGATTGCACGAATACTTGACGTATGTCTCGTTGTTCGGACAATCGTCATTCTATTTTCAAAACATAAAACAAATCCAACACACCAAAACCTTCTCTTGGTCCCCCGTGACCAATTGAACCTTTTCTCGGTCCCCCGAGACCAATTGAATCAATTCTCGACCCCCCGTGGTCAATTGAACCTTTCTTGGTCCCCCGTGACCAATTGAACCTTATTCTTGACTCCCCGTAGTCAATTGAACAAAATTTTGGCCCCCCCGTGGTCAATTCAAAACCCTTTTTTGCAAACGAACATGTTTTATCAATTCTAACGCGATACAAACAAATGCTTAAGCCTCCCACGCGCGAGCATACAAGCTACGTTTAACCACAAAGAATACGATCAAAAACATCGTTCTTTAAAAACAACCAACAAACAAGCTTTTTTATACCAAAGAACTACGTAGCTTTGAATTCTCCATCGCACCAGGAGATACGTAGGAGCAAGACCCCGTTCTTGTCAAGCACACTAATAAAAAATATATTTTTCCCCCTTTATCATTTTTTCCCCTTTATATATTAAAGCATAGCAAGCAAAACTTTAAAAACACTTTTAGCCTTAACTAACTAGGAGGTTCCCGTTGAGTACAATGGATGTGAGGGGTGCTAATACCTTCCCCTTGCATAATCGACTCCCGAACCCGATAATGGTTGCGATGACCATCCTTTCCACATCGCTAAGAGTTTTATCAACGTTTCCCTTTAAAAATAAAACTCAAGGGGTTTATCAACGTTCCCCTTTACAAATAAAAACTTTGGTGGCGACTCTGCACTTCTGTAGGACGAGCGTTCTTATTACGCTCGAGCGTTCACGTTTTTTTAGAGAGCGCACAACCAGTACCAATGATCTTTCCTTTCTGACTTCCTCCAAACCCCACAGTTCCTCCCTCTTTCTGAGTCAGGGTTTGGAACATAGACTTGTCTCCTGTCATATGATGTGAGCATCCACTGTCCAGGTACCAGGACCTTTCCTTTTCTCTGGATGACAAGCATATCTGCAATAGAAATGATCTCAGACTTAGGTACCCAGATTTTCATGGGTCCTTTGTGGTTAGTCCTGAAAGGTTTTGGCTTTTTCATCTTGTGTCAGAAGTTATGGAACTCAGAATTGTTCAGAAATTTAGGATATGAATCCTTAAATCTTGAATAAGTCTGGGTTTTAGAAACTGAGTTCTTCAGAACCTGAGTTCTCAAAGGTCTGGACTCAGATTTCTTCAGAACCTGAGACTTGAAAGTCTTTGGTTCTGATTTGTTTAGAGTCTGAACCATTGAGCACTTTGGTTCTGATTTCTTCAGAACTCTAATTTTGTTAGCTTCAGACACAAGGCAAGCTTCAGTTTGACCTTTCTTAAAACAGTCATAAGCAGATGTCAGTTTGGCTTTCTTTTGCTTGCTTTGCCTGACATTCTGAGATTGAAAATGTTTTGTATTGACTGGTTTAGTAGTTTTTGAAGTTTTCATAAACCCAGTCTTTGTAAAATTTGAATTTGAATTATTCAGACTCTGAGACTTACTAGTTTCAGGTTCTGAACTCTTCAAACTCTGAACATTTTCAGGTTTAGAGTCTGATTTTCTCTTACTCTTAGACTTAGGACCTTTTGGCTTAGATTTAGGCAAGGTTTTAACAACTGCCTTCATCTTACCCTTAGGTTCAGAAGCTTTAGAGTCTTAGCAGTTCAGAACTTCAGACTTAGTCTCAGTTTCTGCAAATTTCTGTTTCTCAGAATTATCAGAAGCAGGCACAAAGCATATTTCATTGCCTTTCATACTATTTTCAGAACAAGAAGGTGTGTTTGATTCATTTGAAATTTTGAATGAATCATTGTTAAATCCAATACCTTCACCTTTGTTTCTGTAAATACTATAAATCATAGAAGCAACCTTACTTCTATTAATTCCAGTTAAAATAAAGTCCTGAAGAGCTATTTCATGTTCACTTGGAATTTCTTCAGGTTTCTTATGAGCCTCATCTCTGAGTTCTCTAACTTCTTCATCAAACTCAATTATTTGATTCTGAAGTTTGAGATTTTCTTCATACAGCAAGTTAGTTTTATTTTTCAAAGATTTTATTTCTCCTAACTTGCTTTTGAGGTGACTCATAAGATCTTTAACTGTTTCAATTAATTCAGATCTAGTGAGTTCAGAATATACCTCATCTTCATCATCTGAGTCTGAACATGATTCTGCATCAGAAAATGCAGTTGCCATCAAAGCCAGGTTTGCTTCCTCTTCATCAGACTCAGACTCATTGTCCAGATCATCCCATGTTGCCATGAGACTCTTTTTAAGTTTGTTTCTGAAGTTACTAGACTTTGAGCTGGGCTTCTTAGATTTTACTTTTGACTTTTCCTTCTGAAGATCAGGACAGTCAGCAATAAAATGCCCAGGCTTCTTGCGGTTGTAGCAACCCTTCTGATCTTCCCTCTTTGAACTAGATCCTCTAAAGTTACTGCTTCTGTTAGAGAATTTTTTCTTTCTATTCATTAGATACTGAATTCTTTTAGAAAGCATTGCAAGCTCTTCAACATCTGAATCTTCTTCAGAATTTCCCTCAGGAAATTCTTCTTCAGATTCAATAGCTTTCAGAGCTTTAACAGGCTTTCTTTTAGATTTTAGTGCTATTGATTTTGGCTCTCTAACAGACTCATCCTCATTAAGTCCCAGTTCATGCACCTTGAGGGAGCTTATAAGATCCTCAATACTTAAAGTATTCAGATCCTTAGCTTCCTCAATAGCAGTCACCTTGGGTCTCCATTTAGATGGCAGACTTCTTAGGATTTTGTTCACATGATCAGCTGTGGTATAACTCTTCTTCAAAATCTGAAGTCCAGAAACCAGAGTCTGAAATCTTGAGAACATTGTCTCAATATTTTCATCCTCTTTCATTCTGAACAATTCTTATTGCTGAACAAGGATATTAGCCTTAGCTTCTCTAACTTTTTTATTACCTTCATAGTTAGAGCAGAGGGATGTGAAGATGGCCTTTGCTGTAGATTTGTCACTCAGCTTCTGGTACTCAGTGTGAGGTAGGGAATCCACAATGATTCCTCTCACAGTGTGATACTTTCTATATATCTTTCTTTCTGCATCACTTAAACCTCTAATGTTGACAGCAACACCTTCTTCATCAACTGGAATTGTGATTCCATCTTCTATTATATCCCATAATGAATTATCAATCCCAATTATATGACTGTACATTTTGCTCTTCCACCATGAGAACTTTTCTAGGTCACCAGTAAACATAGGGGGTTTATTGTGTGACCTGGATTTTCTATCATCTGTACCATAGTCATATGATACAGAAGTTCCAGTACCTCTTTGATTTCTGGGAGGGGGTGAAGGTGAACCTTCTGATGACATGTTTTTCTCAGGATCTCACTGACACACTGTTAAGTGTTAATATCAGAACCGGAGCTCTAATACCAACTGAAGGTGAGAAAAACACACAAGAAGGAGCGGGGGTTGAATTGTGTGGACTAAAAAACTTAGTTTTCTTTTCTTCTCAAAAATAATGTTAAGTTCAGAATCAAGTTCTGAACTTTTATCAAAGTTAATTAGCAGCGGATTCAAATGAAAATAGAGAAGGAAAGGGAGACACACAATGTTTTTATACTAGTTGCTTCCACAAGTTGGAAGTAGTCTAGTCCCCTTGTTACTAACAAGAGATTTTAACTATAATCAGATTGATTACAATTGCTCAACCATAAAGGAAGAGACTTCCAGTTGCTCAACCACAAAGGAAGAGACTTCTAATGCTCAAGACACTAAGTCAAGAGGCTTCCAATGCTCAGAACACAAAGTAATGAGACATCCTGCTCAGACCACAAAGGAATAATTGCTCAGAACACTAAGTAATGAGACTGCAGGTTGCTTAGTACGCAGACTAAGACTTGAACCAAACTGAATTACAAAGAAAGTAAGTTTGGGTTGAACACTTGATCAAATATCAGAGATGTTCACTTAATACAACTCAGGAATAAGACTCTAGACTTAAGAAATTCTAAGATTACAAGTTGTAAGAATTCTTAAGAGTTTTGGTGACACTCGTATTTTTACAGCAAAACAGAGCACAGTTTCAGACAGTTTTGTTTCAAGAGTCTTAGAAAATTTTTTCTCCAATTCTTCATCCATATATAGAGGGAATTAGAGTTGTTGAAGAAAGCCAGGAATTAAGCAAAGAGCCGTTGCAAATCTTGAGCTAGGCCAGGCTGAAATTGCGAGCTAAACTCAGCAGAAAAGAGAGTGCAGTAGGCATTTTTGAATTTGCTTTCCTTAAAAGCTGGGGAATGTTTGAGTCAGGGAGACAACTGTTCCATTGGAGTTGTTCTGACACTGCAGGCATTAAATGCTGAAGGAAACTTTCCACGTCAGACTTCAGAAGCTTCTTCGTGAACAATACTTCAGAAGCTCTCTTCAGACTCAGACTTCAGAAGCACTGTTCATCAGACGCACTTCTTCAAACGTTGACTTTTGTTGACCTTTAGAAGCACTGTTCATCAGACGCACTGTTCATCAGATGCTCCCTTCAGACGTTGACTTTTGTTGGCCCTCAGACTCAGCCTTCAGACGCTGCCTTCAAACGCAGGCTTCAGACTCAGACTTCAGAAGCACCCTTCAGACTCAGTCTTCAGACCCAATTTTCCTTCAAACTTGCAACATTGCTTCTAAGCTTTCCTTCTTGCTCTTAGCTTGTTCTTCCATAACCAATATTAATTAATCATCATTAAGAACATGGTTCTGCATAACTTAGAACAAAGCATTAGCAAATACCAATTTTCTTTTTATCACTTTGTTATCATAAAAAAAAAAGAGTCAAGGTCAACACAAAAAAAAGGGGTCAACTTTTTTGTTTTCTTTTAAAAATAATAATAAATAATAATAAAAGTCTTATTATTATTTATTATCTTTCTTTTTATTTTTTTTCCTTTTTTAAATAAATGATAAATAATAATAATAAAGTTTTATTATTATTTATTTATCTTTATTTTTATTATTATTTCTTTTATTATTATTATTACTTTTATTATTTTTTATTACTTTTATTTGTTAAGTTTTATTTTAAAAAAAAAGAGGATAAACAAAAAAAGAAAGAAAAAACAAAAGAGCAAAAGAAAAAGAAAAGAGAAAGCAAAATAAAGAAAGAAAAGGAAGCACGTGCCCACGCCTTGTTCAGAAGAAAAGAAGAAGAAAAGAAAAGAAAAGAACACGTGTTGGGCACATGTGTTCAGACGCGAAGAAAGAAGAAAGGAAAGAAGTCTGGGCACGTGCCCAACACACTTCTTCAGAAGCAAGTGGCTGCCCCAAGGGCATCACTCTTCTCTCCCAATTTCTCTGCACCCTGACCCTGGCTTTCCAGCACACAACCTTTCCTGCACTTCTTCCCTCTCATCCTTTATCAAAACCAGTCAATTTAAGCTGCAAAATTGCTTGCCCTAATTGCAAAACAGCTTGCCCAGATTTTGAAAATGCTGACCCTGTTCCAGCATTTCTTCTTTCTTCTGTGTACAGCTTCCTTTTCCATTGTTTCTCCCCAAGCTCTGCACAAACAGCACACTACTTTTCTTGTTTGTCTTCTCAAAATTGCAAAGATCAATCCCAAAGGGCATCACAAGTGCAACCTGCACTATGTTTTCTCTTGATTCCAGCAATTCCTGTCAAAATCAGCCCCATTGGGTTCTGAATTTAGCCAAAGTCTTCACCATGATCACAAGGCAAGGTCACCTCCTTCCTTTTGCATTAAATGCTAGCCAAATGTCCTGGTCATAGCCCACAAAAAACAGCCTATTTTAGGGGATTTGTCATGATTACATTTGATCTCAATTTGCCTATATAAGCAATGCAATGCTGAAGGATTGAGGACATTTTTTCTTTGCTAAAACCAGTTCTTTGATACAGAATTCACACAGTTTCTTTGCTTAACAAATTCAGAGAGTTTTTCTTTGCTAAAACCAGTTCTTTGATACAGAATTCACACAGTTTCTGTGCTTAACAAATCCACACAGTTAATTTCCATAGAAGACTGAATCTTTTTTGAGCAATAAAAACATCTTTTGAAACTTCAAAGAAATCCCAAAGGTTGCAAAACACTAAAACAGAAGTGGTTTACTTCTTTTTCTAACCAAATTCGAAAGTTTTTCACCCCTTTGAGGTTCTGAAATCAGTTCATAAGCAGCTTCTGAACAGTGCTTCAGACCCTGAACTTCAGAGTCTGAACAGTGCTTCTGAAGTTCAGAGTCTGAACAGTGCTTCTGAAGTTCAGAGTCTGAGGGTCAACAAAAGTCAACGTCTTAACAGTGCGTCTAATGTTCAACAAAAGTCAACGTCTGAACAGTGCGTCTGATGAATAGTGAGTCTGAGGGTCAACAAAAAGTCAACGTCTGAACAGTGCGTCTGAACAGTACTTCAGACTCTAAAATTTAGCTTCTGAAGTACTGTTCACTCAGACTCTGAAATTCAGCTTCTGAAGCACTTCTGGGCATTTTTAAGGTTCAGAAGCAGCTTCTGGGCATATGTTTAAGGTTCAGAACTTGACTTTCCTTTTGAACTCTTCTTGAAAAGGATTAAAACTCATTTTTGTTCAAAACATAACAAGAGTTTTTGCATATAGTTGGAAATTCACAAGTTTAAATAACTAACTTGAACAACAACTTGTTCATTTTTCAATCATAAACTTGTTCATAAGTTTCAACAACATAATTTGAGTAACAAGCTTGTTCTTAAGTTTTTAACCAAGTGTTTTTGCTCTTATTTGGGATTTCTTAAGTTTCAACAACAAACTTGAATGAAAAAGGAATGGTTTGACGTATGTCTCTCCATTCCCCGATTGCACGAATACTTGACGTATGTCTCGTTGTTCGGACAATCGTCATTCTATTTTCAAAACATAAAACAAATCCAACACACCAAAACCTTCTCTTGGTCCCCCGTGACCAATTGAACCTTTTCTCGGTCCCCCGAGACCAATTGAATCAATTCTCGACCCCCCGTGGTCAATTGAACCTTTCTTGGTCCCCCGTGACCAATTGAACCTTATTCTTGACTCCCCGTAGTCAATTGAACAAAATTTTGGCCCCCCCGTGGTCAATTCAAAACCCTTTTTTGCAAACGAACATGTTTTATCAATTCTAACGCGATACAAACAAATGCTTAAGCCTCCCACGCGCGAGCATACAAGCTACGTTTAACCACAAAGAATACGATCAAAAACATCGTTCTTTAAAAACAACCAACAAACAAGCTTTTTTATACCAAAGAACTACGTAGCTTTGAATTCTCCATCGCACCAGGAGATACGTAGGAGCAAGACCCCGTTCTTGTCAAGCACACTAATAAAAAATATATTTTTCCCCCTTTATCATTTTTTCCCCTTTATATATTAAAGCATAGCAAGCAAAACTTTAAAAACACTTTTAACCTTAACTAACTAGGAGGTTCCCGTTGAGTACAATGGATGTGAGGGGTGCTAATACCTTCCCCTTGCATAATCGACTCCCGAACCCGATAATGGTTGCGATGACCATCCTTTCCACATCGCTAAGAGTTTTATCAACGTTTCCCTTTAAAAATAAAACTCAAGGGGTTTATCAACGTTCCCCTTTACAAATAAAAACTTTGGTGGCGACTCTGCACTTCTGTAGGACGAGCGTTCTTATTACGCTCGAGCGTTCACGTTTTTTTAGAGAGCGCACAACCAGTACCAATGATCTTTCCTTTCTGACTTCCTCCAAACCCCACAGTTCCTCCCTCTTTCTGAGTCAGGGTTTGGAACATAGACTTGTCTCCTGTCATATGATGTGAGCATCCACTGTCCAGGTACCAGGACCTTTCCTTTTCTCTGGATGACAAGCATATCTGCAATAGAAATGATCTCAGACTTAGGTACCCAGATTTTCATGGGTCCTTTGTGGTTAGTCCTGAAAGGTTTTGGCTTTTTCATCTTGTGTCAGAAGTTATGGAACTCAGAATTGTTCAGAAATTTAGGATATGAATCCTTAAATCTTGAATGAGTCTGGGTTTTAGAAACTGAGTTCTTCAGAACCTGAGTTCTCAAAGGTCTGGACTCAGATTTCTTCAGAACCTGAGACTTGAAAGTCTTTGGTTCTGATTTGTTTAGAGTCTGAACCATTGAGCACTTTGGTTCTGATTTCTTCAGAACTCTAATTTTGTTAGCTTCAGACACAAGGCAAGCTTCAGTTTGACCTTTCTTAAAACAGTCATAAGCAGATGTCAGTTTGGCTTTCTTTTGCTTGCTTTGCCTGACATTCTGAGATTGAAAATGTTTTGTATTGACTGGTTTAGTAGTTTTTGAAGTTTTCATAAACCCAGTCTTTGTAAAATTTGAATTTTAATTATTCAGACTCTGAGACTTACTAGTTTCAGGTTCTGAACTCTTCAGACTCTGAACATTTTCAGGTTTAGAGTCTGATTTTCTCTTACTCTTAGACTTAGGACCTTTTGGCTTAGATTTAGGCAAGGTTTTAACAACTGCCTTCATCTTAACCTTAGGTTCAGAAGCTTTAGAGTCTGAGCAGTTCAGAACTTCAGACTTAGTCTCAGTTTCTGCAAATTTCTGTTTCTCAGAATTATCAGAAGCAGGCACAAAGCATATTTCATTGCCTTTCATACTATTTTCAGAACAAGAAGGTGTGTTTGATTCATTTGAAATTTTGAATGAATCATTGTTAAATCCAATACCTTCACCTTTGTTTCTGTAAATACTATAAATCATAGAAGCAACCTTACTTCTATTAATTCCAGTTAAAATAAAGTCCTGAAGAGCTATTTCATGTTCACTTGGAATTTCTTCAGGTTTCTTATGAGCCTCGTCTCTGAGTTCTCTAACTTCTTCATCAAACTCAATTATTTGATTCTGAAGTTTGAGATTTTCTTCAGACAGCAAGTTAGTTTTATTTTTCAAAGATTTTATTTCTCCTAACTTGCTTTTGAGGTGACTCATAAGATCTTTAACTGTTTCAATTAATTCAGATCTAGTGAGTTCAGAATATACCTCATCTTCATCATCTGAGTCTGAACATGATTCTGCATCAGAAAATGCAGTTGCCATCAAAGCCAGGTTTGCTTCCTCTTCATCAGACTCAGACTCATTGTCCAGATCATCCCATGTTGCCATGAGACTTTTTTTAAGTTTGTTTCTGAAGTTACTAGACTTTGAGTTGGGCTTCTTAGATTTTACTTTTGACTTTTCCTTCTGAAGATCAGGACAGTCAGCAATAAAATGCCCAGGCTTCATGCAGTTGTAGCAACCCTTCTGATCTTCCCTCTTTGAACTAGATCCTCTAAAGCTACTGCTTCTGTTAGAGAATTTTTTCTTTCTATTCATTAGATACTGAATTCTTTTAGAAAGCATTGCAAGCTCTTCAACATCTGAATCTTCTTCAGAATTTCCCTCAGGAAATTCTTCTTCAGATTCAATAGCTTTCAGAGCTTTAACAGGCTTTCTTTTAGATTTCAGTGCTATTGATTTTGGCTCTCTAACAGACTCATCCTCATTAAGTCCCAGTTCATGCACCTTGAGGGAGCTTATAAGATCCTCAATACTTAAAGTATTCAGATCCTTAGCTTCCTCAATAGCAGTCACCTTGGGTCTCCATTTAGATGGCAGACTTCTTAGGATTTTGTTCACATGATCAGCTGTGGTATAACTCTTCTTCAAAATCTGAAGTCCAGAAACCAGAGTCTGAAATCTTGAGAACATTGTCTCAATATTTTCATCCTCTTTCATTCTGAACAATTCTTATTGCTGAACAAGGAAAATAGCCTTAGCTTCTCTAACTTTTTTATTACCTTCATAGTTAGAGCAGAGGGATGTGAAGATGGCCTTTGCTGTAGATTTGTCACTCAGCTTCTGGTACTCAGTGTGAGGTAGGGAATCCACAATGATTCCTCTCACATTGTGATGCTTTCTATATATCTTTCTTTCTGCATCACTTAAACCTCTAATGTTGACAGCAACACCTTCTTCATCAACTGGAATTGTGATTCCATCTTCTATTATATCCCATAATGAATCATCAATCCCAATTATATGACTGTACATTTTGCTCTTCCACCATGAGAACTTTTCTAGGTCACCAGTAAACATAGGGAGTTTATTGTGTGACCTGGATTTTCTATCATCTGTACCATAGTCATATGATACAGAAGTTCCAGTACCTCTTTGATTTCTGGGAGGGGGTGGAGGTGAACCTTCTGATGACATGTTTTTCTCAGGATCTCACTGACACACTGTTAAGTGTTAATATCAGAACCGGAGCTCTAATACCAACTGAAGGTGAGAAAAACACACAAGAAGGATCGGGGGTTGAATTGTGTGGACTAAAAAACTTAGTTTTCTTTTCTTCTCAAAAATAATGTTAAGTTCAGAATCAAGTTCTGAACTTTTATCAAAGTTAATTAGCAGCGGATTCAAATGAAAATAGAGAAGGAAAGGGAGACACACAATGTTTTTATACTAGTTGCTTCCACAAGTTGGAAGTAGTCTAGTCCCCTTGTTACTAACAAGAGATTTTAACTATAATCAGATTGATTACAATTGCTCAACCATAAAGGAAGAGACTTCCAGTTGCTTAACCACAAAGGAAGAGACTTCTAATGCTCAAGACACTAAGTCAAGAGGCTTCCAATGCTCAGAACACAAAGTAATGAGACATCCTGCTCAGAACACAAAGGAATAATTGCTCAGAACACTAAGTAATGAGACTGCAGGTTGCTTAGTACGCAGACTAAGACTTGAACCAAACTGAATTACAAAGAAAGTAAGTTTGGGTTGAACACTTGATCAAATATCAGAGGTGTTCACTTAATACAACTCAGGAATAAGACTCTAGACTTAAGAAATTCTAAGATTACAAGTTGTAAGAATTCTTAAGAGTTTTGGTGACACTCGTATTTTTACAGCAAAACAGAGCACATTTTCAGACAGTTTTGTTTCAAGAGTCTTAGCAAATTTTTTCTCCAATTCTTCATCCTTATATAGAGGGAATTAGAGTTGTTGAAGAAAGCCAGGAATTAAGCAAAGAGCCGTTGCAAATCTTGAGCTAGGCCAGGCTGAAATTGCGAGCTAAACTCAGCAGAAAACAGAGTGCAGCAGGCATTTTTTAATTTGCTTTCCTTAAAAGCTGGGGAATGTTTAAGTCAGGGAGACAACTGTTCCATTGGAGTTGTTCTGACACTGCAGGCATTAAATGCTGAAGGAAACTTTCCACGTCAGACTTCAGAAGCTTCTTCGTGAACAATACTTCAGAAGCTCTCTTCAGACTCAGACTTCAGAAGCACTGTTCATCAGACGCACTTCTTCAGACGTTGACTTTTGTTGACCTTCAGAAGCACTGTTCATCAGACGCACTGTTCATCAGATGCTCCCTTCAGACGTTGACTTTTGTTGACCCTCAGACTCAGCCTTCAGACGCTGCCTTCAGACGCAGGCTTCAGACTCAGACTTCAGAAGCACCCTTCAGACTCAGTCTTCAGACTCAGCCTTCAGACCCAATTTTCCTTCAAACTTGCAACATTGCTTCTAAGCTTTCCTTCTTGCTCTTAGCTTGTTCTTCCATAACCAATATTAATTAATCATCATTAAGAACATGGTTCTGCATAACTTAGAACAAAGCATTAGCAAATACCAATTTTCTTTTTATCACTTTGTTATCATCAAAACCTTAAAGAGAGATGTTCATACATATTGTTCCAACAATCTCCCTCTTTATCCAAAAGAAAGTTGTTCATACATTTTGTTCCAACAGACTTAATGTGCTAGGAACACATCCTTCTTATTTCTTACCGCATATTCATAAACTGCTTTGATTTCCTTTCCTCATGGGTTTCGAGGTTGGAAGTATCCCTCAACTTAACCTTTAAAATTTCCTAATAGAACTTATAATAAGTTCGAGTCGTCACTGCTTATTGCTATTCTGTGTTCTGAGAACTGAGTACTGAATATCTTTACTACAATTCATCTGGCAAGGACCTCACAAGCATCCTTGTTCCCTAAGCTTCAGCTTATAAATGTTCGTTAATCCATCCTTGAATTACTTCTCCGCTGCGCAACTCTGATTTTTAACAATTCACTTTAGAATAGGAGTAATACACCACTATTACCAAATTAAATCTCCTGGCCAATCTCGTTCCTTAATGACTTGTAGCTATCATAGCAGAACCATCTTACGTTTATTGATTCTCTTGTGGCTTAAACCACCTGTTTAGCCTACTGATTGGTGATTTCCTGACTTTGTGTTTCCTTTCGGACATAAACAATATACTTGTTTTCGCGAAATTACGCCAAAACCTGTAAGCAGTTTTCAGCAACAGTTACAAGCCAAACAGTGTTTCTGTCAAAACAGCTTATACACTGGTTCTAGCTTTTCTCCATATTCCAAATTCTGTAACCATCTCTTCGTCAGCTCAACATGTATAATCATTTAAACATTGCAGAAACCCTACTGAAAGCATACCTGAAGCAACTTAAGTTCACTCATTATACACTTGTGGCAACTTCTAAAAACAACTTATAGCTTCTGGAGATTCACATCTTTCATACACTGATGGCACTGCTGGTTCGAGTCTCGATCTATTCGTATCCGTAAGGGTTTCATATCCATAAACTTCTCCAAGACAACTTAGGTCCCCACAACTTTAGCATATCTATTAGGTTACTCCTTGAGTTTCTCCAGAAACAATCCGTCTGGAATAGATTCAAACTCTTACCTGCTCTCCTGTAAGCCCAAACATAGGTTACGTCTCTTCGAAAGCATACCAACATAAGGCATTCTCTGTCGGTTTTCCAGAATAGTTGTGTAAGGAAACCCATCAAATGAAAACATAGAACTCTTTAACATTAACCACAACCTTAACTTTGACTTGTGTGTTAGCGACGATCTTCCTGTTACTAGAGCCTCAAAATAATCATGTGTTATCTTAAACTTGCTTTCTTCATCCAATCAAGAAGGTTCGACTTTGTTCATCCATCAGTTCACTAAATCCATAATTGATTCTCTTAACTGTTTGGATAATAAAATCTCATCCGGTTCAAGTGTGCAAGTCCTTTGATTCTTACACACTCTATCTTTGTTGGCAGTCTAGAGGTTCCAATAATCGACTGATAATTCTCATTCCGAGTTTCTGGGTCTGGTACTGCAATTCTTTAACTCTGCACCCGGAATTATTACTTTAATCTACATTTCACTTTCACCTTCCAAACTACGGTTCCCGTTAAGGTTCCAAATCATTCCTCAGAGTATTCCATAATTCCTTACTTCTTATGTCTCCTCAGATGAGACATCTCTCAATGTCGCGTCCATCTCTTAACGGTTTGGTGACCACCATTTGGCATTGAATACTTCTTTGCCAATTCCTGTCTTAAAATATGACATCTTAATCATCGCTCTTCATACGCTTCATTCCTCCACGGTCACATTCAGCTCTCAGATATTTGTCTTAACTGTCATATACTAGATTGAGTTGATCAGGCTCAACTAGATGTGACCTTTAGAACAATATCTGGAACCCAATGGTTCCACTACATTCATTGAATTTTTTAATGACCCAAGGCACGATCTGAATCGACCTACTCTGATACCAATTGTAACACCAATACTAATTTTATCTAGAATATTAGCATGCGCATTAACCTGATATTGGATGCATTAAAATTTTCAACAATAATAATAATACCATACAACTGAATGAATACAAATTTGCTCGTTTATACAATCAATCAAGTACCACTAAATATACTTATACAAATGTCTGAAGAACTCCTGAGCTGGTACATGACGAGCAACTGCACTCCATCCAGCGTCTCCCTGATGCACCTCATCACGAACCTCTTGCCTACCTATAAACCTGCATAATTCCTGATACTATACTTGTACCACTGCCTAAGGTACATTCTATCCTGAACTGCTACCTGTACACTCAGTGTCGCTTTGACGTGAACAACTGAGGCACGTCCTGATGTACATATAAATGTACCAGAAACTGGGGAAATCCTGGTACCTCTGCCTACGGTACACTATAACCAGCCTGGTTAAGGGTATCCTGAAAACTAACCCTTAACTAACCTGAATTCCTGTGGATAAATTACCCATCACTCTGTATGATACATATGTTTATCCTAGACTAATCCTTGAAGGTTCATGAGTATCTCTGTTCCAAAGCATCTCAAAGATCATTGGCATGGTACAACTGTTTGTTAATAAAAAGTCATTCTGGACAACTTCGCTTTGCGATCCTTAGCTTTGCTCTGCGAGACCTGAGTCTGAAGTTGATTCTGAGTCTGAAGTCTAATTCTGAGTCTGAAGTCCGATTCTGAGTCTGAAGCTTCATTCTGAGTCTGAAGTCTAATTCTGAGTCTGAAGCTTCATTCTGAGTCTGAAGTCTGATTCTGAGTCTGAAGCTTCGCAGAGCAAAGTCCTGGTCGCTCTGCGACCGTAGCAGAACTCAGAGTTCTGAAATCGTGTTTTAACCTCAAAAATCTTGGTACCCAACTGTACCAGCTGTGAGTACAATGTATGGAAACTAGGGTTTTGGAAGCTAGGGTTTCTGCCTCTGTTTAGGTCGTGTCCTGGGAATGATCCCAAGGTTACTATTTGTAGCCTCTTTTGGGCCTACCCGGTCATGGTTTTGGGCCCAAATCGTAAAGGGCCAAAACCATGACTAGGGCGCCCTTGTAAACTGCTGAGGGCGCCCCCAGAGGGTGCCCTTTAGGAAGGTCACCTAGGGCTATTTGTGACTGTAAAGTGGGCCCTGCGCCCTCCTGGAGGGCGTCCAGCCTTATTCCAAGGGTTCACACCCTTGTCTTTAGGATCTCAAGTCCTAGATGATGAGATCTACGGTCCACCAACTGCCTAGTGATATTTGAAACATGCTAGGGAGTCATTTTAAACTATAAAAACATACTGAAATCAAGGATTAAACAGGAATCAAGCACATGTATCAAAAAGGGGAAACTATCCTTTTTCTCTAAAATCTTAGAAATTTGTTGTGAATCTCACACAATCAAGACCCAAAAGGATAAGGGCTACTCTAAGGAACTCACCTAGCAATTGCTGGTCTTGACAAGCTTCCTTTTTCCAAAACCCTAGCTTTGTCTTACTCTTTCCTTAACTTTTTCCTTAAGCTTCCTTTGCTTCAATCTTTCCCATAAACTTGCTTGCTTGCAATACTAGGAATTAGGGAAGAAAAATAGATGGATTACTGGCTGGTGGAGGTGATGGCCGAATTTCTAAAGAGAGAGAAAGGTTTCCAACTTTGTAGAGAGAGAAGGGAAATAAGAAAATGAAATAATTCTTGTCTTGGTTCCTATATAAAGCCCTTCTGTCTCAAATTACAATTTTGCCCTGCTTACTCATAATTTCTCTAATACTAATAAAAGTTGCGCCTACGGGGGATATTACATGAGCTAACCCTAATTCCACTACAACACACACTATTTTATTTATTTAACGGGTTTGGGTCACTTACACTAACGAGCTTAGTCAATTCTCATTCACCCAAAATAATCACTACTATTTTACTACACTTAACTCTCTAATTACTCACACACCTCTCTTCTCTAAATTCTCAAATTCTAATTTTCTAACATATCACAAAAATACCATTTACCCGTAAATGGCCAAAATACCCTCAATCACTAAAAATTCATCAATTCACTATTTCCCCCAATTAATAAAACAATTAACAATCATAATAATATTAAATAAATCTAAATCTAAAAATTGGGGTGTTACATTGTGCGCTTGAGCATTGGAAGTGTCTTGGTTGTGTCCTCGAACATTTGTAATCAATTGTGATTATAGTGAAAATACCTTGGAAGTGCAAGGTGTCCTGGATTGTAGGAGGAACCAGTATAATTGCTGTGTCTGCTTTCTCTCTCTATCTGCACTATTTTTGTTGGAATGTTTCTGTCATATCTCTCTGTACATACATCATTTTGGAATGGGACTTATACCATTAGAAAGAAGACAAAACTTAACTTTAAATAGGCTTTGGAATGGCTTAGTTAGGTAATGTTATGATTGAGAAAACTGAATTACAAATTTTAGCTATTGAACTAAAATCTTCATTCATTGATGTGGATGATGGTTATGCTTTGTTTGGTGTTTAGAAGCAAGGAACAAAAGGGGAAATCCAGAACTAAAGCTTGGGTAGGGAATTATCAATTGAAGCTGTGAAGAAATGCTTAGGTGAGCAAGAAGCAAGTATTGGTGCAAGGACTTAAGATGGGAATTGATTTTGCATGATTGGATTATTGGGCTAGAGATTGAGGTTGAGCTTTGGAGTTGGCAGAAAGCTCAAGCGGAGTATAAACTGGCTTATGGCAGGTATCTAGCGGATGAAGGATGGATAAACGGATTTAATCAAACTTCGTCTAAAATAGAATTTAATGCTTTGAATAAACTAAAGTATTTTTAGAAAAGACGAGAGGTGAGTAAAACGCTTATCCATAATTCGTACACAGACAATGGTGATCTGAATATATTGATAGAGAAATAGACGAACAATGGATGCTATATAAATTGGTATCTTAAATATGTTGTCCGAACTCTTCTTACAGGTACTGATGTAGATGTTATTTAAAGGTCATGGTGACAAGTTAACTAAGGTGCATCATGACCGTCAGATAATCATTAAGTATATGCCAAGGTTAATTAACGATTATAGTGTCAAGTTAACTAAGGTGCACTATAACCGTTAATAAACATTTAAGTTCAAGGATTAAATGTGAGATTAGTGTCGGTGAGTATTGATTATTTATATCTAACGCGTTGCCAACATAGGAGACAATATTGGATACGTCTCACATCCAATATTGTTTGTAAAATAAACTCAGATAATAATATTTGATTCATACTAACTTAATAAGTTATGTTTATGAAATTATGATATAATTATGATTTAATGACATGAAATATGTTAGAAACACTGTCACTGATCCTAGTATTCCCTAGATCGATACGACGTGCATGACAGAACATAAAACCCTAGACTATGTATATGTATAGACAGTTGGAGATCATACGATCCCCAAGATTGTTTACAACCTAGGATAGATAGAACTCACTGAGACATCCTGTCTCACTCTAATCCCTTTATTTTATTTTAGATAAGCATGTCGCTCATGGCAAGGATCAGTAAAAGGAAGCCGACTGATTTACCTTCATATACACACTTCGTACCAGTTTTAGATAATTTCTTATGTTTTCAGATATGTATCAGATATATGTATTTGACAGATGTTATTTTCATCAGATGTACAAACTTGTAATGATGTTTGTATTCATTCGAACGAAATTCTGTTGTAATTTTAATATATCCAGTACTTTATGTTTAACACCAGTCTAAATATTCTAGACAATTTAGTATAAGCGTTACAATAATGTAACATCCCCAATTTACTTGGCTAAATATTTTTTTTATTAGTATTATTGTTATTAATATTGTCATTACTTATTATTATCATATAAAGTATGACTATTCACACTAGAGAAAATCATAGATGGTTTTTATTATGGGTTAGCGTTGGAAAACTAGACTAACTAAAATGTTAGAGTAAAATGTGGCTTTTGATTTTTTTATGAAGGGGTGTCTGATTTTTTGATTAAGTTGTATGATGCTTGGTTGGAAACTACAAAGACAAGATGCATCTTTTTTCGGTAGTCCGTTCTATAAGAACTCCACAGTTAGGTGTGTTTGATCTGAAAAAGCGTACAAGTGAGGACAAAAACACGCTGAAAAGACTCGTGTTGCTTTGTGGGGTCGGTCGGCAATCCTGAAAGTCGTTTGGGATGTTACAACTTAGGTTTTGTTCTCTCTCCATGGCTACTACCGAAGTAAACGCCTTTTGAACACAAAAAATTAGTGAGTGTGTGAACTATATTGTAGTTTAAGGTTCTTTTATAATTGTCATTAAGTTTATAC